>JAFIDM010000002.1:37080429-37103334 GCA_023159025.1 Thereuonema tuberculata
GCCGGACCCGTGTTTTCCTCAATATATATTTTCTTTCGTTTTTCTAAAGAAATTATAAATATATCCATAGGATTTCTTTTTCTGTTTGTCTTTTGCGTTTTCAAGCTCCTGATTCAAATTTTCTTTATTCATTACTAATTTATTTATTTAATGTAAAGAATATTTTATTAGCACTGCCAATGTTACAAAATAATTCTTAAAAAAATGCGTAATTACAAGTAATTTATTGATTTTATGGGATAAGTCAAATATGTAATTAATTAATATTGGTAACTATTCTATGTCTTGTATTTTCTATGTATATGATTCATGTTATCATGTTCTAAAAAATGATACCTATTTAGTGTTGGGAGGAAAAATTCTTTCCTTAATCCATGGTACTGGCATCCACGTATTTATACATGGAGTCTATTTAATATTACTGTTGGGGAACTTGCAGATTGACTACAGAAATGTTATTCTAACGTTATTCTAATATTATTAATTTATTATATATACTTACTTGAAAACAAAACAAATGTACTGTACTTCTAAAAGTTTTATTCCATCAAACATGTTTGAACTGGATTTTGAACGCGTTCGTGAATGCGTGAATGAGTGAAATACGGCTAGGGTTGCCATCCGCCAAACATGTCATTGCTAGCGTTATTCATTTGTCAATTTAATTTAGGGAATACGGTGAAGTCTCACTTATACGAATATGAGGGGGAACCAAAAATTATTCGTGTAAGTGAATATTTCGTATAAGTGAATTACATATAGGACTATGGGGGTTTCGCCTGGGAATGAGAAATTCTTCGTGTAACTGAATGTTTCGTATAAGTGAGACTTCACTGTACTGCTAAATTATTAATTATTTTTATTAAAAAAAATTATAATTAAATAAACTATTTTTTTTTTTTTATTTTGAGAGCTGAATTTTGAGGCCCCCTTGATTTTTGAGTCCCCAGGCGCGCGCCTCCTGCGCCTATGTAGAAATCCGCCACTGATTACATTTTCACATCCAACTTACAATGGATAAGTAAGAGCATTACTAGATATACATTGGTTTCCATCCCAAGGTTGGGACTGAACCACAGCCGTCTCTATACCGAGCGCTCAAACGATGACGTCATGCAGAAAGGGTTGTCTTCAATACGGAATTGGAGAAACATTTCTTTTTGCTATTCATTTATAAAAAAAAGCGTATTTTAATAACTGGAACATTATTTACCTTTTTATTTACTCTGCGTTAGGGTTTGTAATCTAAAAACTAAGTAAAATTACAACAACAAAAAATTATTTTCATAAAAAAAAAAACTTCTTTTAATTTTAAAAATACATTTTGGCATTTTTACTTGTGTCACTTAATTAATGATAAAATATAAAACAACAAACACACATTTAAAATTATTAAAAGGTTATATTAAAAATATATTCCCGGAACCGGTTTCAAACTATATAAAAATGACTTTTCATCACCCTGAGTGAATTAAATATTTACAATTAAGCTTATATACACAAATCAATTTACAATATTTACAAATCAACCAATCTATTAGATATTCAAAAATATCCTTGACGTATCAACTGTCAATGCTGACAAAAGTGGTGGGAAGGAAAATTAAATATGGTCACTGTGGCTCTGTCGGTAATGTCATCTGCCGTGAAGCTTCGTCATTCCTTACGCATCAGGATGTAGTTCATTCTGGTCTTCTGCATAGTTGTTATATCTTGGGAATGAGGAATTATTCTTTGTCCTCAGTCTTCTATCATTCTTTGATAAAATTCTCTCCAATCTTCTTTCCATGGTTTTCTTGAACTTGTGTAGTTGTGTTTGGGACCTTGAATTATCTAAATAGACTAAAATATTGGAATTAGGCAATTTAGAACTGTAAGGACGCATGATTGAAATGAAATATGACTTCAGAATTTCACGTATCAGTTGATTATTACTTTCATGAAGAATCATTACATTTTCAAAATCTGCCGTATGATTTTTGTCATTTACATGCTGGCAAATGAATGAAGAGGCAAATGTTATTACTTCTTACAGCGAATTGGTGTTGATACAACCTCTTACCCAATTTCTTTCCACTTTTACCAATGTAGAAGCATGTATTCTGTTTAGAGCGAACCAGACAGACACATCCTTTCCTATCAAGTTTGTTTATTGCTTTCTTAGCATATGGTTTCGGAAAAGCTAATCTATTGGATAGGTTGTAGGCAATTTTAATATCGGTTCCTTTAAATATTTTTCCAAGACGTCTATGAAGTGTCGGATGAAAAGGATAGATTGCATAAGGGCCTTCATTTTTTTGTTTTTTGGTTTCGGGTTGTATACTTTGACAAAACCTTTCTTGGTTACCCGAAAAAATTCATTTCAAATGAAATCATGATGTAAAATTTGCTGTATCGTCACATAATGTAAATGTCTGAACGAAATAAATTTTGTACAAAATGCATGGGAGCTGCCATTAACTGCGCGAAAGCAATGCGCGTAGTCTATCCTTTCCGCATGACGTCACAGCATGGAGAGAGTAAGAGAAATCGGGCCTGTATAGAGACGGCTGTGGCTGAACACGCAACGCGGTTCTGTTTCGAGGACTGGGGAAAGGAGAGACTAAAATAGTCGTGCTCTTATTTTAAATTGAATCATAAACAAGCATTTTACCAAATTTAAAGAAATCCTAAAGAAAGGATTTCGAGGAACAGTTCATTCTGATTTATGGGTGTGTGGAGACCAAAATAACTGTGCCTAGGTTTTAAGTTGGATTGCAAGTCAGCTACGTATCCAATTTTATGGAAATCTGTCCAGCCATTATGGATGATGCGTAAAAACAGAGAAGAAACATGTTCTAGTGAAATAAATTAGACGAGCAAAGTGAGTCTATCCACTCGCAACTAGATCACATTTTGCGAACCGTTTTATTCAAAATCTACTGTAACTAGAAATATGAAATTTTGCCCGTCTACATTGAAATCCATGTTGAAGTACACAATCATATTTTCAACACTTAAAATTACCGTATATGCTCCAATAAACGCCGAGTCTCTTATTGTCGCCGGTCTCTAATAAGCGCCGGGCTTCAGAGGGAACACGGCCAAATAGTAGCCGGTCTCTAACAGTAGCCGGGTCTTTGATATTTGCCTACCGGTACTAGTGTAAGCGTCCGTAACTTCATAGTTGTGCGTAATTGCTTTACAAAAATGCCGCCGAAACGGTCATTTGACATTGCCTTTAAGATTCGCGCGGTGGAATACGCGAAAGAAACTTCCGGTGAGGTGGCCACCCGTCATTGCGGATTCGGACGACAAATAATACTGAAAGGTACAGAAAGACATTGCCATTTATCCTTTAACAATCTTATGTAGCATGTGAAATTCAAATAAAGTAGCTCTTTGTAATATTAGCCGGTATTTATGTGTCAAAATATTGCTTTCTGAAGGTTTTTGTTAATAACGGCCGGCCTCTAATAGCAGCCGGTCTCTATTAAGCGCCGGGAGCAGAGGCTAGTTTTGCAAATAAACGCCGGGGGCCTCTATTGGAGCATATATGGTATATAATTTTATAAGAATGACGTAATTGTTTTTAAAACTTTGAAAAAGCCATAATAAATTAATAACTAATGTATTATATTCATTAATAATTAAATATAATTAATTAATAATTAAGAACTTGCGCCATTAGTTCTTAAACCGAAATAAAAAATTTGTAATTTCTAATAATCCTACAGCGTCGTAGCATTAGTCACTTTTAAATATCTTCAATCTTAATATATATATATATATTTATTATGCAAATTTTCGGAAGTGATTTTTAACAATGCGAATCTACTCAAAGCCCGGCTATTAGTTAGTAAGATGTCGCATGGTCAGTAGTTTAATTTCTGAAGGTTTCAATATAAATCTTTATAGCTAAATTTATTTTATAATATTGTATTAAACAAAAAAAACAAAAACAAAAAAAAGGGGACCTACAAGTGACATTTCAGAAAGGCTTTAAAAGTTTTTTAATGAATACAAAATTCTAATAATAATAATAATATTAATTATAATAATTTTGATTCAATTATCGGAAGGAATCGGGAACGGCCATTTCGTCCTGCATGGGACTCATCAGTCCGATCCGCTTTCCCCAATGAAAGACCCAGAAAGGCAAGATCTTAAATGAAGGCCACCCTTACACCTGGCAATGACCCCTGAAACAAGAAAATCAACAACAATAAATGTTATGGGAACTTGCACAACAAAAAACCTTTCCCTAAAGAAAGATAGGATAGAAGGCTTTTTAATAAAAGTAAATTAAAATTCCTAAGAAGGTGAATTAACCCAAGAATAAATTTTGTTGTTTTTCTTGTTTCGGGGGTCACTGCCAGGTGTGACGGTGGCCTTCATTTAAGGGGAGGACCACACTGAAAAAAACAAAACCAAAACCCTTTATGCACGACTTTTAATTATTACTTTGAAATAGTAAAAAAAAACATTTAAAAAAAATAAGCCCCTAGGCAATTTTATTTGTAAAAATTGAGAATTGATTGGGAACAGCATAAATGTTTATCTAAACCTTCTACAAGTGATTTTTTTTTTGCAAGAGGAGACTACAGGGCACAATCTTGTGTATAGGGAAGGCAATAGGGGCACAGGAAGTATCAATTTCTTATTTTTCAATGCACAAAAATATTGCGTGCAAAGTAAACTGGCTTTTTTTAAATTACTGGCTGGCCACAACAACTGTTTGACAATTATATTTTTAATGAATCTGCATTTCCATACCCAGGAATGTTCCTGTAATTACGTATGTTTAAACAAAAAAAAAATATGAACGTATCATTTTTGGTTCTGGAGATATGCAATTCACAAGATATGTATAAACCAATAATTTTGGAATGGAGAAAAACAGCGTTTATTTTCTGGAGTCAATTTCCCACTTCCATAAGTCTTTCCTTCGATAGCTTTGTTTCTTTCTTCTTCTCTGATGGTGGCCATTTTCATAGCTTGTCTTCTATGTTGCTGTAGAACATTTTGCTTGTGTACACTCTTTCTTACACGTGTATTGTCCATCTTTTGAGCTTTTCTTGCTGTATTGCTTATGGGAGCAATACCTGCGCTGACCTGCGGATCTTTAAAAATAGCGTCGTATCTGCTATTTAAATCGTGATTTTTTTTAAAAAATTTTCTTGAATTCTGAAAATAGACACTATTAGGCTTCAAATAAAAGCAAAAAAAAAATTCACTTTTTTTAAATTTTTGCCAATTTTTTCAATGTGGTCCCCCTTTAAGATCTTGCCTTTCTGGGTCTTTTATCGGGGAAGGCAGATCGGGCTGATGAGTCCTATGCAGGACAAAACGGCCGTTTCCGATTCCTTCCGATAATTGAATCAGAAAGGCAATTTATTCATGTGCTGACCTTGGTTCTTATTCTGTTTGTTTATAAATTTTCCAGCACGTTAAATTTATTCCTAGGTTAATTGTAATAAAATTCATATAAAATTCTAAGGTCTTTTTACTGTTTCTAATTTTTTTTTTTTTTGATACTACAGTTTTAGATTTTTTTTTTTTAATATTTTCTTCAAAAAAAAAACAACCTTACAAGGCTGTTCGAAAAACAAAAGGATCTATCAACAAATGCTATATAAAGAAATTTAAACTTTGCAAGATAAAAAAGTAATAATTTTTATTTTATTGTTTTTAATTTTTTTTAGAGAGCTCTTCATATTACAGTGGATTGAAAATGATTGGAACTGAGGATGATAATAAAAATATTTCCAGTTCTTTCGTTAGAATATTTGTAACCTTTTATTTATTTATTTATTTACAAGAATTATTGAGAGGGTGCCTGCACTTCTAATGATATGTATTTTAGAATGTGATTGCTTGGTGGCGCCACTTTGCGGATGCAGTTTGAGAGCGGTGAATGCGTAAGCTACGATTGGCTGATTCATTGGTTTATACTATTACTAATTTAGCATTGCATTACATAGAACTAAAACATTGGAAATGAATCACAAATTATATGATTCCTCATGTTAACAAATTAAATTTCTTTATTTACAAAATTCAATAAAATACATCATTAAAAATAAAATCCACAATAAAATACATCCACATCAGGCAACTGTTTTTGGTAACCCGCGCGAAGCATTTTTTGTAAATGTTAATAAGGCCAAAAAAGCTAACAAATTTTACCCCAATATTTACCACTCACATTCACGTCTACATAAAAAAAAAAAAATATTGCTGTAATTTGCATTCTATTATTAATCCTGAAAAAGAATTCAGTTATTTAGATGTTATTTTATCAATAAATAATCTTTTTACTTGGAATTCACAAATATCGATTTTACATAAGAAATTATCTTAAGGTAAAATATTTTTTATATAATAACAAATATATATTGGTGAATTTAAAAATACTAATTTATTATGCTTTATTTGATTCTTTATTAAATTACGATATTAATATTTGGGCAAATACAAATGATAAAAATCTTGAGAGTTTAAAAATTCTTCAAATTAAAGATTTAAAACTTATCTTTACTAAAAAAAATTGGAAGGACAAACAAAAAAGAAACTATCTGTTGAGTAAATATTGTAATGGAGTTTATAGTAGAGTCTGGGATGTAAAGATAACGAGTTAAGATCTGAAACTGAACTGAATTAATTTATTAAATGAAAACATTGGTTTTTATAATATTTACATTGTGTATATTTTTAATTAATCTCCCAAACAAATCACACTATGATTGGATAAAAACATAACGAATTTAAATTAATTCACTGATTCAACGGAAACGAATTTAAAAATAAACAGAACATAATTAATTAGGAAATAGAAAACCAATGTTTTAAAATAAATAACGGTTAACGATTAAAATGAATAAAATACAGATAAATAATTTCTACAGACAAATAAATGATTTATAAAAAATATTTACAAATAAACTGTTACAATATGGTATTTTATTTCCAAAGCAGAAATTAATTATTATTTTACAAAATTACTATTATATACTTAAAATAAAAAATAATATTACACAAAATTATAAATTAAGATCTAAGAGTAATATAAAATTAGCATATCCTTATATAAATAATAGTTTTGGAATAACTTTTATTCAAAACTTTATTAATAATTTAAATTTATTTTCATTGTAAAAAAAAAATGTTTAATTGAAAATTTTTTAAAATATATATATAAGAAATACCTAGAATGTAGATAGGACATTAAAAGGTGAAACTTACCAAGACGAACAATTATTGTAGAAATATTCGTATTTGGATCTGCTGCAGCTACGATTTCTGATTCCTTGATATACAGTGAAACTCATTAAGTACTTGCATTTCTGTTAATAACTCAGTTATTTATAGGTCTATGATATTGAAGCTAATGACATAAAATGTGTAAAAAAAAAAACAATCATCTTTAAGTTTTGTTTGAAACTTTTTTTGTAAAATCCATATTTTTGGCTTTAAAGTGAAAAAAAAAAGCATAAGCCGGCCGCCATTTTCCAAGATGGCGGCCGAAGCACAGCTTGAATTCATGGGGACTTTTTATATATTGTTTAGTATTATGACTATAACATCTGTACCAAATTTTACGTTTCTTGGAAGTACTTCCGGGTAATCTCCATTTTCGGACCTTTATCTGCTGGCCTATAATGGAAGCCCTGTGCACAACCTAGAAAGATAGGTCAAGAATTATAAATTACCATATGACAAAGTATTAGTAAAAATTCGGCAGACTTGGTTAAGAAATTAGAACATCTGCTTAATAACAGATGTCATTAAAAATAACAAATTTCACATGTTTTCACTAGATGTAACCAGCATTTATACTAATGTCCCAGTTGATCAAATTTTAATGATTATGGAAGAATTATCAGAAATTAATGAAGAATTGTTATGTAAACAAAAAATGGACAGAGATTTACTGATGGAATTGATACCCTTAATTTCAAGTAACACTTACTTGAAACACAATGAAAAGATATACCGGCAAAAACTAAAAATTTCTCAATGGAGTCCCCAATATCAGAGCAACTATAGTCCAACAGACGGATTTTGACGATCTCGTTTTTTCGCGCTTTCACGTAATTTACGCGAGATTAGCTTTATCCAAGTCTTTCACATAATTTACGCCTCTATCAAGTCTTCTCACAAAATGTCGAGAAACAGTGCTTTATGAAGCAGCGCACGGAAAATAATATTGCAAGTTGAAGAATATTTTCGGAGGGAAATATTGAATGGAGGACCTCTCATTCCTTTAGAAAGAGTTCAAGACAGATTAGCTGAAGCAACCGGTATATCCAAAGCCTCCATCACAAGGATATACTAAATACCTTGAAACCTCCTGAAGAGGCTAGTGGCCAGATCTCGTGTTTTCCGTAATTCTCAAGCAAACGAGATCGTCAAGATCCGACTGTTGGACTATATGTAATATTTTTATGAATCACTTGTAATCTAAATTATTGAAACAAAAAAAGTATAAATAGAGTACTATAGATATGCCGATGACATCCTATTTATTTGGGATGGTTCTATTACAGTCTAAGAATTTTTATAATGAGATTAATAACTTACATAAAGATATAAATTTTCAGATGGAAGAAGAAAAAGATAATAAGTCATCCTTTCTAAATTTATGTTTAAGAAAAGAGAAAACAACTTTGATATTCCTTTCCGAAGCTTTGTATAACTAAGTAAATTAATATTAAATTCCAATTCAGATCAATCTTTTAGTATCAAACGTAATGTGGTAGAAAATTATATTAGAAGACTGGATAAATGCTCTAGTAAAGAGGAATATTTCCAAAATGAATTAAGAAGGATGAAGGAATTTCTATTAATGAACGATTATAATATAAAATTTATTGATACCATTCGTCCGCCTCGCTATTCGTACAACTCGTTATTCGTCCAACTTTTTCAAGTAAAATTGAACTCACCATTCGTACGCTTGCTCGCGATTCGGACAGCGTTACCTTCTTACTGGCCGGTCCACCGGTCGCTTCAGTTCAGTCTCGTGCTAGCTTCCGTACGCTACGCATCATGAAACTTTGTGATATTTTAATGTTATTTTTATTGAAAATAGTGCAGCCATGGGTCCAAAAAAGATTACTGATTCAGCTAAGCCCAAAAGAAAAGCAGTGAGAACGACAATTGAATTGAAAAAAGAACTCGTTGCGTAGTGTGAAAGTGGAACTAGTGTCTCTGACCTAGCAACTCAGAATGGCATGGCGAAATCAACCATATCATCTATACTGAAAAAGAAAGACATAATAAGAGAGGCCTATATATTTATTGTTTTCATAGTTTTTATGTATTTTACGCTTAAAGTATTATTACAAAGGTTTAAATAAGCAATCATCTCTGGGTTCTGGAACGGATTAATCCAATTTACATTATATCTTATGTGAAATAATGATTCGCCATTCGTACAAATCGCCATTCGAACTGCCTTCTGGAACGGATTATGTACGAATAGCGGGGTTCCACTGTATATCGTGATTCTTTGTTTATATTACTGGTATTTTATTTTTTCAAATAATATATAATATTGTCAGCTTACAAATCTTTAATTCCTTTATTATAACGTGTAGGATAACATGCGTAATTATATACTAATATATTTTATTTATTGCTTTTTATTATTATTTATCGAAAAAGTTTCAAACCATGGGATTCCCCAGCTAAGACAATATGGCGGGTCTATAATAAAAAAACTTTCTTTTTTAATTTCAATATAAAAAAAAAATCGAATCCTAATATATGTATAAATTTTTTTTATAGTAATTATTTTTGCCTTAGGAGAGGCAAACCAAACTTAACGAATTTACTTCGTATTTGTCCACATCCTCTATTCGTCGTTGGAAGACTCCTCCGATATTGCAAAGTGACACTAAAGCAGCTCGCACACGATGCAGCTTTGGGCCGAGTTGCATGTGCAACTTTTGGCCTAGAGCGTTTTTGGAACTGCATGGCCAAAGTTGCAACCGGAGTTGCATGGAGAAAAAGCTGCAAAGGCGAGGATTGCTGCAAGGAAGCTGCATGGAATTACCCAATCACAGTGCAGCGTTGGAACACGTCAGTCGTGACGTCGGCCCAAGGAGGAAACATGGCGTCGAAACAGATTTCCTTCGCTTGAGATGGGCAAATAGCGAATACACAATAAATATGAGAGTATTCCGAGTTTCTTTCACACATAAATACAGTTTATATGTAAATGCAGTAATTTAATGCGGCAGAATGTATCAGAGCGTTTGAAAAACCTAGATTTTTTGAATTTTTTCACCTCGGAAGCCGTGTTCGCAATGAATTATGGGATTGCCCGCTGGTCCGAACGGTGGCGCAAAGAATGTTGCATCGTGTGCGCCCTGACTATCGTTTGCAACCTTTTTTGTGCAACTTAATTGCAACGAGTTGCACAGCAAAAGCTGCATCGTGTGCGCCCTGCTTAATTTGGATGACCTCGTCTGCAATTTTTGGAAAACCAAAAACAAATATAATTTTTTGCATCAGAACTTCTTACTTAAACTACAATTACAGCATTTTTAAAATGACATTTATAATACGTGTATAAAAGATTCACCAAACGGAGAAAAAAAATTAACGAAAAAAATTATTTGCAGTCCACGGAAAAGCTGTGAATTTTTTTGCATACAGCAGATTTGATCCATATGACAATATGGAATTTCAGAACATTTTTATAAAACATCAATAATTTCAATTAAATTGGAGTAACCCCCCCCCCCATTCTATTATTCTAGTCACATAAAACTTTTTATCACATTTTAAATATTATTGTGGGTAAAAATCTAAAATTTGGCAACATATTTCTGTCAAACTTTCGCGATTATTATTATTAAAATTCATTTTGATTTAATTAAAGCTACAATGATTTAACTTATATTAATTATGTTTTTCCTTATTTAAAAAACTCACAGGCTTTTGAAAATTGCAAATTATAAGATCAACAAGGCTATTAGTTAGTCTTTTTTTTTTTAGCTTTATTATAATTTACGAAGAAAGACAAATATTTTTACAATAATTTTATTTTTATTTATATTTATTTTCTTTATAGTTTAAAAAAAAAATTTTCAGAGCTGAAAAATTAAACCACTACTTATAGTGGAGCAAATCAGAGAACGACCGTGGGCACCAGATGGCGCGATGGTAGAATTTGAATCGATTGTTAATGTCAGTGTTTATGGCGGGAAAGTTTATGGCTTCTGATTGGCGACTCTCAAGCGAGGCAAACCTTTGTCAATAATTCTCTTAAGTCCTGGAATGATTAAGAGATCATTGTCCTCTATGAAGGTCAAAGTCAATCTTTGGCTGGTCTTGATATAAATAATGTTTAATTAGTTTATTGTATTTTAGCTGTTAAGAAAAAAATTATTATCGAATTTTGTAGAACAATCTGCCGACATTCTTTTATATTATAAATCATCTTAAGTTCTCCTCTTCTAGAAATTCTATAACTATTAATCTTCAACATCGCCACATAAAATTAAAATAAATGTAAAAAACAATACAATTATTAAATAAGCAAATTTTCGAAGAGACAAAACTTCTCTTCTTTTTCAAGCAGACAAATAATAACAAACGTTACGAAAACAAATACACTCACTTCCAAAAGTTAAGCACACAGCGGTAATGCGAAAACGTGGACAAATATTGCTTTCATTGACATGAAATGCTGCAAGTAAGTAGCTCTATGTTTATTCATGAAACAAACCAAAGAATTACATAGAAAGATTAACAAAATATTGAACTTTCATAAATTATAAGATGACGTCCAAATTTGCGTCATTAACAAAATGATGTTTAAACTCAAAACAAACAATAAAAACCGACATCAATAGGGTATGTGAACACCTCTCACCAGCATACAAAGTTTACAGCGTGGGATCATGCTTGTTACAAGGTGATCAACCACCACAGAGTCCAGTAAAAAGAAAAACGTAATAATGGAACGTAGTATCTTTCTATTACAATTAAGAGTTGATTCTGAATTCCTTCTACCCAACAGAGGAATATATCAAATTCTCACTAAAACTGATTGCAATTGCTGATTCTCTTTCGATTTCAACAAAAACTATTAAAATAGTTCGAATTCCCCGACTTTAATAAAGCTACTTTCTTTTCTGCAATGACACTAAAAACTAAATAAAACCAACTGACATTTATGCAAAATCTCATAGAAAGACGTTTTATTTCCTGAATTGTAAGAAATTCCTGCACTACCGACCGCACTGACTGGTAATGGGGAATAAGTGAAAAACCTCTGCAGTTAAAAAGAAAAACCTAATAATGGAACATAGTGAGTATTTGATATATTCCTCTGTTGTGTAGAGGAAATTCAGAATCAACTCTTAATTGTAATAGAAAGGGACTAAAACTGATCGCAATTTTTGATTCTCTTTCGATTTCAACAAAAATTTCAAAACACATTTCTGCAAAATCTCATAGAAACACGTTTTATTTTCTGAAATATAACCAATTACTGCACAACCAACCGCTCTGACTGGTATTTGGCAATAGCTGAAAACCTCTGCAGTTAAAAAGAAAAACGTAATGGAACGTAGTCTCTTTTTATACAATGAAGAGTTTATTCTGAATTACTCCTAGACAAAAGAGGAATATACAAAATTCGCACTAAAACTGATTGCAATTGATGATTCTCTTTCGATTACAACAAAAACTATTAAACTATTTCGTACATACCGACTTTACTAAGGTTACTTTCTTTTCAGCAATGCCATTCTAAAAACTAAATCAACCCAACTGATATTTATGCAAAATCTCATTGAAAGACGTTTTATTTTCTGAAATATAAGAAATTCCTGCACAACCAACCGCTCGGATTGGTAATGGGGAATAAGTGAAAAACCTCTGCAGTTGAACGTAGTCTCTTTATATTACAATTAAGAGTTTATTCTGAATTCCATCTATACAAAAGAGGAATATATCAAATTCCCACTTAAACTGATAGTTTTTGTTGAAATCGGAAGAGAATCAGCAATTGCAATTAAAATAGTTCGTATTCGCCGACTTTAATAAAGTTACTTTCTTTTCTGCAATTGGAACTCTAAAAACTAAATAAAACCAACTGACATTTATGCAGAATCTCATAGAAAGACGTTTTATTTCCTGAAATGTAAGAAAATCCTGCACAACCAACCGCACTGACTAGTAATTGGGAATAAGTGAAAAACCTCTGCAGTTAAAAAGAAAAACCTAATAATGGAACGTAGTCCCTTTCTATTACAATTAAGAGCTTATTCTGAATTCCTCCTGAACAAAAGAGGAATATATCAAATTCCCACTAAAACTGATTGCAATTGTTGATTCTCTTTCGATTTCAACAAAAACTATTAAAATATTGAAAAGTCTTCAAATCTTCAAAATAAAAACAAAATAAACGTATAAAACCATACATTTATTGAAATAAATATTTCTTAATTTTCGAAAAGACATGACTTCTTTTCTTTCTCAAAGCCTAAAAAACAACAACAATACGTTACAAACAAGTAGAGGAAAACGATACAGATATGAGACATTCATGAAATTGTATTGTTACAACAATACTTACAAATGGTATTCTCCTAATTCTTTAATTTTCACCTTATTTTTACAATTTGAAATACATATATTGTTAAACTCTTTGGCCATTTCCACAATAAATTTGTTTACATTAACACCTTCATTTCTATTAATATTTATCTTTTTGGTATTTCTAATTAGTAGACTTTCCATGGTTTTTCTCGTTTTACAATCTTTTTCAATACATACAATTTTGATTTCATCTTTCACACAATGATTTTTATTCATACAGTGTTCAGCCAATTCCGATTTCTCCTCTAATTTGTTTTTTATATATGAATTATGCTCCAATGCCCGTTCTTTTATTGTTCTTTTGGTTTCTCCAAGATAGAACGCATCACAAATCATGCATTCTATTTTGTAAATAGCCCCCATTTCCCCTTTTTTGTCACTTGTATTTATTTTATTACAAATAATATTTTTTATTTTATTACTGTAATAGAAACCTACATCAATGTTAAATTTCTTACAAATCCTTTGCAGTCCAATACTATTTTTATTTAGGTAAGGAATAAACACTTTTTTTCTTTCCTTATCCATATCCAATTCCTTTATTTGGAATGTGTTGAACTTTTGGATACTATTATCGATAAAAATTTCAGTATATCCATTTTTCATTAGAATTGTTTTCATTTTATCAATTTCTATTTTGTAATCTTCTTCACAGCTTGATGACCTATCAATCCTTCTTAAATAATTTTCAATGATGTTTCGTTTTATATGAAAACTATGTCCTGATGCAAAGTTTAATAAGTGGTCACTCTTGAATTCTTTTCTGTAATATTTTAAAACTATTTTATTGTCCTTATTTATTAAGCATAGGTCAAGGAAATTTAGTTCCTTATTTACCTCCTTCTCCATTTTGAACTTTATGTCTTTATTTCTTTTGTTTATATTTTTGAAGAAAATTTGAAATTGTCGATCAGTGCCAAACCAAATTATTAAAATATCATCCGCATAACGAAAATATTTTAGATTATATTTACATTCATTAAGAAATTTATATTCAAAATAGTTCATATATATGTTGCATAATGTACCTGATAATGGTGAACCCATTGGAAAACCTTTTATTTGTTTGAATATTTTTTCTTGGTGTTTAAAATAAGAATTTTGCGTTATCAGTTCCACTAATTCCATTAAATCTCTATTGTCCAAATTATGTTTTAATAAAATTTCTTTGTTTTTGTAAGCCAAATCTTCTAGTATATTTAATGTTTCCTCAACAGGTATGTTTGTGTACATGTTCTCTATGTCTAATGAGTACAAATGAAATTTTCTGTTATTTTGAAACATTTGTTCAATTTTCTTAATTAAATCTTGTGAGTTTCTGATTATTAATTCTTCTCTGGGAAGCTTGAAGTTTTTTATTATACTATTGACATATCTTGCAATATTTTGAACAGGGCTTCCATAAGCATTGATAACAGGTCTAATGGGGTTACCTTCTTTGTGTGTTTTTATACGCCCTTCTAAGGTGGGTGTTTTGCATGCTTCTTTCATAATTTCATTCTTTTGTTTGAAATTTATTGATTTTTTATCTTTTAAATCCTTTACTATATTTTTTACTTTATTATATATAGTGGGGTGGGAGAGTTGAAAATTATGCCTATATATTTCAAATCTGGCAACCAATGTGCCCCTTTGGAATCAGATAGTACATGGGTAGACGAGTCTAAAAAGCCCGGGACACAAATTTTTCTGGCCCTCTAGCGGATTTGGCAGCTCATGAACCGGAAGTAAAGTGTTTAGCACTAATTCGGAAAATGTATATATGATTCTGGTTAAACTAAGCCTCCTAGAGCAAAATATACATAAGTATGACCCCCCCAAACCTTCATTTCAGTGTTAAAATCATTGATTTGAGGCACACTTAAGGCTTAAATGTAACGTAAGTTTAAAACATAAATACAAGAATGAGAAAGAAACGAATTTACAATACAATATTATTCCAGTTTAATATCCAAAATCAATAATATCCTATATGTAG
Source organism: Thereuonema tuberculata (assembly GCA_023159025.1). NCBI lineage: Eukaryota > Metazoa > Arthropoda > Chilopoda > Scutigeromorpha > Scutigeridae > Thereuonema > Thereuonema tuberculata. The sequence goes on from JAFIDM010000002.1 coordinate 37,096,007, forward strand.
TCAAATACACTAATATCGAAATACACTAATATAATGTCGGCCACAATACCGAAATATAATATCTTGCTGTCTTATACAATAACATTCAAATGATTGAAATTCAGTTTTGATTACCAATCACTGTCGGAGCACTGTCCTTCCCATATACAAAGTTTGGTACATCGTAGTCTCAATTTAACACATTTACAAGATGTGCATCGCTTGTGGCATGTACAGTGTTTTGACACTTCGGGAGGATCATACCGACCTGTGTGGACAACAATTCCAGAAGTTTCTAACCATCCCCAGTTGCTTGGTGAAGGTATTGGGCATTTTGCATCGAGGCTGTTGTTCCAAATTCTTGCTTGGAGAGTAGCTCGTTTGATGTGTTGTATTAAAGCATCTGCTGTAGGAGATATATTTTCGATTGCTCGATTCTTTCTTGTAAATAACACTCGTCTGCAGTCATTGATGCTCTGAAGATGTGATGCTTGATCATAAAGTAGAATAACAAATCGCTGCAACAGATTATGACATTCATCATCAATATCAGAGGTGCCTGTACAGAGCTGATGCCACACACAATCAATTTCATGAAATGACATCCAGACCTTCCAAGCTGTCTTCTTGCCAATACCACAAAATGTCGAAACTGTACTGCAACCAGTTACAGCATGAAAGGTCAACAAATTTCTGCAAATTCTCGGTGAGAGTTTTGCACAAATCTCATGAATTGGAATGAATTTCCTGTATTTCCCACAACCATACTTAATCCATAGTTCTGCAATATCTTGTATTTGTGAGAATAGTGATATTGAAATAACCACTACATCCGAGTCCACAGTTCGTTTTAAAATGTGAGTAATGTCCACTTTCTACTGAATGCTTAACATGGAGAAGTAGGCGGTCATCAGCTTCTTCATGTTAGGAGGGAGAAATGCTAGCTACATCCATAGTTGTTGACGTGATGACCCGGTCATCATAAGTACAGACAACATGTTTTCCTGGATACTCATTTCCCACCATTTTCTTAGCTAGCAAGTGGAACAATTGTGTCTTGTTTCCGTTAACACACAGGAATTGCTTAAATTGCTTTGGAATTGCAGTAGAGACTGCGACTTTAATAGTTATGGCACTTCCTCTTGATTCTCGGTTATCTGCCTTCAAACTGTTTCTAGTATATCTGTCGAATACATATCTAGTCGTGAAGTATTCTTCAGTTGATTATTGCAGTATGGTTTGAAAACATTTTCATAGTATCCTGAAAATGTTTTGGCAATACCAGGATTCAGCATGTGGGTTACGGCTGCTTCATCAAATATTTTAGCAGTTATACTTGGTTGGCTGTTATTAAAGCTAATGTCATATTTTGTTTGAATGCAGTCTATAATATCCCACTTGTTGGTTGTTTTCGGAGTTTGCCATCATCTGAAATAGATGGTGGATACATTTGATTTTCATGGGAAAAGAAATCATCAATGATCCCATCCCGTGCTTCAGATGAAACATCCATTCTGCAGAACAAGTTGGAGTCTTTACGCAAGTTAGTAATCTTGGACTTTGCCTTATCGGTTTTTCTTGTTGTAGTCTTGAAGATGTGAACATTGCTCCGAGGAATAATTTCATGAATTGAATTTCGAACTTTATCGAGACGGAACATAACATATTCATCATACTGCTTAAAACCTATAGGCAATGCTTCCGTATCACACTTGACAGCTTCGACACTTGGAATTATTTTGCTGCTCCCTATTGACACCAAATCAGTTTCTTGGAACGGATTTCCTTCTGAACAAGACATTAATCATTTCTTTGGCATGGGCCAAGAACCTTTTCTGAAATGCATGCTTTGCGCCCCCGATATTATCATCTTTTAAATTTGATTTCTCTTCAAATTCCTCAATTAAATAACTGATCCTAGGACCTGCTACCATCCACTTAAGCCAAGCATTTTCACTATCAAGGAATCCGATAGCTATCAAGGATTCCGATAGCTCCACCTTCACCCTTTATCACTTTGTTGTTGTGTTCATGAAGCTGATTGTCATATATTGCATTAAATGGTGTAGCAGTTTTGGTGCTCGTAAACTTGCCACGAAGAAATTCAGCATGTATATCAGGTTTTCTGGAAGGTCCTGTAGAGTGCGTACAAATACTGGCAACCAAAAAGAATAGTGGACTGCGTCCAATGCAAATGTCCACGGACATAACTGAGTCAAAGTATCCACGAACATTGTAAAGTTAGATGTAAGAATACTCAATACAAGTTGGACTAAAAGGGACTCAAGTTCGATGACTGTATTCCAGTATTGGAACTGAGGACATTCAGATGTTATCCGCAAAATCCACAGTTCAATGCCTTGGTCACTGATGTTGGAATCTGTTTCACATGCTTTGTTGAATGCTTGTACCTGTAGATAATGCAAGGCAGTTAAAATAATTTTATGTGTATAGCGAGATCTTTTTACATGCGACGATGTGAGACAGAATTCTGCAACACTAGAACTTGCAAAACCGGCGGTTGTTACTAATTCAGTCCATCCTCTCCAAGCTAACCACTTGCCAAGTAAATTAATGACCATCATTTCGATATGAAGGCCACCCATCATGAATATGATGCGATCCTCGCCATACTTGTCAAGAAATTTCCATTGTACTTGCTTCCTAATAGCATATACAGGTCACATATAATCACGGTGTTTGATTTCCATTTAATTTTGCTGTTGCCATTACTGTGATATCCATCATATGACGTACCATTGCTGGTGTCGCAATGTCGTCATTTAGAAGTGGAAGCAATGACGCTTTACACCTAATTTTTCTTATACCAGATTCATTTTTTGCATGAAAAGCAGCAAACGATACTCTAGGCACTTGCTCTATTCTTTGTCCTGGAGAAATTGCATATTCAAGACATACAGAGTTTAGCCAAGGATATAAAACTTTCCTAGGGGTGAAGGCAGGATAATGGTTAGTATACTGTGGGTTGACAGTTGGCAAAGGTGGGTCACTTGCAACTTCACCAGTTGCAGCCATATTGGGGGGGGGGGGGTTATGTATGTATGTATGTATATATGTATGTATGTAGTGAATGTGGGTGGCAGAGAAGCCAAGCACTGCGACCGGAGATCTAATGTACTATCCCACGGAAATATCGACAGATGGAGAGAAAGACTGAGAAAGTATGGTGGGAGAAGTGCAGGGGAAACGGGAGAACCCCGAGAAAACCTGCCCAGCGCGGATCGTCCACCATCACGAAACCCACGGGGGGGGGGGGTCATTCTTATGTATATTTTTGCTCTAGGAGGCTTATTTTAATCAGAATCGTGTATACACTTTCCGAGTTAGTGCTAAACACTTTACTTCCGGTTCATGAGCTGCCAAATCCGCTAGAGGGCCAGGAAAATTTGTGTCCCGGGCTTTTTCGACTCGTCTACCCATGTACTATCTGAATCCAAAGGGGCACATTGGTTGCCAGATTTGAAATTTTTTTTGGCTCTCCCACCCCACTAATAATGGGAATGTAGGATTATTACTTATTTCAACATAATGTTCTTTATCATTAACTAATTCATCCATTTTCTTTATGTATTCATTTCTGTCCATGATAACTAAGTGGTTGCTTTTATCTGATTTTGAAATATATATTTCTTTATCTCTTCCTATATCTTTTAATATTTTAATTTCTTCTTTCTTAATATTAGTGATAGGATCCTTATACTCTTTCTTGAATTTCTTAATTTCTTCAAAAAATTTTTCTTTATCCTCTCCTAAACTTTCTGATATTTCATTTAGTTTAGCTAAAGTTCTAATATCAAAGCTTTCTTCTTTTTCTACTACAAAGTCTAAACCTTTGTTTAAAAGTTCTCTTTCTTTCTGACTGAATTTTCTCTTACTAAGGTTTATTATATAATTACTTTCTTCTCCTTTCTTTGGTTTATTTTCTTTCTTACCAAATTTTTTTATCTTTCTTTCCTTGGCCATACGTTTGTATCCAATGTACTTTTTGTGGTTCCAATCCATAATTATCATATAATCTTCCTCACTAAGTCTTCTTTTTAATGTTTTGTTTATTCTTTCTTCTTCTTTCAGCAGTTTACTAATATAGTCGTTAATACCATATAATTGATCTTCTATTAATTTCCTTTCAGTTTTCTTCCTAATGTTCTCAGTGTTGGGAGTTTCAATTAATACTGGATTCCTAATCTGAATAGGAGTAGGAGTGATACCTTCTGTAATACATCTCTTTAGAAAGTTCTCGTGTTCCTCCCAATTTGCTAACTTAGTAACATATCTCTGATGTTTTAATATCATATAGTTGCTTTCTTTTCTGCAATGACACTCTAAAAACAAAATAAAACTAACTGACATTTATGCGAAATCTCATAGAAAGACGTTTTATTTCCTGAAATGTAAAAAATTCCTGCACAACTAACCGCACTGACTGGTAATTGGGAATAAGTGAAAAACCTCTGCAGTTAAAAAGAAAAACCTAATAATGGAACGTAGTCTCTTTATATTACAATTAGGAGTTTATTCTGAATTCCATCCATACAAAAGAGGAATATATCAAATTCCCACTAAAACTGATTGCAATTGCTGATTCTCTTTCGATTTCATCATCTTCTTAAAGTTGGTCATTTTGTCGTTCCATTTCTCTTTATTACTAGTGTAGTTTGTTATTCTTTCAATTGTGTTTTGGATTACAGCTTTTTTAATTTTCATGTTATGTTCCGAATTGTAGTTAATGAAGTATTTGCTTTGGAAGTCTTTGGTGTAGTGTTCATATGAAATTTTGTTATCTTGGTTCTCAAGTGTGATATCCAGATAATTAATCCTGTTGTCTTCTTCTTCTTGTTTGATATTACAGATATGTGGATGACGTCATCATATTTTGGGAGGGAACTAAACGACAATTCAACAAATTCTTTAACGAAATAAACTCAACCAGCCAACATATTAAATACACAAAACAAGTAATAAGAAATGTGATGGCAAGGATTTCTCTGCAATGTTCGGAACTAGTTTTTTGAAAGAGAAGGGCAGTAAATTATTTTGAGTGCAATATTATAAAATTTCATCAAAAGCATTATTAGAATTTTGCTTGGGTTTCATGTCTTAGAAGCATTGAAAAATAATAATGTTTTTGTGCAGATAGAACAGTGGGGGATAGCTTTCAATGTTCATTTAGTAGACCTAATAAAAGAAGGTTTACAGGGCTACCTGTAACCATATTCAAGTTGAATAAATTTAATACAGGAAGGAATATAGAGCAGAAGAGATGCAGGATGCAGTGAAGGCGGCCTTGCAAAGAGGATGCTACAAGCAACTTTATTAAAAGGGATGTTCTCAACTTTATCTATGGACTCATAAAATAGACATCATATCCTTAATTTTTTTCTCTTCCCATTCCTTCAGGTGGAATCGGTTTATTTGATATTACAACGGCAGTTCAGGCTTTAGCTATTACCCACTTGCTAAAATTCAAACTCCCACAAACCTTTTATTTATTTTTTACACTATTTTGTGAACAGAGCCATCAAAAAATGGTTTCTTCCTCCAATTCAACGGTCTTAAGCCTTTACCCATCCAACATTGGTTAAAGAACACATTGAATTTCGTAATATCATGAGATGGAGAAATAGAATTGATTAAATTCCAACAAGTTTATAATGCTCTTCTGTACATGAAATACACTTCTAATGTTAATATTCATCCTTCCTTTCCGTGGGATAACATGTGGACCTGGACTGCCGTACTTCATTCCCATCTAATTAAAGAGTTCTAATGGAAAATTCTAGACTGTCGACTCGCAGCTCCTGCCACTCCTGCTCCCTGGCATCGTACTACTTCTCCTACATGCTATGCTTGTAAAGGTCAAGATTTAACTTTTCGTCACATCTTCAGTGACTGTCAGAAAGTCTCCTGGACCTGGGACAAGGTTCAGCTACTCCTTTCTAATTGCTCTTTAGGAGATCAACCATATTTTAGGATTTTCGATGCAGCTAATAACATGATCACCTCTGACTTCTTAGTATTTGAGCGTCTAATTATGATTGATACAGTCGCGTTCAACCCTTCTCTTCGATTGAATACTTTGCGACATGTTTACATAATCTTGCAAATGTCCACTGGAACAGTTTTCCTTTCTTTATTTTCTGGAGATATAGGTCTAGTGCTCCCTTTATCAAAAAGTACTATAATGGTTATTATTTTACATTTAAGAACCTTTAAACAACACAATGTTAATATCCTGGAGAAATTCGACACGATGCTCACTGCCGACAGACGAACGAAGAACACCATCTGTGGAGAAACAGTTATTCATTTTTATTGTCTTGTATTTTTTAATGTCTGGCCAACGTCCGAAGTTAATCTGACCCGTTGGTATCTGCAATGAGACTATCGTTTTCGGTAGCGCTCTTGGTGAGGCAGAGCATTGCCTGGTAAGTATCTTCGTGTCGGATCCAACATCGCAGCAGACGTACAATGTCAAGTAACATCAGCCCCCAAACAGGAGTTGGAAGCTCCTGATATGAACTTTGCCAGAGATGAGTAGAGATCTGCTTCTTCAAAGACAGGAGGTACGATCTACATACTTCGTTGTTCGGCCTCTTCAGTCACATGACAAGGTGTTTCAACTGTTTTAATCAGGCTCATCAACTATTTGTTTGAGCTTGTTCACCGTAATGTCTTTATGAACTTTGTCAGAGAGGAAAATAATTTCTACGATTCAGATGACAGGAAGACATCATCATAGCAGATCAGCTATTTGTGATTTATCTATGTTTTTTACTAAAAATGTGAACTTGCTTGTTTTTGTTCAATGTTATTTTGTATATATAACATTGTTTTATTTATATATAAATAAATACTAACCACTCAAAATTCAACCTCATGTCCCTGTCGTCAGTGGTGGGCAACATCCTAGGATCTTTTTAAGAACTATGGATGGCTACTGAGGCTCTGATCCCCGAATCTAAGGTGGAAGGTATCGTGCCAATGGATGTGTGGCACTACACGGTAATATAGTGTCGTGAACAATCCCTGTGGGTTACCTTCCAGGCACTTATGGAGATAGGTGTCTAGTGACAGGTTTCCCATATTTTTTTCAAGAACTTGGGAAGTTAAACTAAAACAGAAAAAAACCCACGGTCGAGGACCCACATAGAAACTCTTAACGATGATGAAATACAAGGGAGCAGTAAAGCGACCTTGGAAAAAGAACAAACTGTACAGGTGAAAACTCACAGGAAAATAAAAATACTTCAGGAATTCAATGCCTGAACCTGGAAAGACAGAAACTTTCCATGGCTCAGGGAAGGAAACTTAAGAAACAAAGACTTCTG
>JAFIDM010000002.1:37106227-37124543 GCA_023159025.1 Thereuonema tuberculata
GTAAATTTAAATTTATAGTTTGTGAAAGTAGTAGTGATATACATCAATCAGTAGTAGGATATTTCCATATGTATTAAATTGTCAGTATAAAAAATATTTCAAGTTAACATACATTGTTGTTTCTGTATTATCATGTTCTTATCATGTACTATTTATATACATCATTTGTGAGATACAAAATGTTTCAACCAATGTGGTGTTTACATATGAACATTATTGAATTAGCATTTAAAGAGACTATACAGCAAAGTTTTTAACTTAACATTAAAATGACTCAAAACATTTTTCCATACATTTACATTGCAGAATCTTATAGGTCGTCTGTACTTTCCATTCCTTTTTATGTAAGACACAGTTTTAAATCTTCTAATCCCTGAGCATACCGTTGGATGACAACACTGTATTACTCATAATGAGATTTCATACATTCTATTTTATTCAATACATTTCTTAACATATGCGTTAGGTCAATCACAGGAATCCTAAACTGTGATCAATGCAATGCCTCTTCGTAATTTGAAGTTCCTCCGTAATTTTTATTTCCTTTGTAATTTCATAACCATATCGTAATGATGTGAATTTGGCATATGAATTTGACTTGCTTGGCAACGAGAAATAATTTTTAGTCAGATGAGAGCAGATGAAGGCGGGAGTGTGTGCCGGATTCAAAATCGCCTATAATTTATCTCTGCTTCCTTGTTTTTTTTATATATATATAAATATATATTTTGGAGACGTCTCTGTATTCTTTATAAACAGCGATATAAAGGAGAGTTCTGCAGTAGTACTGGATTGATTTATGACCACATTTCACCAAACTACGAGTTATTGAAGACAACGCCAAGGTAATGTCCGCCATATTTTTTTTTTCTCTTCTTGTATTATCAACCGCTTTTTTAAATGTGTGCATTAATAAGCCATTGCATTAGTTATGATGGTCCGTCGAGGGCGCATAGTTATTTAGGTGGATAGTTAGTTGTTATTTAAGTGGATAGTTAATTGTTAGTTAGGTGGATAGTTAGTTAGTTGAGTTAGTTAAGTGATTAATTTAATTGGGTTTGCATATTGTAGGTCAGCATGGAATCTAAGCTTAAAATATTGATTTCAAAAAGGGATGCAGTGTTTCAGAAATTTAATGCAATTTATGATCTTTCAAAAAAGATTAGTCCTGCCGAATGTTACAGCAAATCGAACGAAAACTTCATGGCAGAGTCAGAAACTATAGAGGAGTTGAAATTAAAGTTCGAACAGGTTGTTGATCAAATAAATGAAGTTCAGCTGGAAATTAAACCCTCATCTCAACCAGATTATAGTACATTAATTTCTTTGGAGGATTTGTATGCTCAACATTAGGACTATTTCCGGCCAAGCATCGCAAAGTACATCTTTTAATAAGCATATGGTGAAATTACCTCCAATAGAGATTCCATCATTTGATGGGAATACTGACAACTGACCAATTTTTTATGAGTCATTTAAAGCTAATATACATACAAACCCCCAACTCTCCGACTCTCAGCATGTTCAGTATTTGATGGGTAAATTAACTAATAATGCTTTGAAGATAGTAGCAGGAATTGTTCCCACTGGTGATACCTACAACATTTTATGGGATAGTTTAGTAAAGAAGTATCAAGATAAACGTGCTTTGGGTGCACATTATTTGAATAATATTTTTGAGTTGAAAAATTGTACTCACACAGCTGATAGCTTGAATTTTTTTGTAGAGAAATACTCTGTGAGATCCTTTATCCCTAATTGCTTTAAAGCAGCAATAGAAGCAGACTTTATTTTGCTATATACTGCATTAAAAAAGGTAGATGCCCAGACTGTACAAAGCTTTGAATTGTCAGTACGCAATGAAGAGATTCCTACATGTCAAGCATTCATTGAATTTATTCAGGATCAAGTAAGAATCTTGCAGTGATTGAGCAATGCAACGAATGCAATGACATCCCAGGTATCCACTCAGCGATCTGCTGTTCTTCTACTTCATTGGGACGTAATTCTCGTACTACTTCGAAAACTTTTGTTTCCAATGGTGTTACACAATCACAATGGAGTAGTGGCACTTCTTCATGTAAGTTATATGGTAAAAATGATCATATTCAACTTTATCAATGCCCACAATTTAAACAGCTGGATTCTCCGCAAAGTAGATATGAATTTGTCAAATCAAGGCGAGGTTGTGTAAATTGTCTAAGCCTTTCCCATCTAACTTCATTTTGTAAGTCACGTCGTTCTTGTCAAACTTGTAAAAGAGAATGATGTCTCTTACTACATTTCTTGAATGCTCAGAAATCAGCAGAATATAAAGATGGTTCTCGCAAGGTAAACAGTGCAGCCACTGTTTTACCATCAGTTGTGACATCAACAGATAATTCAATTCCGACTAATAATCCTCAGGTCGAACCAGTATCTCTCATACCTTCTGCTACTACAATTTCTTTGTCTGCAAAGATAAAACCAGGTTTTACTATATTATTATCAACTGCACAAGTGTATGCTCAAGGTGATACTGGTAACCGGAAATTGGTTAGATGTTTAATTGATAATGGTTCTCAGAATAATTTAATTACTGTGGATTGTTGCAAGGTGTTAAATCTACCTATCACTCCTTTGAATAATTCCTTTATAAAGGGAGTAGATTTGTTTTCGAGACCTATTCATGGTTTTACTTATTTGACACTTGAATCTCGTGTATCTCCGCATAAATATTATATACACGCTTTGGTAGTTGATGCTATTACAGATAATTTACCAGCTCGTTATGTGAATTGTAGTAAGATGTCTTATCTTAGTAATCTGCCGCTAGCAGACCTCACATGGTATATTCCCGGAGGTATTGACATTGTGGTAGGAGCTCAGTTATTCCCTTATATATATATATATATATATATATATATATATATATATATATATATAGGTAATCGTGTTGATTCCGGTTCATCCGCACCTCCTGCTCTTCAAACCGCTTTTGGATATGTTCTGTTGGGCGATATCCCTACATCTTATGATGACACTTTCGATGGAATAGTACAACCTTCTACTCCTTCATTTTTTACAACGGCTAGTATTGATCTTAATGATGCCTTATATAAGTTTTGGGAGTTAGAAGTAGTTCCTAGTTCTCGTTGTTTCAGTCCTGAAGAGATAGAATATGAAAATCTATATACTGCTTCTGTTACTCGACATAAAGACGGAAGATATTCTGTTAACTTGCCTTTTTCGAAAAATCCTGCCGAATTAGATAACTCTCGTGCTGTTGCTCAAAGACGTTTAATCTCGCTCGAGCGTAAATTCAAGCAAGATCCTTCCCTTCGTGAAAGGTACAATGGAGTAATAAATGATTATATATCAAATGGTTACCTTTCAGAAGTGCCCGCTACTCAAAATAATGATGGTTATTTTATTCCGCACCATGCAGTTATCCGTGAAGATAAGGTCACCTCTAAGTTATGTGTAGTATTAGACGCAAGTGCTAAAACGCATACAGGATTATCACTTAATGATACTGCACAGTGTTTCCAAATGCCTGAAAACCTGGCCAAAAATGCATTTAAGTTTTTTTTTTATAATGTTTACAATGTGCCATTTTGTTCCAGAATGTCTGGTGGTCATAAAACTTCTACCCTCATAGCTGATCTACTTTTATTAAGTTGTTGTTGAACCTTGAAAGTGAGAGGTTGGAGTTGCTTAGTTTGTGTTGTTGTGATCGAGCGTTTTTAACCTGTATTTCAAGTGTTTTTTTTGTACTCCATTTGCTGATTTAAAGGTAAGTGTTAATATTAATTCTGTACAACTATATTTTGGTATTCTGAAAACATAATATTTATTAATTTATGTGATAACATGATAGTCTGAGAACGCTTTTTCTTACGTTATGTAATTTTATTTGGCAACCGCATAAATTTAATTTTCAAAGAGGCCTATAAAAAATGCCTGATGTTGCCCGAGGTTATATTTTTACTTAACATGTTCCCTAACATGTCTACTTTGAAGCCACAAAGAAATAAATTGCTCATACAAGCTCCATTTGTTATAATTTAAATAAACATATTTGCTTGTATAATTACAAATTGCCGATTTATTACATGTATCTATATATTAACAATATCAAATAATTTTCTTAGGAGCAAAAATATGATTATTTAAGAGTTAAATAATAACAATAAGAAGATATATTACATATCACATAGTTTTAAAGTTTATTTTCGTTTCAGAATGGAATACCGTTGTACACGGAGAGAGTTATTTCATAATTTGCAGCAAGAAAAGGGCGGTCGTCAAATGCAAAAAAAAACTCTTTAGTTAAGCATATTGCAACAAAAGTTGACGTACAAGCCTCACATGATAAATTTAAATTATTAGAAAAACAAGTATCTCAGTTTTGTAGTGAATTATTTCGCAGACTTGATAAGTCAAATAGAATCATCGACAGGTTTTGGAAAAACAATGAAGAATGGTTGTATAGAGAGTTTGTGTGTGATGTGAATGTTGTAAAAAGTCCACTTGGGAAAAGAGGAAGACCACAAACAGACCTTGGAGAGAGCAGTACCAGGTCTAAGCGCAGAAAAACTGAAACCTTAAGGAAGTCAGCAGAAAGTGCGGAAAGTTTAGCTTTCGCAGCGAAAATGAAACATCGCGAATCTGGTAACGTAGAACACGCCAAGCTATTAGAAGAAATGGAAAAATCACCAACAAGGCCTTTAAAGATACAAAGATATTGGACGATTGCATCAACCAGCAGCTCTATAATGAGAAGTTATAATGATGATGAAGCATTATCAATTTTTTTGGAGGCTGATCTGACTACGCACCAGTATAAAATGATGAGACAAGGCGCAAAAGATTTGAATGCGGATATATCCTTCATACAAGAGAATTTTAAATGCTCGGATATATCCTTCATACAAGAGAATTTTAAATGCTAAGAAAATGTGTTATCCAGAGTCTCTATTAGTCACCGAATCTCTATTAGTCACTGCCAGCTGCATTATAATGTCACAAGAACCGTTAATTGTCAGAATGAAAGATGACAAAATTTCTATGACATTGATACCGAAGTGGCGCTGTAATGGTAGCAGTGGGCATTCCCTTTACAAACAAAGGGCAGAAGAAGGCTTTTCTGATTCCGATATTTTCTTCACTTCCATGGTTCCTGTGCAACTCTTCTGTGTGGATGAAAATGGAGAGAAAAGTGTGCTTTGGAAAAATCCTCGTCCATCATCAACTTTGTATTGCCTCCCTATAAAGATTCAGTTTGTGAAGCAAATTGTTAAGCAAATAACTCCTATTTAATGTTATTGTGTTATTTGTCTTGTATTTAAAAAGAAAAGCCGAAATATTCGTGTTAAAATTGCATTTAGTATTTTTGGCCAGGTTTTCAGGCGTTTGGAAACACTGTGCACTGGTCCGAATTTACAGACTGATTTGTTTACATTATTAATTAACTTCCGCTTATATCCTGTTGCATTAACCGCAGACCTTAAGTAAATGTTTTTACAAACTGCTATAAATGAACCATATCGCAAATTTTTAAAAATGCTATTTCGTTTCAATAAGGAGGAGGATATATGCAGTTTTTCAGTTTAATCGCCTTCCCTTCGGATTGAGATCTAGCCCTTACATCGCTATGCACACAGTGCGTCAATTAGCCTCTGACGAAGGTCATCGTTTTCCAGATGCTGCAAAGATAGTTGAATCTGAGTTATATATGGATGACTTGGTCACTTCGATCGCTGCCGAGGATCAAGCAGTCCAAATTGCTCGGTAGTTGATAGATTTATTTAAATCTGGATGCTATGATCTTGTTAAGTGGACCAGTAACTCAGCTGCGGTACTTGCAGCTCTGCCTTTGTCGCATCGTTCTCCAGTGAACTTATCAGACAGTAGGTATAACTTAAAGGTCTTAGGTCTTTGTTGGTTGCCTGTAGAGGATACATTTCAGATAACAACTGCTGAAACCGAAGACAAATGCACAAAACGCCAGATTTTATCCCTTATTGTACGTCTGTTTCTTGTGTTGGGTTTAGTAGCTCCTGTGATTCTTTATGCCAAGTTGCTAATCAAAGAGCTTAGGTATAGTAAAGTAGATTGGGATGAAACTCTGCCCGATTCGATCATTAAGCATTTTAAATTGCTCATTCAAGAATTACCATTACTTTCGAACCTAGTGATTCCTCGTCATATTGGTGTACTCGGTAATTGTCGGGTGAATCTAATAGCCTTTTGTGATGCTAGTCTGAGTGCTTATGGTTGTGTTATTTATTTGCATGTTACTGATTCCATTGGTAATATCACTGTTCAACTTTTATGTTCCAAGTCTAAGATTGTCCCGAATACAGACTTTGGAAAAAGAAAAACCAAGAAAAGGAAAAGATACTTGGGACAAATATGGTCAATCAAGAAAGAGTTTCAGATCCAGATATTTGTTTCACAGTGGGTGAAGGCAACCGTGATAAATGGTATGTAGATTCAGGAACGGGAAGGCACATGAGCTGTGATAGAAAGTTTTTTACATCTTTAGATACCACCATACGGACAAAAGTACGGGTAGTAGACAATCGAGTGATCACTGCAGAAGGTGTTGGCAGTGGCATTCTAAGATGCAAACCGGTAATGGGAATGAAGTACGAGTTATCACAGTGAAAGACGTGCTGTACACTCCGACTTTCAGCGGAAGTCTACTATCTACTAGCAAGTTAGCCAAGCTGGGAATCACTACAACGTGTATAGGTGGAACTGATAAGTGCCTAATCATATGGAAAGGAAAAACAGTGGCTACAGCAAGAGCTAACGCTGGACTGTATGAACTTGATCTTCATAAAGGTGAACGTGCACTTAGTGTGACAACAAAAACGGAAGCACACTGCATTCACGTATGGCATCGAAGACTAGGGCATCGTGATCCAACAGCGCTACGTTCTGTGATTAATCATAATCTGGCTACTGGCATTGAGATTCAGAGTTGTAATGTTCAGCAAAAGTGTGAATGCTGCATTAAAGGTAAAATGGCAAGGAAACCATTTCCTCTATCCTCGGGACTGCGGTCAAGAAATGTACTCGATCTAGTACAAACAGACGTTTGTGGCGCAATGCAGACTGAAACACCTGGAAAGAAAAGGTATATCTTGACCGTCATAGATGACTATAGTAGATATACAAAGATTTACCTTCTTCAGAACAAGTCAGAAGTACCGGAAAAGTTGCGCCACTACATCAGTGAAGTTAAAACGAAATTCAGCAAAGTACCAAAGGTTATCCGCTCTGACCGTGAGAGTGAGTATACAGGAGCAGAACTGCGAAAATACTTAAAGAGTCAAGGCATTCAAGTACAGACAACAGCGCCGTACACTCCACAGCAGAACGGTACAGCAGAGCGCAAGAATCGTTCACTTCTTGAGATGACAAGGTGCTTGTTGATAGATGCCAACCTACATAATCGATACTGGGGAGAGGCAGTCATGACTGCCAACCAAAGCATCTGATATCACTCCGTATGAACGATGGCACCAAAAGAAACCATCATTTGATTACATAAGAATTTTTGGAAGTCCAGCCTAAGTCATGATTCCAGATGAAAGGAGACAGAAGTTGGATGAGAAGACTATCAAATTAACATTTGTAGATTATGAAAAAGGCTCCCAAGCCTACAGGTTGCTTAACACAACAACGAACAAGATCCGCATCAGCAGAGAAGTAACATTTATCGAGAAACCACCATATCAGGCAGTCACACCCACTCGGCAACGAATCACTGACCGAGGGGAGGAAGTTAGGACTGAAGAAACCAGCGATAAGGACTCGATAAGTTCAGGGGAGCACACTGAACAAATGTACATAGAGAATGAGGCGGAAACTGAAGCCAATTCAGAAGGTGAAGAAGTTGAAGTAATAAGTCCAGAACCAAGGAGATCACAAAGGCAGAATAAGGGACGGCCACCAGAACGCCTGATTGAGATAGCCTACACAACACACGAAGCTTCAGACAATAACCAAAGACTTACACGGAGGCCATATAAAGTGTAGATAAACATCACTGGAAGAAAGCCATGGATGATGAGATGTTGTCACTTGAACAAAGTAACACATGGCAGCTTGTAGATCCAACTCCTGGAAAGAACATTGTAGGCAGTAAGTGGGTTTACAAAATAAAGTACAACAACGAAGGAGTCATTGAATGCTACAAAGCTCGACTTGTAGCACAGGGCTACTTGCAGAAGTTGTAACGGGGCAAGTTTACCCTTCTTTTGGAGAATAAACAGACGAAATTTTTTGAATTTTGATGTTCTTAATTTGTGTCTTCATATTACTCCGGAGCGTACGAAGGGGTGATATTTAAGTGTTTAGGTTATCCTTAACTCGATAATTTTATTATCTAAACCAATCTATATTTAACATTGTTTAAAATTGCAGGCCTGCAGATTTGATGATTCTACAATATGCTAATAATCCTATTGTGGATCTGAAGTAAAGGAAAAACTATTATATGAATTATTATTAAAATCGTGCTTGAACATTATATTGTATTGTTTATTAGAGGTGAAGAAATTTAATAAAAGAGAAATCTTTGGTTGTTTACAAATAAAGACGTCATTCATGAATGTAGTAAAAGTGACATGCGCAGTGACGTGATATGTGTATTCAAATAAAAAAATGGCAACGAGCGGTGTGACTGACCATGTATCTCTGCCGATAAGTTTTTCAATAAACTGAGGATGACTTAAGCGAATATAAAACTTGCCAGTCCATTAGTGAGTATTAGTGTGCATCATGGAAGAAGGCTACAAAGAACGTCAATTCTTCATTGAAGCTAAATTCGAAAAATGGATGCCGATTCTTCGATGGAGCAAAAATTCGAATAGGGTAAACCGCCATTACGGAAATTCGAAAATCATCAAGAACTTGTAAGTAGATTTTCTTTATTATTCCCGTGAATGAAGAATCAATGATCAGAGCGGTCATTCCATAATTAAAGAATGTTACTATTAAAGAGGAAAAGATTATTTTTCTGAAAGCTGAACTGAGAAATTAATTGTTCTTTGATGTGACGAAATTCGACGAAGTGATGGAGGGATAAATATTTATTATTCTCAAGACAACAGTGTGATTAACTTTAACTAAATATAAATCGAATCATCAAGATAAACAGTTATTGATATTTGATTTAGTGACTCAGAATTAAACTATTCTTCTATTTGTGAAAAGTATTGAATTTCTTAAGTGAAGTTCCATATTATTAAAGTGACTATTATAACTAATGAAATATCATTGAGACTTAGTGCATCGATGAAATATCAAGTTTGAATTTGAATTAACTTTATTATTAAGAAGTTATTTATTGATTATTCATCAATAAATATGTATAGATCATAAGGTGAAATTAACCATGGATTATCACATACGGTGTCATATAACCATTGCTATGGAACTGTTAATTATGGATTGAACTATTAACCTATAGACATATTAAATCATTATGAATACTAGAAGTATTATTGAGTAATGAAATGAAGATTAATAATAGTGTTATTAGTCAGAGTATTTGAAGTAAATTCATTTTTCAATAAATTGTTGAATGTCCTTAAATGTGTCTGTGCGTGTGTTCGTTAGATTGGAATAACCCATACAAACTCTGCTACATATTATTCATTTTAATAGGGAATGTAAAACCGAACAAAGGTGTTACATGATTTCCCAAATACCTATAATCCAAATGATAATTGTCTATATTATTGTAATTCTTTTGTTTGGATGTTAATATTACTTAACCGTGTTATTGAACCAATGCAATTGTTCGTACAGGGTTAGTTTCAAGTGAAATCATAAGCATTCCTAATATATCATTGTGTTGTGAAAAATATGATATTATTTCAATTTGTTGTATTTTTTTTATTTTTTTTTAATGTAAAAGGTGTATTTCTGCGCTAGTCGTGGGAATTGAAGAATTCAAGGAGTTTTGTGGGAAACAGGACTGTATTTCCTACGTTTTGGTCACGTGTTCAAAACAATAAGTTGCGGTTTTACAGAAAGTGTATTTGTTCGTATCGTGTGCGAACAGGAAGTGTATTTGTACGTAACATGTGCGAACGAGGAAAAGGAGGGTCATGTGATTATATTAGAACATTTTTATTGGTGTTAGTTTTGGCGGGAAGAAACCCGCGGGAAAGAGAGAGAAGTTGCTGCCCGCAAGGAGAGAACCTGTTGGACTTCCGAAGCGAAAGGTCGCATTCTCTGTGAACTCAGTGGCCGGCCTGGACCTCGTTCTACGATGCCCGACATGCCTTAAAACGGTAATCCCGGGGATCCGAGATGGTGAAGGGCGATACAAAACTGTGTGTTACGCAGCTTCGTTCCGAATTTGGCGGTGATGTTCGCACCAACTGAAGGCATCTCCGCTCGGGACAAAATGGAGGTCAACGAGAATCGTCCGTGGACAGTCGGAGGTCGTCGAACCACCATGACGGTCTGGGAATTTTAAGTAATCCATTCAAATTTATATCTGGGCCGACAGAACTATATATCAACCTAACAATCAAAAGTAAACTAGCTGATCATAATAAACAGCCGTTTCCAGCGAAAATTAAAGGAAAGAAAAGAATAGCGAAAGGACATTTATGTGTTTAACGCTGTGTTTAACGCAGGGTGAGAAGCCATTAATAGAACAATACACTAACTCTGGTCTCTAAGACGAATGTCCTACCTTTATGTCGAGTCAAAGAGCGAACTAACATTTTTAGTGTGAACAGCAGCATCTTAAGAGATGGATTCTAAAGCCCGTTTTACATTTACCATTTCACTCGCCATCAGATGGCGAGAGGAGATGTCCAGCAATAGAGGTTGGGCTATCTTTGAAGAAATGGCGAGGTTTGGAGATGGAGCAATGTCAACCAGCGCTCCTGGTGGCGAGATAGACAACTACACATCGACAAACCTTCAGAAAAAATGGCGGACACGAAAAAGAAGTGGGGAGAGAACGAAATTGCCCTGCTCATAGACATGTATGAGCAAAGGCCGTGTTTGTACAATGTATCGAGTACAGATTACAAAAATCATCATCTTCGAAAGCAGATGTTGGTGGAGATGCCAGTGGAAATTTCGAAAATACGACCGAACACAACAGATGAGAATATTAGGAAGAAAATCAAAGCTCTCCGAACGGTGTATGTGAACGAGAAAAGCAAAATAACGAAGACCATGAAGAGTGGCTAGGGCACGGATTCAGTAAGTATTTCGTAATATTTTCTATAATTTGAAATACAATTTGTAAATTTTATATTCACGTTTAAATAATGTTGGTTTGTCTAAATAGTAGCTCGTCCTTAAAATTTAAGTGATGAAGTGTGTGGTTTGAAGTTGTATATGCCTATATGGTTTATCAAGTCTTTGAAGACTTATTTACAAATATAGTATAATGCAACAAATTGATTTCCTAGTTCTTAAATTTAAAACAAAAAATATATTTCGTATATCTAATAATAAAGTTCTAGTGTTTTGAAAAGTTAACTTAAGTAATAATTATATTGAATTTGATGATGAAATAAATTTCCAAATCAAAGTTATGGGAATGTGGATAAATGAAAGCAGCAATACTGCGAAATAAATGTTTTATTAGCTGACAAATATCAATTTGATATTAATACCCCTTTCCAATTTAAAATGCTATAGAAGTTTATATATCTCATAATTTAAAAAAAAAGTCATGTTGATTTTTTAGATTTATGAATATATTTCAATTAGCAAATTCCATATAAGTATTTATGTAATGAAACATTTATTATTTCCATTTAAAATAAATAGATTTCATGAATTTACCAGTAATGAAAGTTAAAATTTGTATAAAAATTAATTCTATACCCGAATCCTAAAGATATCTTGATATTCAATCGCAATACGAAGATTGTCTGCCTAAAGTTATTGTCCTTATTAAAGAATTTATAAATTAAAATTTAACAATTATAAATAAAAATAAATAAATTTGGCGATTGCAGAATAAACTTAAATTTCAAATTTAAAATAAATATAAATTTAAAAAATATTTGTATGTTACATAACTTCATGTAATCATTATAAATCTTGAAAATAGGATTTGTTGGATTATAATCATTTAAGTTATCTAATGACAACCCAAGATGAATCCTGGAGTTTAGGAAATTTTCATTTTGATGTGATGACTGTCATATGTTTTTTTTTTTTGTTTTCTTTAAATTAAATACATTTCAATATATATATATATAAAATAAAAACTAAAAACCTGAAACATAAACAGAAGCATAATTAGGATATGTTGGAATATGTGTAAATGTAGGGAATGGGAAATTCGTTTCATTATTTATATATAATTTCCAATCAATGGAATAAAATAAGCTAAAGAAAACATGAGATTTTGAACTACAGTGCAACTTGGATAATTCGAAGCTGAAGGGACCACTACAAAACTTCGAATTATCCAAGACACATCTTTTAACTTTAATTTCAGGTCCACTGAATGCTTGAAAAGATTATTCTGTTAATAAGTAAATATTTATTCAGAAAGATTATGGTATGAAAGACTTAAAACACTATATGTATGTAAACAAAATAAGATTTATATTACATAAGCTACAGTACATATTACATTCAATACAGAAAATTATAGTTTTTCAAAAAATTGTGCAATGTCTGATTGTTTCGTAGAATTCAGTCGCTTAAGGCTAGCAAAACCATCAAGCATGTTTAGTGAACGGAAAACAGCTTCCTTAGGTTGGTTTGTCGTTCAATGTGGACGACGAAATCCGGCACTATCCCGTACTCGTTGACGATTTGGCATTTCTTCTTCACACTCTTTACCACCTCGCGAATGACGGCGACCTTTTCAGCGAATGTTAAATTCTTGTACACGCATGATTTACTGAAAGACATGGTGACACTGACAGCAGGAAGCTCGAATGGTGTCTGAAGCGTCGTGTTGAATGGCGTCATGTGTCGAACGGTGGCGGGAAGGGGATTTCAGTTGTCAAGTGTCGAATTTCTTAACAATGAAACGCCAAAAAGTCGTTATGATTCGAAATTTTTTATAAAAAACTTCGAATTAAGGAAGTTGAACTTCGAATTATCCACGATTTTTTAACACTGATTTAATAAGAAATTCAAGGGACCAAGAGAAATCTTCGAATTAACCACGATTTCGAATTAAAGACGTTCGAATTATCCAAGTTGCTCTGTATTTTATTATGAACAAAAATCTTGTATTCACATGAATTAATGAATGGTATTGTAATGAGAAATATAAGCCTATCAAAAACAAATAGTAATATTACATAAAGTGTGACATTATACAGGAACTATTTACAAGATATTTACTATAATAAATACGTCAAATGTAACATGTCTAATTAGAATATTAACAAACTTTGGACTCTGGAAATAAGAAAATACTGAACCAAGAAAGTTGTAATTGTAGAATTTAATTTTGGAGGAAAATAATATTTGAATACCATGTTTACAAAAAATTTGAAAGGAAATTAAAAGAAATGACAAACTCTACATACATATAAAAAGTTAGTTATATAAATTGTTTATATACATGTACTCAGTAATTTCATTAACATTACTTTCATGGATTTTATACAATTTTTGTTGTTGTTTCAGCAATACATGATAATTTATCAATACATACATTAACAATTGAAACAAAAAGTCAAAAGAAAGAGGAAAGTTTATGCCTCCTGTGAGAATTAAGAAACTGGAATGTATGAGAAATAAGTTTAATTAAATTTGAAACATTACAGAGTAACTATGCCTCACAAAATTATTTCCAAAGGAAACTTTCAACAAGTTTGTTTCAACAAGAAACAAAGAATTGCAATACACATGTCAATCCAGATAATAGATACAATTGACACACGTTTTATTAAGCATGTTAAATAAGCAAATGTGAAATACAATAATGAAAGCAATATCCTACATGTAACAATAAACATATAAACATTCCAAAAAGATTAAATAATAACTTTACCTATTATGTTTATTCCCCCAAAAAATTAAAGCAAACCTCACATTGAAAATACTTGTTCTTTACAGAAAATTTCTTTTGGATGATAAGTTCATATTATATTGTTTTGCATGTGCTCATGTCTTTGCTCATGTCTTTTGTTTTTACAGATATACGAGCCATCATTGTGGTACTTCCCTCGTTTGACATTTTTGGACAACCATTTACTACCAAAACCAAATGTCACTA
Organism: Thereuonema tuberculata; assembly: GCA_023159025.1. Taxonomy (NCBI): domain Eukaryota; kingdom Metazoa; phylum Arthropoda; class Chilopoda; order Scutigeromorpha; family Scutigeridae; genus Thereuonema; species Thereuonema tuberculata. Next base: position 37,120,452 of record JAFIDM010000002.1, read on the forward strand.
ATTTACCACCTGCTTCAATGCTAGAGGTAAGAATGATATTATTATACAATGCAAATAAACATCTATTATTACAGTAAATTGCAACAAAGAATGTAATATGAATCCTCTAAGTTTTAAGTTTACATAATACTGAGAATTTTACAGTAATTTCTGCAATTTAATATGAAGTGTAATTGAACATTTAGATTGTTAATACTGGAAAGGATTCACAAAAATCTGAAACATTCAATTCATTTTGAAAACATATAAGAATACATTGAGGTAGTCTACAGTAGCTGTATATTGGAGTCATTTTTTCATATCAAGTTTTAAATATGTATGGCAACAAGAATGCATGCTGCGATCATATGAATTTAATATGAAACCTAATATAAATGCTTCATGTTTAATAACATATAACATATTTATTGTTGTGTATTACTAGAAGTTTTTTTTTAAAAAAATAATAATTAGAAGTGAAAATTTTTTGGCTTGAACTTAAATTAATATTAAGGTGAAGAAATTTATTGAAAAATAGCAGTTGGAGAGTAGATACTCTCGCAGTCCTGATAACATGAGAAACAAACGGGATCAGAACGTGATTTGTGTGCTTCAACATGGCTGCCCTCATGGAGAACGGAGGTTTCGGAAAATCTCTTTGAATTGTATAAAGTATATTACAATTCAAGAAACTCAGGTAGTATAATGTAAATGTGAAATTACCAATCTTCAAGATCGTCAAAATAAAGTACTGAAACTTTATTTTAAATCGGAAGATTCGAGGTATAATCAAGATGAGATATCAGCGAAGACATTTTCGAATGTAGGATTAACGAACAGAGAACTATTAACCGTGGAAATAATATATGATTGAACAAAATATTAACTGTGATATATTTAATGATTCAAGTGAGAATGTATAATAAATATCCTACGTTTGATATGAATTATTACTCATTCAATTACTACACGATAAAGAATTAAACTTATTCTTTGAACTATATATTATGCGGAGATCAAATCATGATAAAATATTAATCCGTTACCAGTTGAGAAGATGCTAGAATATACTATAGAATGAACATAAAATATTATTTGTGATGCTAAATATTTGTTCGAATACACTGAGAATTTGCAACACTTATACAGTTTTATATAATGGATATATATATATTTCATAAAGTGAAAAGGACATTAAATGATACCAGTAATGTAGTTACTGATCTTTAGTTCTTGAAACATAAGATGAAAAACAACATTAACTCTGTGTTATATTAGTTCTTGAAACATAAGATGAAAAACAACATTAACTCTGTGTTATATTTGTCAGAGAGACTTTACCGAAATCAAATGTTTTTAAAGTATTGAACACTAACGATTTTGTTTATAAAATATAAATTGATTATTTAGAATTAATAAATTCTTTATTGATGTTTAAACTGTGTTTATTATTCGGGATACATGTTCTGCTACCAAATAATCCTATTTAATTATTAAATTTAACATTTATCATTACAGGTAGAAGTACATCCTGAATTTCAGGTAGAGGAAATGCAGGAAACTTGAGACCCAGGCACTCCTGAATGGGTGCATGGAGGAGACTTCTCCGGAATGTGTGTCACCCAACACTTTTCTGGAGTCGTCATCCCCATGCTCAGAGACATTTCAGCCATTCCATGAATCACAACCACCACGAAAAAGGAAAGGAAGCAGCAATACCTTAAAACAAGATGCGGCTTTAGGCACAATCGCCAAATTTTTTGAAAAAAAAATTGAAGCAGTGGTTCCAAATGATACCGGAGCCCAACACATTGGTTCATATATTGCTTACAGACTCAGCCAATATCCTGATACGGATACTCGTATCCGCATTGAAACAGAACTAGTAAATCTTGTTAACCATGGATACTACGAAGCCAAGAAGGCAGCAGAGAAACAGCACAAATAAATTAAACAAGAAATTTTAATATTATAAATAGTTTCTTTACTCTTTGTGAATATTTCATTTCTTTGTCTATACATTTTGTATAGACATTGTAACGTTGCGTTACCTTTTAAAATTTTAAGGTTCAATTTTTTTTTCCCCTTTTTTTCTTTTTCCTTTCCCATTTTTTCATTTCCTTCGGATTCGATAATCATACCTTTCCTTTTGAGGGGATTTCGTTTGTTTGTGATCTAAAATTTAACCTACTGCGTGTGAATATATGTATTGCTATAATAATGTGGTGAACTGGGTTGTAAATGCATGTAAATTCAAAAATTAATAAACGTTACATGTGTTTTGAAAGCTGTGTGTTTTATTGTTGATAATAAAGGAGTATTTGTATTTAGTTGAATATGGTAATATATTTGGTATTTGGTGAATGAAACATGGGGCTGATAGGTCCGTTTGGTGTTTCTGGTATTATATTTTGTATTAAGGAGTGGGGTGTATCTCGATTTTGAGTACTTGTAGTGATTTCACTGTTTATTTGATAGTGGAAAATTCCCAGGAAATATGGAGGACGTGACGATGGAAGGGATGAACTTTGAACCCGTCACGTGACCCAAGCAGATAAAGTTGCAATTTCTGATCGTGGTGTGGAGCTCAAAACGGACATGTGATCAGGTCAGATGGTGAACTTTTAGATTTTTTATTGGTTTTCGTAAAATAACGTAACATTTTCGGGTGATGGAGCAAGTGAAGGAGGCAGTTTACTTCGGAGTCCGGGGAGAGACGAACATTGGCCGTGGTGCGAGAAGGTCATGCTGCAGGCGGATCTGCCCGGCCAGCATTTGTGGAGAAACTGGCGGGATACTTTGCCAGGATTGAAAAACTTCGAGCGGTCAAGTCATTACGAGGCCGGATACTTTGCCTCCGATGCGGGAGCCGAACTGTGGTCCCATACTCTACCCGAGCCGACGAATTAACTTCTACTCAGGCCATCCGAGCCGGGGTAAGGACGGGAAAATAGTGCCTTTTAGGAACGGGCGTTGCAGGGAACCTACCCGTGAAGCAAGGCGGAGAAACGTCGAGTGTGCGCGGTAGAGAAGCCATCCTGTCCGGTCAACGAACTTCATAAGTTGCGAGTACAAACTTTAAACGGAAAAGTATTTCTCCGGAGTGTGTTTATGGGGAAATCGAAGGGAGAGTGAAGACGGGGTTTAAACTGTTGGTTTCATAAGGTTAGATTAACCTAACTATTTAATACTTGGGGTGTATTTAAAAGTGGCGTAGTGGACTGATGTTAAAATGCTCGCCACGAACCTGAGAAGCCGATGTGAAATCGTGCGCGGGAAAAGCATGTTAACTTTCTGAACTTTATTCCAAGAACTAAACAGAACCTAAAGAAATGTGGTTTATGATTACGTTAGTTGTTATAAGACTGGGAATGATATTGTTTAGGGAAGGTTACTTCTCGAGAGCTGACCCAGAGAACTTAATCCACGACGCCGAAGTTGAGAACTCGGTGTAAAGCGATAGCCTCCTACGGGGAGCTTGAACTTTATTGGTTGGCTGAAGGTTTAAATTTCAGAGACTAAAATCTGATCTCCAAACTTAACTTTAAAAAAGTGTTTGATTATATACTTGTATTAAAGGTTTTCCTTATCATATGTAGTTCTACACAGATGTTCAAGGAAAAGATTAATCATATAAGCTAACTTTGTGTAAGGTCATAGCCAAGGCTAGACTGTGATTAGTGATTATATAACTCAAGTAAACGTGATTGATATCTTTTTAATGTTTGCTGTATGTTTTTTGTATTTTATTATGGGTTTGTTTGTACTAGTGTTTGGCTCAGGTACCTAAAAGCAAGGGGAAAGGATTGTGGGTGGGGGATGACGTCAAAGCGCTGCGAAGGGATTTATTGATATGTTGCTTGGAAAATTATTTTCATTGTCAAATTTACATGTATTGGAGTTTCTAAGGAAATCCAGTTCAGTCACAGACTAATGTTCGAAATGCGAACACTGTTCTAATTGATGTGTTTATTTGTTTTGCATTTAATAAAGTGTTTTGTCAACTTTATACTCTAGTTGGTTTATTTCTTTTAAAATTACTGGGAAAGATAGCATTCGCGACTCATTGGTTGGTTGGTTGGTGTTTAATGGCGCAAAAGCAGCTGCGGCTAA
>JAFIDM010000002.1:37124643-37146131 GCA_023159025.1 Thereuonema tuberculata
ATAAGCGAAGTTAAAGAACCCATTTTCCATGTCTTCCTCCATGAAGATTATTTTCTACCACTGATGTACATACTTCAGTTTTTGCGGGACCATTGGGTTGATGTTGGCGTCCGATGTCTTAATCCAGTTCCCGCTTTGTAAAGGCCTGGGTAACTCCTAAAGCCATTTGGAAGAGAAATACCAGGAAAAGGTTCCCAACGTTTTTTAGAAATTTAAGAGGCAGTTTCAGATCACAGACCAAACAATTGGACACCGAATTCTTTGACGTCTACGTAGATATTTTAAGAACATTTATCAGTTTTATTTTATTACTTCTTTTTTCAAGAATTAGAAACATTAATTCTGTATAGATATTATAATTTATAGGAAAATGACTGTAAGGCCCAACAGAAGAATAAACAAAACAATTGCCTTTTCTGATTCATTTTTATATGGGGAACTAGAGAACAGTTGTTTCACCATGCAACTGGATCGTCAGCCCTAGCCCGTCCCCTCGATAAAAACAAATCAGAAAGGGAGACCTAAGGTGAAGTCATAAGCCAACCAGGCTATGACCTCCCAAAGGTAAAAAGGCAATAAAATTAATTCCCGAAAAGCCGAGAGGCAATATCGGAAAAGTTCCCTGCAACTAACAGAAGAACCACAATAAATAACAAAAAGGACAAAAGACACGGCCGCAGCAAAGCTAAAATAAGAGGGTTTTACGTGTTGTCCAATCTATTGGAAAATGACTATAAGGCCCAACACAAGAATAAACAAAACAATTGCCTTTTCTGATTCATTTTTATGAGGGGAATTAAATCATCAATTAGGCCCACAGAGGCCTTTATTTTTACAGAGATTAAAAAAAATAAAACAAGCGACTCGTACACACAATTTCTTTAGGCAAGTTCTTGTCGAGAATAAATATTTTAATTTACTCTCTTCCACCATCTTAGCGTCTTTTGTAAACCTTTAAAGTAGGGGATTCGTAGCACAATTTAATTCTTTCACCACAAAGAAAAAATATCGAAAAAAAAAAAACCCAGAAACGAAAGATGATTTTCTATTATAAACATTTTTAATAGGCTTAGGTTTAATCATTCCCAAAATAGTTGAAGTTGATGTCGCGTCATCTGTAGCAGTTCTGAACAAATATTGCTTCTATAATTTTTATAGATAAAAGTTCAGCCTGCACACAAGCATAAAAAGTTAAAAAACACTAAAAACACTAAAACATGGGAGGTCCAGAGCTTTCGCCTCTCTTTAGACGAGGCCTCTTCAGTGGGAAGTGATCTAAGTAGCTGTCAATTCCTCTATTTAAAGAAAAGAGGACCAATGAATAGCTTGGATTGTCCATTGTTGAATTGGAGGACGAATCAGGAAAGAATGACGTCCAGGTGGTGCCCAGTGGTGCCCTAGTGGAGATCGGATGAACTTGGATGGCAAGAGAACAGAGCACATGGCAAAGTTTACAAACAACGGGTCAACTAAAAGGGTGGACGATAATGGGGAAGAACGGAAAGAAGGAAAATTAAAATAAAGAAAAAGAAGAAGAAAAGCAAAACTAAAATTGCAAGAAACGAAGGAACGGGTGGATTGTGGGGGAAAGGGTTGGGAACATGTAAAGGAGAGAAGGGGAAAGGGAGGGGGGGGACAGTTCATGCTGGTAAAGAAGGGCGGGGGAAAGGAAGTTGTGCCAGCTTTTTCTTTTTCTTTTTGATTTTTGGCTGTAGGATATATTGGCGGATGCTGCGTATGGAGATGCCGTTATTATAGCAGCCCTGTGTGGTGGATATTAACACTGATTCCATGCACTTCCTCATAAAAAGGTTCTCGGAACTTCCAAGAACAATGATGTTGGAGAAGTCTATGCGGTGTGCGGTCTTGTTAAGGTGCCGAACTGTGGCGTAAGCGGTGTCATTCCCGGTGACGGCCCTAACGTGTTCGGCTATCCGGTCCGACAAGGCACGACCAGTTTCGCCTATGTAGTTGCAGTCAAAGTTTTTACATTGGAGGGAGTAAATAGCTCCTTTTCCTTAAATAGAGGAATTGACAGCTACTTAGATCACTTCCCACTGAAGAGGCCTCGTCTAAAGAGAGGCGAAAGCTCTGGACCTCCCATGTTTTAGTGTTTTTAGTGTTTTTTAACTTTTTATGCTTGTGTGCAGGCTGAACTTTTATCTATATTTATTAGCACACGTAAAAACTTTTTAGTATAATTTTTATAGTTGATGGAATCTTTCACTTAATGAAAAAAAAAAAATCCAATAATCTTAAATTTTGAAATTAACAATTGAAAAATGTTGTTTAAGCAAAGAACTACGAAATGCTGACAGAAAACAAGTCCATCAAATAATGAATGAATAAAAATATCTTCGTTTTTATTAATCCTTAAGCATTCCGGAAGTTAAATGCGATAACAGATTTCATCTCCTTAACGGAGTAGGGAAGAAACGAAAATTAAATTTCGAAATTTTAATTTCTGCTATAAACACCTAAATGCTTATGTAAGACTAACTGACCGACTGTGTAAGAATAATCCTTATAGCAGAGATTACGTTTAGATAAAGGCACAATGAATTTTCTTATAGTTTAGCGCATTTTAATTCTTTAATTGCAGTGTAGCAAATTTCAACCTCCTTTCACTTTCATCGTATGATTACATATCTGTAATGTTGAAGACTCTTTGATAATAAATTTAACGTATGTTAATTCATTAAATAAATATTAAGTCAATGCAGAAACTAAAATTTAAAAAACATTTGAAACATTAAAACAGACATGTTTCGATCAGCGAAAATTTCAGTAGATGCAGCAGGGCCGCAGCTACCACCGGGGCAGCTGGGGAAATGCCCCGGGGCCCCCGAGCAAAGGGGCCCCCGGGGATTTACAAAGAGGGATTTTTTTTTTTTGGTTGTCAAAATAAGATTGTCTTTTTTTTTGTAGTTGTTAAATGATTGTCAAGGGCCCCGCACACTCCGGTTCTGCCCCGGGGCCCCCAGTCATTTAGCTACGGCACTGAGATGCAGCCGGTTTAAGAATAATCCGATGAAGAAGAGGCAGTAGTCAGGTGAGATCGCTGAGATCGATATGAGATCGCTGAAAATAATATAATATAATATAATATAATATTCAACATTTCATTGTTGAATAGAAGCTCACTGTGAATTTGATAGTAAAACTCTACAACTGTAAATGTTAAAGAAACAAACTCAGAGTCTATTTAATCTCATTTCAGGAACTACACAAAATACTACGCGATTTCACTCCAAGGGGTGGGTGACAGTAGACTATGATTTAAGAAGTAAATAATATACCCTGAAAAATTCAAAAAACTTTATTGGCATTTTGAATATTTGTATTGAAAAAAATATTATTTCTTTGAAAATCGAAACCCATTAAAAAATTGTTGAGAGAGTGAACATATTATATCCTATCGCTACATGTGCTAAGAGTAATGATGGTTGCATTTCAACCATACAATGATCTTTCAAATTCTTGAAGCCATCAGACAAAATTCAAATTCACAGAATTCCTAAATAGGTTTTCTAAAAAACATTCACAATACATTCATTTATTTATTATTTTTACAACTGTAAACCAAGATCATCTTATTAATTACATTATTAGTAATTTCATGATATTTTATTCATTCAAAGCAAATAAAGTGAAAACGAGGCTTATTAGTTCAAAGCAGAAATCAAAATTGAAATTTAAAAAGAGGAACGAATTCAAACAAATCTCTTTTAAAGCTGGTTAAGTATAATTTATTGTAATAATATATTTCAAGTACAATTTTCATAAATATCAACATAGTTTTTGTTTATTACAAAGCAATAAAAACGAAAACAAAAGACAGCATCAGAATAAACAAATTGCCATTCTGAATCAATTATCGGGGGGAGGGGATATTCTGGTTTATTCTAGTGCTTCTTTTGTTTTCGTTTTTATTGCTTTGTAGTTTATTGCGCAGTACGTGAAATTTATGATTCAGGATTAGTTTTTACTTAGGTTGGTAGTATTTTACTTTATTCATAAAATTGGATACAATGAATTAACTCTTAATTTCGTATCTGCATTTCAGGTTTTTATTCTCATTAGTTCTTGAAAATTTTTTGAACGAACATAAACATCTTCTTGAAACATGATTAGCATATTTTACGACAATAGAAATCATATCTAAGGTGAAGAGCTGATACTCTAAGGGAAAATTAATTTCAGACAGATTTTCAAATTAGATTTACTTTTGTTAAGTGGGGGGAGCTCCCGAGTCCCGGGAAGGCTAACCTCGCGCAACTTCTGAGTCTGTCATCGGTGGAGTTTGGCTGGCTGAGGAGTCTTAAAAAGGACGAAACATTCCATCCCAGTCGCGAATCCTTTCTTGTAGCGTTGTGCCTTTGTGTGCTTACTGAATTCTTTGAATCATCGGGCACGTTAAATTTCCGTTCATTTCAGAAATATTCTTGATAATTTTTAAAGAAATGGCAAAACAATTAGAGAAATAATGATTGAGCTTATAATGATTTTATAAGAAAAAATCCCATTTGCAAAAGATATCTCAGCACAAATGGAAGCGTATAACTTATTTAAAAGATTTTTAGATTTTGAGGAGACAACAGTTAGCAATATCATCTTTCTGAGAAAAAAAAACGCTATATTTTAACTAAGCATTCCAATAAAATATGCCCATTTTTTCTAGTTATATATTTGAAGGACTTTTTTAATTGTAGGTGTATTCTCCAAAAATTGTGATTTGCATATTTTGTTTTGTAATAATTTCTTTCAGTTATGTTGATTGATACTTTATAATATAAATTTCTACATCTGTCTTTAAAGAATTAAAAGGTCAAATTTCTTTTTACCCTATTTTCAAATAGAAAAGTGAAGCTATGAAAATCAGTATAGGAAAATTAGTATTCCGTTTTAGTAACGTTTGAACATTATCTGAATGCATATTTTTGAAAATGGCTGATTATAATAACGAAAATTTCGAATTTCCTGGCTTAGAACTTTGTGGAGAAAGTTACTCATTAAGACGACAAAAATCATCACAAGAAACATTTCAAGATCGTTCGATATTTATTTTTATTTTTATTTTTTTTTATTTTAATTTGTTTTTTTCATTTTCATTAGGTTCACCCACGTCACATCCGATGTTTCAGCAGTCACACCTTCCTTCCTCGTCTCATATCCGGTGACGTCAGAAGTGCCTAACGTGGAGGCTACCATACCATTGATTCATATGTCGCCATTGGTTCACAGCTATTTTTATGTTAATTTCCAAGCCAATTTGTATTTAAGAGCATGTACATTTAATTTTAGTTAGTTGAGATAGCTCCGTCACAAGAGCAAAACCGGTCAACTGTATCTTTTTTAATGTGTAATTAATTTTTTTAAACTAAATTGTGTGTCGGCGTCTTCTTTTTATTTACAAATGCACACGTTAAAAATTCATGAATCTAGTATGTATGTATGTATGTATGTAATGAAGGTGGGTGGCAGAAGCCAAGCACTGCGACCAGAGGTCTATTGTACTATCCCATTGAAATATGGACAGATGGAGAGAAAGACTGAGAAAGTATGGTGGGAGAAGTGCAGGGGAAACGGGAAAAATTGGGTAAATATTAATGAAGAAAATTTTATTTGATAACAAATTTACATGGAGTTATTTCAAGAATAATTTCAGTGATCTATACTATTAGCTTTACTTTTTTAAAAAAATTAATTAAAGTAAGTGATAATGGAAGATCCTAACTTCTTAGTTTTAAAATGGATTACACGGATTATTATCAGAAAAAAAAGGATACCGGCATTTCAGCAATGCTATCAGCTGTTCGGTGATATGATACGAATATGGGAACATAGCTAGAAAGGAACAATATATCATGTACTATGACTGTCGAAATGTATGGCAATAAATCTTTCTCCTTCTGTTAGACAACAATGATGGTTGATTAAGATCTCATAATTTATCTTCAAGTACTCAGAAACTAGATTCTACAAACTCAATTAAAACGGGGACGAAATTTTTAGCATAGTATGCCTAGTTCTGTTAATTTTTAATCTAACGAAATTCTACAATATTTACAAAAGTTTTCGTTCAATCGTTCACTGAGTCACTAAATAAATGTTAGACTATGTCTAATCACTGTGATTAGACACAGATTTTTTGAATGTGTAGAGACATACGTATGTTATTTGAAGCTTTGTGTCAGTATCTGATGAAGTTAATAAGTAAATTCCGAGTTCTGTAGTAAACACAAACCAAGTGACCCTGATTTGTGATTCGAAGTATGTGACCATTGATCATCTTGATCCGAACTGGATACATTGGGTGAATGGTTTTTCAGCGTAGTCAATTCAGTTTAGATAGACCCCAATTACCATCACAACTTCTCTGTCTCTGTCAGTCGCCAACGAAAACCGGATGTGGCCCGGAAATCGGATTTTACTCTAAATCTCCAGGTCGTGTGGAGCCCAACGGGTTATGACTCATGGGGCTGCGATTTTCGGTTTGGACTGTGGAGAGCGGTCACACACACCAACATACAGACAGATGCTGAAAGCTTCCTAAAAATGCTTCCAATTAGTTTTACAATTCATGACCAAAATCACTCCAAGAGATGAGTCGAAAAGCAGATCCGTTAGTTTATTTTTGCTTTAGATTGTAATGGCAAAACAATGATATAATGTTAATAGATTCAGTTACCAATCTTAATATTAATCTTCAGTTATTCAGATTTTCATTTGCTATTCTTTCGTTTCATATAATTTTTATCGTGAAATAAAAAAAAAAATAAGGATAATAAGCAAGTTTAAATTTAAACAAAATATTTATTTTTAATAAAAAAATTATTAAAAATTTATGAAAAACTTATTTAAAAATATTTATTTCTAATAAATAGTCATTATTGTTTTTTTTAACTAATTAGGGCTTGAAAACCGATAATTGCCGAATGCAACCCCGAATAAAGAATCTGATTCTTGTGCCGGAAGTTCATCCTTGGTTCTGAGAAGACTCGTGCAAAAGATTTGAATCGTAAAATAAATAAATAAATAAATAAATAAATAAATAAAACTGTATTTTGAAGTTTATCTTGGGTAAGTGCCAATTATTTATAGGTAACAATGTTATTATTTAATAGAAGATTAAGAAATTAAGAAATTTGTTTTAGAATCTACAAATCTAAATGCATAATTTTTTATAAAAGTTTTTTGTTTTATTTCTCTAAAAATGCATCTCATTATGAAAATAACGATTTTCAATTTTCTGCAAGAATTTCTTTTAATCTATTTAAAGTGTACATTCACAAGAATAAAATTTTAATCCTTACTCTGGTTAAAACGAAAATATGGATTTTGGAACGAAATTCAGTTTTTATCTTTCACGAGACATTACTAATCCAAGAAATTATTAATATAGTCTTTATTACTATTGTAATTATCACTATAATCTTAAACCTTGGAATTTAAAAGAAAAAGTTCAGTAAAAAAATTATATTTGTTTTCAGCAGTTTAACTACAGGATTTTTTGGCACCAAAAATCGGTCCCAATAGGCATTTCCTTTTGTGTTGTATTATTAATTTGGCGCTGGTTTTATGTGCGCCACCCTTACAATCAAAAATTGAAATTCAGAAACAATGATAAAAATAAGAATTGTAGAAAAGGTCATTCGTTGTCATCAAAGATAAAATTTTATTCCAATTATGTCGAAATCCACGGGGATATCCAGGATTTCAGAATGTACGGGGTTACGATGCCCGAAGTCGTTTAACCAAAAAAAAAAAAAACAGATCCAGAATCCTACATTTCTTCCATTTTCGAATGTAATGGAGAGCTAACCCATTTCAACCTCCCTTTTCCTCTCTTTTTACCCCAATGAGTTGAACATTTGAATTTTGTAGTTCTAGGCAAAGCATTTACCTATAACCTAACATTATATTGTATAGATCCATACAACTATAAAGAGACTTGTGATCGGGTAACATCACTGGAAGAAGAATGTTACATTCAGTTTGTATACAGTCTACGGAGGATATTTGCTCACCAACGTTATTTCCTGTTTTAAATGAATTAAAAACAATCTCTCATCTATTCTGATGCATTGAATAAATTATTTTTATTTAAATCAGTGTATTCTTACACTGTAGATAAGGATGTAGATGTAGATAAGGTAGCATTAATTTGTAAGGGGCTGTTCAAGTATGACGTAAGCATTCAAGAAGGGGGGAAGAGGGGAGTCAAGCTTTGCTTATTTTTGCTGATCGGGGGGAAGGGGGTAACAGACAGACAAACGTTATTTTTCCCTCAGAATTTCAGTGGTATTTACTATTAATGATTTGGCAAATCTTATGTAAGCATAAGGGGGGCGAAGGTGGGGCTCTGAAATGTGCTTAATACTTGAACGTTCCCTAATGATCCAAAGACTTCTATTGAGTGGTAAATTTTCTCTGCTGATGGAAATCGCTAAGGAAGTGTTGTAAGATCGAATTTTAAAGCTTTTTATTCCTTGGCAATCTATCCTCATATTGCCATTCGTATTGCTTACTAAAATTGTAAGTATATGACAACCTAATAGGCTATTTGATTTAGTTCCCATATTTTTTTAGTAGATCTTTCCTTCTAAAGCCTCTACTATTAAATATTTCAAACATCTCACAAAATTTAAATGTAAAAAGCTACATTTAATACGAAAAAGCAAATTTTCGAAAAGATTACGTCTTTTCTTTTTCAAGCCTAAAATAACAATAAGAAAAAATGTGCAAAAAATGTAATAATAAGGTTACAATCAAGGAACTAAATTGTTAAGCCGTATCGGATATATGTTAAAGAAAACAAAGATTGTAAGTAAATGGTATGTTACAATCAAGGAACTAAATTGTTAAAGCATATCATATATTATGTTAAAGAAAACAAAGATTGTAACTAATGATATTGTTAATATTTTCTCGAGAAGTTTAATGTAATTTGGAGTATTGTTCTTCAACTTATTGTTATTTTAGGCTTGAAAAAGAAAAGACGTAATCTTTTCGAAAATTTGCTTATTCATATTAAATGTAGTTTTTTTACATTTAAATTTTGTGAGATGTTTGAAAGTCTATTTGATTTCCATAGACTAAGGGTTCTAAACCTTTAAAAAGATGAGTATCTCCAAAACCAAAATTTAAAAATTTCTGTACCACCCATTAATATGTGACGCATTAAAACGTATTGTTGTTTCCTTTTAGTTGTGGAATTTCTTTTATTTTTTTTGTTTTTCATAATTTCATAAACAAGAAAAAATCGTCCACCAATAGGTTCACGTACCAATTCACGTACCACTGAGTCTTCTTTCAAATACCAGCAGTAGACCACCGGATGAGAAACTCTTGTTACATTTTGCTAGACTATTCTTGATATCTAACAGTAATCTTTGCTTTCTTTCTTTAATAACACTATAAGTGAATAATCAAGTTTACTTGTCACTGGTATGATGATATAATAGTATATAAGTGTATGTCAACGATATTCCTAGCTATTTGACATTAGTCTACCGGAATGTGAAAACTTATTGTAGATGTTGAATTATCCGAAAATTAAAAAGAAAATAAAGTTAAAATGGGACAGAAGGTTTTATATATGTTGGTTTATTCTTAATTTCTTCTGTCAGACACATCTTATGTATTATTATTATTTACAGAAATATACAAATGATTATATCAAATCTGATAAGAAAGATAAACAAACAAATAAACAAACATTGAATAAATATTTTAAAAAACTTCATTCATTTTATTTACTGTATACACAATATTTCGATTGCATTACATACCAGTCTGCTTCAGGTTTTCAGGAACTTATTAATAAAGAATGCATTAAAATTTTAATAGATTCTTTATGTAATAAATGTAAAACGTCTAATTCTTCCCACATCTTACAAACTTGTGGAAGACCGATGTGAATGTAGTCGAAATTTTGTATGTAGTGTCCAGTATATTAGAGGAAAGATGTATGAAGTTTTTTGAAAAATAAATAAATTTACAAAAACTTAGACACAGACAGCACTTCGGTTATGAGATCGAAACTGAAATACAACAGAATAGCATGGAAATAGTAATAATTAACTTAGTAATAAAGAAACATCAAGGCAGATATTTGATATTATTGATTAAATTTTGTAAATTATGCGGATGCTAATATTATCGAAGGAGCTACTGAAAACTAGTTAAGGTAAAAAGAAGATAAAAACAGAAATACAAATCCACTTTTTTTAAAGTTTCTTTTTAAGTCAACAAATGCTTTTAAAAACTTAATAAAATGAAAAACCTCTATTATTAGCTATTTTAAGCACAAGTTAGAAAATAGAGGATTGAATTCTTAGATTCAAAAAGAAAATTAGATGTAAAATAAGGAAGTTATGAAATGTAAATGATTAAAAAATATTTAAAGGAGAATAGAAATAACATGGGAATGTAAACGAATGCTGATGTGGAAGTGAAATCATAATAACAGTTGGGATGAGAAAATGAAAATTAGAAAGAAGAAGAATGGTTGAGCACTTTCTGACTTAACTGTTTTTAAGAATAACATATAGAGAAGCGTGTTGTTTACTAGATATAGTTACTAGGCGCATTTTATTTGTTTCTTCATTTTGGTACACATTGATCAGTGTTGTTTCACAGTCCAGAGCTTTGTAAAAATGACGTCCACTAGGATTCGAGACAACGCTTTCAGAATTTTTGGTATTAATGAATCGAATTTAGGTCTGTATATTGTTGTCCATGAATGTTGTCCATGCAATTGTTTAACAACATTTCGAGATCACTACGGGACATGCTGTAAGAGTGTAAGGTGTGTGATTAAGATGCTAAATTATCTTTCTATCCAATATTGTGAGTCAATAAAATTGAAAGACAGCTCGTTTGCTTTATAAAGGGTTTCCTAGTTGGCAATAGAAAGGTCATTACGAAGATTTATCCGATTCGTATTGAATTTAAAGTCTATTCATTCCCATAATGATTAAAAATAATAGTAATTCATAATAAAAGTATTTGTTTGTAGAAAAAGAACATTATCTTTCTGGCAATGCCAACATACAAACACAACAGCTGTTGAAAAATGTCCTGACTTTTTTTAACAATAAAATTTAATATTTCAATACGCGTATTATCAACGCTTTACTCATACAAAAAATTATCAGCTTACATCCATTACATTCTATATATAAAACATACGTATGTAAAAAAGAAAGTCTGTAATCCCTTTTATTTCTCGGAAAGCACATGATATACAGGGGTACATGTGATATCAAATTAAACTTCCTGATGAGCATGTTGTTTTTTGTTAAGTCATTTTAATAAAAAAAAAAAATTCATAAAAAATTACCGCCTCCTGGATCCTGTTATTGAGTCCTCCTACAACTACACTCCGCCCAGCGAAATGTCGATTCTGACCTTGAACAATACCCATGATCTCTTAATCATTCCAGAACTGAAGTGTGTCGAGAGAAACAATTGAAAAGAATTAATTTCTTTGAGAAAGTTAATGAGCGTAAATCAGCTGCGACAGGAATTGGATTAACATCAGTGAAAGCTATTCGCCGAGAAGCGAAGCGTGCAGCCGAACTGAGGCCGAATGCAGCCGAGTATTGGACTAAAGTCGGTCTGATTGAAACTACAGTTGAACCATTAATTATCTCGGTAACTAATTCTTATGATTCATATAGCAGTTCTTCTGAATCCGATGAATCTATTTCCACTTTTGAATCTTCATTTCAATCAATAGATTAAAATGAACTTCATGAAATGAACATAATTTCATATTATTCTTAAAAACTGCTGCGTGAATCCTAAAAATTATATCTTATCAACTTATATAATTTGCTAATTTCGTCTGTCTGTCTGTAACTCGATATAATTAAGCTATTAAGATAGATCCAAGGTTCTCAATGGTACCATTGAATCAAATTCGATGAAATATTAGTGCATTTTGTCATTCCATGTTGTTTCCATGAAATTTTAACTGAAATTCTAACAAAACATACGTTCAAAACCAAATAAGTTTGTTACCACTGCATCGATTTTAATGAAATTTGGCATACTTACTCAGTTTTTTACGCTGATTTTGAAACTCAAAACCATATTTGCCGTGGAAGCTTCATTCACAAGTTAGCGCAGTATTTAGGTTATACAAAGGTGAGTTTTAAATGCCTTTCGGCGTTATGAGCCAAAAATAATAATTATTCTTTAAATAAATTAAACTTTAGATATGGTTGGTATTTCGTTTTTCTTTTTGGGTGGAAAAATGAAGCTTTAGATTAAACTCTCAGAACCTATATTACAGGTGTAGAGGTAAGAAGTACGCCTAAATAGGTCTGATAAACATTATTAAACATCATCCACCTGAAAATAAATGTCATAAAAAATACATTAAACATTAAAGATTAAAAAAAAAAAAATTTCAAATCAAATCATCAATCGAATCAAACATATATAAATTGGCTAAGTTCGTCTGTCTGTCTGTAACTCGATATAATTAAGCTATTAAGATAGATCCAACGGTTCTCAATGGTATCATTGAATTAAAAGTACTGAAATCGGATGAAAATATTAGTTCATTGTGTCATTCCATGTTGTTTCCATGAAAATTTATTCTTGGGAACTGACTTCGACAACTGAAATTCTAACAAAACATTCAAAACCAAATAATTTTGTTACCACTGCATCCATTTTAATGAAATTTGGCATACTCACTCAGTTGTTTACGCTGATTTCGAAACTCAAAACCATTTTTGCCGTAGAAGCTTTGTTCACAAGTTAGCACAGTATTTAGATTACATTTACTTTATATTTGATAGTTGATAATAAAATGATTTTTCAGATTTTTTTATGTCTGTCGTCCGACAGGCTTTGCTGTTAGATATAAACTCCACAAAAATTCTTCACACCAAAAAAAGGCCCTTTTCAGGGTCTAAAATTAATACTGTAAGAGCTTCTAATTCTGTCGTCTATTATTTTCTAAATAAAATGAGTGCATTTTCCCCTAACAAAAAATAAATAAATCATTTATTTAACAGTAATTCTCAAATATCAATGTGTTATTAGAATCACATTAGAATCCTCTAATAACTTAATCTAAATGATAATACCTTCTCAGAAATAAAATACAATTTTTGAATTTCTAATGTAATTTATTAAAATAGCAATACTAATGAAAAATATATGTATCAATTAAATTCCTATTCAAAAAGAAAAAAACAATTGGTAATATACTATAGTTATATTTTTATTTTTAGTTACCATTATTTTTTTTGAAGAATTACATTCTATATTGAATAAAATGAATGAAAATAAATAAATTTTTGAAATTATATTTTATGAGAAATCAGAATAGTTCAATAAAAGTAATATCGTCTTATCCTTAAGCCGTGCGAACATCATGCAACTTTCCTGCAATTTAGTCGCGCGATTTTGACGTCACGAGTTGATATAAACCTTTGTCAAGCGCGAACACGATGCAACCCGAATATGCAACTCGAAAATGCAACCGACCCATGACAACGCAGATTTTAAATATGTCACGTGTGACGTCAAGCAAAATTCGGTTATGTCGTTTCAAACATAATATAAGAGTTATGATTTGCAACATATGATAAATATTTTTTTAAAAATTATTAGCCGCTATAGAATTTAATTTCATGTTGTTATTTCGAATGAAAAGTAACGAATGACCAACAGCCAATAAGAAACCATGCTCCCCTGGAAACAATGACGGCATAACTTTTGCATTCTGCGTCAGCAGCCTTCGCGTTCGCCAAACCCGATGTGGAAAATCCGAAAAAATCGAGGTTTTGAAGCCTCTCTGATAAATTCTGCCGCATACAATTACTGCATTTCAGTATAAACTTTATTTATGCGTGAAAGAAACTCGCAATACTCTGATATTAATTGAGTATGAGCCTGTCTTCAAAAGGAATCGACAGATAAAATTTTCGACGCCATTTTTTTCATGGGCGTGGTTTCACAACTGACGTGATCCAATGCTGCCCTGTGATTGGGTAATCCCCAGTGACGTCGATGCAACTTTCAAGAGTTGCAGATGTCAATGCAACTCGAGTCCGATGACAAAAGTTGCAAAGAAATTGCAACTCGTGACGTCAAAATCGCGCAACTAAGTTGCAGGAAAGTTGCATGATGTTCGCACGGCTTTAAACTTGAAACTTCCCCTAAATGTTCACTTTCCCGCAATAAACAATGACATATACAATCGATTCAAATTTTACTATTGCGCCATCTGGTGTCCAGGGTCGACGTTCCGTTTGGAAGACTATAGATAGTGTTTGAATCCGTTCCCATCGAAGTAATCGCTGTAATTAAGTATTTTTTTTTCCTTCACTTAAAAATGAAAAAAAAATATTATGATTAGGCCTAAAAGATCTGATTTATTCTGAATTGTCACCTAATTATGAATAGGAGAACTATATTTCCAACCGTAAAATTTCTACGGGTTCTACTTGTTTATTTTACCGGGCTTCCTAATTTAGTTATAGCTCTTGAAAAATGCTCGTTGAAATGCTTGTTCAAAGTTGGAGCCTCAATGTCTCTGGTGGGCGACCTAATAAACATTTGATATTTACAGTATAAAGAGAATTTTATAAGAGGTAACTGTGAAAAAAATTTTGAGTTTGATATTTGAGTTTGATATTTGAGTTAGATACCTGTGTTAGATATCATTTATCAGTCACAGAAAGTCAAACTATTAATGAGTACATGAATCAGAAGCGTGCGAAGGAATTTATAATGGGATGTGGATGGGACTATGATGGTCCTAGCTATTACCAAAAAAAAAAAAATCCTGGTGTCCTATTTCTGGATTGGTGGGGAGGGTTACAAATAAAGCGATGGCTTTCCAACCGAAAAACAAGTAAAAAATCTGGATTTCATCCATCCCCCCCTCCCCTCTAGAAGCCAATAATATACTTAAGGCTTGAAAATAGAGCAGTGGGATGACGCCATATTGACTGAACTGAAGAACCGTTATTTGATTGGATAAGTAACTGATAACTTTTGAGACTAAATTATTTTAAATTCAGGTTGTTGACTGCTTAAAAAAAGATATATCACCTAAGTAATAATTTCTTTTATAAAACAAATGAGTTTTAATTTATATGAATTTTCGTTTTTATTCGATGTACATAATCCTCTGAACCCTGACGTCAAATTTGAAGGATAAAATCTAAAACCTGAACACAAAACAAAAATGAAAAACCAAATTCTCATATTTCATTAAAAATACTGTCAACGCTAGGAACTGAAAGATTTAACTTATATTGTTTCTTAAGTCAATCTGATTATTCTTCTTAGCGAAGAAATATCCATCTTGTAACTATGTTTCATTATTCAGTTAGCCTTACTGCACTTGAAATTTTAGATTAAAGAGTTAAGTCTTTGGTTTGTGAGTTAAAAAAAAAGATCCTCGTTCTATTTCATAAAATAAGACAACATCCTGAAGAAAAAGTCACTTATTCCCTGAAAAGTTTGTGTTGAGAAGATATCTGGTATCATCTCTAAGAGTTGGTTCGTTCCAATGGCTTCGTTTATTGGATCACTGAAATAAATATCGATCTTCTTAGCAGGGGAAGTCTGTTTTTTTTTGCTTTCAGCTATAAGAGAATAAAATAAATTCAGTTAGCATCATAAGCATTGATTGCATAGGAAACATATGTTTAAGATAAAACTAAGAATTGCATTTTATGTTTCTAGAGATCCCGTAAGAAGGAGCTATTATGGTCCCCTGTGTGTTGTAAGGGATCGCGAATAGCTCCCGTCACTGCCCAAACTGGGAGTCGGTGCCCCATGAGTTCTATGTTGGAGTCCTCACGACCTGGAGATGTGGGGAAAAAAAATACGAATTCGATTCACACCACTTCCGGTTTTAGGTTGCCTTGGATCAATCAGAAAAATAGTTGAACTTTGACAAAATTGCGGTTTTGAACGGTTATGATATGTGGATACTAGTCACTTACTCCTGGTCGCCTGAATGAGATGAAATAGGGGTCTACACATACTAAATGAACTCAATGTGGCATCGCTTGAAATTGAATTTAACCATTGATTTACAATGGTTTACATCGGTTTACATAAAATGAGTTTTATGTAATTTACATAATTGGAATTATATGTAAACACAAAACAACATTCATTCACGAGCAGTTTACAACATTTAGCTTTTCAATACTAGATGTCGATGAGATACCTGACATCATTAGTCTATTACTAATTGCCACGACCCTTTAACACACTTTCTTAGTTATTTGAAGTCCACTTTAGTAATTTTAGTTACGTTTACTGATAATTTTATTAGTAGATTCTTATAAACTAAACTAATATCAGGTATTTTTAATCATTACTTGAAAAATATACTTTTATAAGTTAATATACATAAATTATAAGTAATTTTTTTTTGATGAAAGTAGTGAACTACAGCAAAACGTTAAATAAAGTTACGAAAAGATGTAGAATTCAGACCTACTGAAATATTAAATGAAATCTATTGAACACATAATTGATCTCAATATCTAATTTCTTGTTTATTTCCGCTTGTTTAGTTCTTTGTTTATTTTTATTCGCTATTCATTCAGAGCCGATTTGAGCTGTCAAAACTAAAACAGGAAGATTCATTACATAGCACCTGGAATGCATTTTAGCCAAGTTCGGTTCCGATTCGATTACATTTACCGGAACTATGTTCAAAAATCGATTGATTAACACTAACGCCGAGTAGGACCAAGATCAAAGCAAATTTATATTATTTGTTTTTAGATTGGGACAACCAGCAGCGTTTTCATTAATGCATCAACGGATGGCCATTCATTTGCCCTAAGCACCGGACAACGCTAGACTTTCTCAAAGTAGGCTAAACGAGAAATTTGTAAAGTTTCCATACTTTTTTAATAGATCTTTCCTTCTAAAGCCTCTACTATTAAAAATTCTAAACATCTCACCAAATTTAAATGTAAAATAACTACATTTAATACAAAAAGCAAATTTTCGAAAAGATTGTTATTTTAGGCTTGAGAAAGAAAAGACGCAATCTTTTCGAAAATTTGCTTTTTCTATTAAATGTAGTTATTTTACATTTAAATTTGGTGAGATGTTTAGAATTTTTAAACGAGAAATTGATGATGTATTTAAAATTATTCCACAGTAGATGAGATATACTGGAAATCCAACTCGAATAAACAGAATCATTCATGAAAATCTCATAGTAAAATATATTAAAAACTTTATTTGTTTATTTACAAGAAATTTACTGTCATTGAACTTTCTTCCATTTTCTTGTTATTTTTATAACTAACCTTTACTTCTCTTTTCCCTCCTTTTGCTGGTAGATCTACTTCCGCTAGCAGGCCTATCTCTGCTGCTGGATTTACTTCTACTGACAGGTTTGACTCCTGCCCTTCCTGCTAGTCTACGGCTACCCTTACTCCTTCCGGATACTTCCGAGGGTTTCCCTTCACCATCCGCAAAAATTTTCTCTCCTTCCTCCTCGTCGAATACGGCGTCTTTTAAATCTTCGATGGGAGCAAAGACCAGCACTTTGCCTACGTGAATTGGCGGTTCTACCTCTGCTTCCTTGGTACCGTCGCCGCCAACAAAGGGTTCTGCAACGCTTTCCGCTTCAGATACAGCTGCACCGTCAGTCTGAATAGCAACAATATCTGATCCAGCACCATCCGATCCAATGGGTTCTTTGTTGACCGAAGAATCAACGAAATCTCCGGGATTCGACAAAGGCCCTTCGTTACCGGGATTGACGTTAGGTGCCACCTGTTCCTGTTTTCTATCACCCAACAATATCTGTTCTAGAAGAATCCTGAGCGCCGCTTCTCTTGAACGTTGTGTAGGAGCCGAGGAACTCACTGACAATTGCATCACCACCAGTAACAAAAGCACGAATATCTAGTTAAAAAAAAAAAAGAAAGAAAGAAATAATTAGTTTAATAAATTTAACGTGTGAGAGGTAAAAATAAATTAAGATAATAAAAAATCACACAAACTTTGGTTAAGTAAGAAATATACAGTATTTGAAAAATAACGCAACGTTCCGGCAATTATACGAGTAGTTCCAATTGCCATTTTCAAGTTACAAATCATTCGTAACTTGAAAACGGCAATTGGAACTATTCTTGCCGAAACGTTCTGCTATCTTTTAAATATATCATTCATTTTTTAATGTGCAAATATTAACAACCATCGTTTTACCATATAAATGTTAAAAAGATTTTAAATTATAAAACATTTCAAAAACTTACAGTACACGTTTTCAATTGAAATGAAGTCTCGATAAGGTTATGAGCTTCGAAACATCTACTGTAAATTTTTTAACTGTTTTATCATTTAAAATCTTTTTAACATTTATATGATGCAATGATGGTTGATAATAATCTTTTAAATATATTTCTTCTTGGTTGTTTGTGTGATTTTTTTTTATTACCTGAATAAATAATTAGTTCAACTAGTCGGCTACCCGTCGCTTCGCTCCGGAAGCCTCGCGTATGTAACGAAAAACAATTTGTTATTTATTAAAAAAAACACAATCACAAATTACATCAAATAAAATAAAAATAAAAATTTTTTTAATTTTTTTTTATTTTTATTTTAATTTTTGATATCTATATTCTCTCAATCCACGACTGCTTTAAGAATCAGCGTGAGAATCATATATCTATGATATATTTTTATTTTTTTTAGAGATTAGAATGTAATCCTTGTGGTCTAATGCCTAAGACGTCTAACTTCGGAGCAGAAAGTTGCATGTTCGATTCCAGAAGATAACTTATAGAAATTATTTCTATTTTTGTAAATTACAATAATTGCACCAGACTGACAGAGAAATAAAAGATTTTAGTAATATAGATACACTTTTCAGTGGCATTTGAGTTACAAATAGCGAATTTTCAGTATTCTACCTAATAGAAATAGTGATTCTTTTTTTTTTCTTTTCTTTTTTATCCAATTCCAATTGATGCTTTTCAGTGGTTTTTGAGTCACAAATACTGAAAATTATCTAATAATCTAGGCTATCAGATTGTTCGATATAGATATTTGAAGAAGAGATGTTCAGATGGACGTTGGTTGATATAGATGATAAATGAAGATCATAGCTTGTATACGAAATTCTTCGCGATAAATTGATTGTGACCATTCTTTAGAGTGAAGATAACCAAATTCTGTTGAATTGTGACTCAAATACATAAAGTTGTACGTGAATGAAGACAACGTTTTCCAAATATATGGCAACTTTATTTAGAGTTTGTCCTTGAGCTTTATTGATAAACATCGCATAAGAAGGTCGGATCGGAAATTGTTTTCTTGTGAAAGTGAATGGAAGTAGATTATCGCATGGTTCCATAGTTATCCTATGCATGAAAACAAAATCTTCTTTGTGAGTTCTGTTATAATTTCGGTTTCGATAAGATCATTATCGAATGAACGGCATTTAAGTTGAGCTCCATTGCAGTATGCAAACTTGGGATTAATGTTTCGCAACAATATTATTGGAGATCCAATCTTCAATGACAAACGATGTTGAGGAATACTGCTGAGATTCAATGCGTTCAGATATTCGGACAGATAGAGATGTTCGTGTGGTGGATTATCAGAAGTGTCAATTTTATTCGCACTTGTATGCTTGTAGTCTCTCCTTGTATTCTTTGACTTATCATTCGTTTGATGTCATCGACACTCTCGTTCATTTTGGTTGATGAGCCGCATATTCATCGTGAGTTTTTTTACTTCTATTGATGATATGATTCTAGCTTTTGAGTTACAAATAGAGATTTTTCAGTATTCTACTTAATGGAAATAATGCTTCTTTATTTCTTGACTCTTTTTTTCATTCCAATTGATACTTTTCAGTGGTTTTTAATTTACAAATAGTGATTTCTCAGTATTCTACCTAATGAAGTACCGCTTCTTTCTTTTTTGACTTTCTTTTTTATTACAATTGTTCCTTTTCAGTCAAAGTCAGTTCAGTTTTGACAGATAAATCAAAAAAAACAATATGAAGAGAGTTGTAGTTCCCATGGTCAAATGGATAAGTCGTCTGACTTCGGATCAGAAGGTTGCAGGTTCGATTCCTGTCGCGAATGTTTCATTGTAAAAATTCTTTCTATTTTCCATTCTCACAGAAAATTGCGCCGGACAGACAGACAGAGAAATAAAAGATTTTAGTAATATAGATTGTAGAAACCAGTTTTTAATCATTGTTACTTGCTTTTAACTCTTAATATCACTAATCGTTTATCAAAATTTCGAACTACAATATTTAAAAGAAATTTTCCAAAAAAAATTGGATCAAAAGTAATTTCGAAGTATAATGAATGTAGATTTAAATGAAAACCTTTTGCTGGCAAATCACTGGCAATTCTAAATTCTAAATGTCAAATTCAATTCTTTATATGAACTGTATTTTTAAAACTTTGCCTGTGGCATTATTGAATCATTAAATTTTCCTGATGTACAAACGTTTTCGCGATAAGTGGAAGAGAGATCAGAGGAATAAAGAATGGACAGGACAAAGGGATAAGGAAAATATACAACACACAACAAAATATTAAATTTTCCCAGTCAACGCCGGATAAAACGAATATTAAAAAAATAAAATAAAAGTAAAACTGATAGGAAAGACTATGTAAAGTGATACACTCGAAAAAATTATAGAAATTTTTCTAAATCTTTTATTATTTTTATTTTAAAGAAACTGCAACTTAGTTTTATTAAATATAAATTAATTATAATTTTTGTGGATAATTTTATATTTAAAATTATAGGAATTATTATAAGAATGCTTCAAACATAATTTAAATAGTAAGATTTTAAAAGTGAAATAATTAATTAATATTTTTAATATTATGTCAGATGACGAAATGCATTTAAGAACGAGCAAGCGCCTCGTTTTAAAGTATCAGTGAAGCTCTTGTAAAAAGTATGAGTTTGAGAGTATCAGAATGACAGCATGAGTTAGTCAAAGTGGATGTGTTCCAGAGTATGGACTAGCTGTAAGACGCAGAACAGCACAGTTTGTGACGGTTACGAGACACAGCGAGAATGCGTGCGAGGACCGGGAAATTCAAGTTGGTATCGTCGAACGAAGATTGAAAAGGGTGAGAAGGCACATGGCTGTAAAGAATAAGATTCAACGAGAAGGAAAGAAATTATAGTAAAGACAGAAATTGTCTAGTTGAAGGAAATTAGAAGAAAATTATGAAGAGCCATAGTTTCCCCGACAAGACACACACGAAAAGCCAATTCATGACGTTATTCAGAAGAATCCGAAGACGGAACCATTGCATGAGAGGGAGGATCGGAATTAGCGTAGAAACCAAGTAAAGCTTCATTAACAGATGGAAAGTAACCGATAGAAAGTGAACAACAAACTGTGAGTAAACTTAGGCTAGACTTCAGTTTAGGGAGCACGTTGTGATTGGGTGCGGAAGAACACACCGCGTGTGTTTTTTTAGTAT
>JAFIDM010000002.1:37146524-37157564 GCA_023159025.1 Thereuonema tuberculata
TTTACTTAGCTGCAGGATGTATGGATTGATAAATAACCACGCCAGTCCGAAAAACAAAAAAAATAGTTCCAAAGCTGTTCCCTAAACTGAAGTTTAACCGTAAACTTATTATATTATTATTTCGTATAAAAGAATTAGAAGACAATGAAAAAGGAATATTTCAGTCAGGGCCGTTGCGTGGGCGGGGTGACCGGGGTGATCGCCCTGGGCGCTGCGGCCAGGGGGGCGCCGCGGCACGGCAAAAATAAAAAAAAATTGGAAATTCCGTTTTTTTTTTTGGTTGTTGAATTAGAAATTTGTGGGCGCCGCGGCACGGCAAAAATAAAAAAAAATTCGAAATTCCGTTTTTTTTTTTTGGTAGTAGATTTTTGGGATGGTGGGGGTGGGGCGCAAATATCAAGTGTAGGGCGCCTGACTAAATCTTGCCCCGGGCGCCAACAAACCATGCGACGGCCCTGATTTCACTTAAAGGAAAGTTTATCGAGAAAGAGAATCCCGTGAGGAGGATTAAATATAACTGTGATACCGTATATGCTCCAATAGAGGCCCCCGGCGTTTATTTGCAAAACTAGCCTCGGCTCCCGGAGCTTAATAGAGACCGGCTGCTATTAGAGGTCGGCCATTATTAACAAAAACCTTCAGAACGCAATATTTTACACATAAGCACCGGCTAATTTTACAAACAGTTACTTTATTTGAATTTCACATGCTACATAAGACTGTTAAAGATAAATGGCAATGTTTTTCTGTCAGTGGCGTCACTAGGGGGGTGCGGGGGGTGCGGACCGCACCGGGTGACACCATACAAGGGGTGACACCAAAATGCTTTTACAAGGTTTTCCTTTTTTTTTTTGGGAGGGGGTGACACCATGAGCTACCGCACTGGGTGACACCAACCGTAGTGACGCCTCTGCTTTCTGTATCCTTCGCTGCTATTCATTGTCCGAATCCGCAATGACTGGTGGCCTCCTCACCGGAAGTTTCTTTCGCGTATTCCACCGCGCGAATCTTAAAAGCAATGTCAAATGACCGTTTCATCGGCATTTTGTAAGGCAATGTACCGTGAGGTTATTACGCACGACTATAAAGATACGGACGCTTACACTAGTATCGGTAGGCAAATATCAAAGACCCGGCTACTATTAGAGACTGGCTACTATTTGGCCGTGTCCCTTCTGCAGCCCGGCGCTTATTAGAGACCGGCGACAATAAGAACCTCGGCGTTTATTGGAGCATATACGGTACATTAATTTCTAAAGAGAAGAAATTAATTTGAAGATTACTTAAATAATAAATTTGTTAAGTGAAGAAATTTAAAAGTTTATTAGTGAATATTAACTTCTTCCTTTTCATCTTACTATATTAAACAAAAAACACAAAATCTCCATCAAATAGTTTATTTAAAAAACTGTGCGAATTTTCGGGATGATAATATTGACGTCAATATTATCATCCCGAAAATTCGCACAGTTGTTTAAATAAACTATTTGATGGAGATATTATGTTTATTAGTGAATAATTATATTTTAGATTCAAAGAGTTAATCAAGTTACGGAATAACTTTATTATTTATTTTGTGAACTTTAGTGCTTCGAGTGAAATAAATATCTTAGGAGAGATACTTTAAATAACAACAATTATTTATTGTGCTTCGAAATTATTAGTGCATATCAGATTAAGGAATTATTAAACTATATTGAATATTTATTCCTACCAGTGCAAATTATTAATGTGTAATCACAAGGAACTAAAAGAGTGAATTTTCAGTGCATCAGAGATTGATGATTATAGAACTGGCTATTATTGCTTATTATGAATTATTACAAGAACTGAGTTTGTTATATTTCTCAAGAAGATCTTTGAACTATCATTATCATTTCATTTTCATCAAAAGCCAGTAAGGAGAAGTTTCAGTGTGTAAATAGTTTTTATTCCTCATAACAAAAAAATAAAAAAATAGCTCTGCATTCATTATTATCTCTACAATTTTAACTTTAATTTATCTAAATTAAATTAACCTTAATAAAAACTAAAATGAATATATCAATAATCAAGTAGTAATATTAGATTATTGATTAGATTAAGTTTAGATTTAATTCGAATTATGCAATAATAATCAGTGCACGGTTAAATGAGATTACAATTATTAGCTTAGGGACTTAATAATATCAGTATCTTAAAGATTGTAATTTCCTCAGATTGTTAACATGCGGATTGAAATGTATGGTGAAGCTAAAGAAATAGATGAGGATTAGATGCAATTCATTTATACTGTATTCAGTTCGTTGTTATTAATTTTTTCATCATTTTTTTAACATGAAATTATTTATTTAATAATCAAATAAGTAAATTAGCTTTTATTTAAATTTATTATTATTTAATTATTTATTAAAATAAGATACAAATAATTAAATTGAACAATTTAATTTGCAAATTCATTACTTAGTATTTTATTTCATAATACTAATAATTGTTATTTATTTCCTAATTGTTATTTCCTAATAAATATTCAAGTTCAGAATAACTTCTTCTTTTTTTTTTTTGTTATTCTTAAGATCTTGCAAAAAATAGTTTTAAAACTATATTTGAAATAATTAATGGGATTAAACGTGCATTAAGTGTAATATGAAAACGGGAAAAAAAACTCGAGAATGCACAAATTCGTTAAATTCGTTTTGCTTTCACGCATGCTGTCGGTGATGGCTCAATGCGTGAAAGCAAAACGAATTTAACGAATTTGTGCATTCTCGAGTTTTTTTCCCATTTTCATATTAGATTTGAAATTATAATTATTTTTGAAATTGATTCAAATTAAAGATATAAAGAAAAGATTAATTTCAGACATTATTGATGAAAATATTAAATTACAAATTTCATAAGGTAATTATGAAATTAGCTTTTTTTATTTTTGTTAATTATTCATATTAAACTAATCATTACCTATATTACAGATTGCATTATTATAAGCACACCTAACAGGACTGAAAAACATTATAAAAAAAATAAAGCAAAATGAAAAATCAAAAAACAAAAACAAAACAGCAACTTAATATTACAATGATATGCCGCCTTATTGATCTTTTGTTCATTGCAAACGTGACTTAGGGATGCGTTGGTTTTTTTTTGTTTTCTCTTTTCCTTATTTTTGTTGTCGATTCCTGTCGTTCTTCAATTCATCAGTTATTAAATAAAACATCTGCATAAATAAAGTCATAAAATGTTACGACCCTACTGTTGGTAATTACTTTATTATGGGCGTGTCTATACTGTTTTATATTTTGAAAATCTCTTAAAAGTGGTTTTTTGATGCTAAATTAAAATATTAGCATCTCCTTGTTCGTTCGTTAACTTTTTGTAATTAAAAGTTTTATTTCTTTTTTTGTTTTTGACTTTCTTTGAATATCGAATAAAATAGTTACAACTATATTCTAAGTGTAGATATATTTATCAAAAGCTAGGAAAAAATATTATCCCTAAAACAAGCTTTAATTTCTCTTTTATATAACTTTATTTAATTTATTAAAATGTTTTTATTTTTAAATATTAATTTAATAGTATCAGATCTTATTAATAATGATAAAGTTTTGGGTTTCCGGAAATCGATTAAAAAAAAACCGTTATCCGGACATTTTTAATACTCGATGATTTGACATCCGCATATCGGTAATATGATATCTGGGCCTTAAATATGATTTAAAAAAAATAAATATCTGTATTAAGATAAAATATTAAATGAATAAAACAATCAATTATTACATTCTAAATTTAATTAATTGAAAAAGACAAAGAGATTAAAAAATAAAATAAAAATCAATTCCATTTAATAATATTTTTGTAATTTCAGTTTCTTTATTTCTCGTAATATTATTAGGCTATTAATGTGTGCTTAATCAAATTAATCAAGTTTAAACATAACAGCAAGAAACACTGGGGTTACTGGAGAAATTACTGCGTTTTCCGGAATCGGTGTCTTTTGCTTACAACTTATCTCAATAATAAAAAAAGATTCTGTAACGAGAGAGTTATTTTGAACAAGCATTTGTTTTTGTGCTCCAAGAACAACTTAAACAAATTTAAGTAAATTGAAAAACACTGAACTAAACATAGACAATCTCGATTGATGTTGGACTATTGTAAAACATGAAATGCTTATGTAAATAGAACTACTGAAAAAAAATTTCCATACCTTTAACGCAGACATGATGAAATTATTTTACTGCACCTTCATCAGTTGTAACAAAATGCAAAAACATGCTAAAGAAACCTGCTTTTATAAATGTAACGAAAGTGTGTCAGTATTTTTTTTTTCTTTTTCCACTCACTTCCCGTTCCATCTCTTCTTCCTTGCTATGATTACACTGCTTAAGGCCTCACCTTCCCATCCCCGGGGAAATGAGCTAATATTTTGTTAATTTTCAGGAACAAATATTTACATTAGGTTTAAGAAAGAAATTAATGATTGTAAACTGACGATATTTACATAATTGGACTTTTAGAAATCTTACGGAGAAGATAAAGATAAAAACTTTTCCAAAATCGAAAACAAGTTGAGACAGAAACCCCCGCCGTTTCATTAAGGAGAATCCGGAAGTCGAAATCTTTTCGATTCCGCATCCGGACTAATGTCCTAAAACAATTGCAGCTACGACATTATTAATTTAAATTGGACTAGGAACTTATTAGAATATTTGGAGAAATTAGAATATATAATAAAACTATCAATAGTTAACAAAAATCCACTTAAATAAAGTAAATAAAATAAAATAAGATAAAATAAAATAAAATATTGTTTCCGGATTAGAATTTGTCACATTTTTTATTGTAAGATCACCAGGTACTTTTCCTGAAGTAAATTATTATAAATAATAATAATTATAATAACTGAATTATATATAAAATTAACTTATAATTATAAAAATAAAAGAAATATAAAATAAAATGTGACCAGCTACTATTTCTGATGCGAATTATACATTTCAGTGAACCACATTTCATTCTAACTGGCAGTGATGAATAACAAATTATAATTTGAACTGAAATCATTGTTTATAAATCAGAAACGGAAATTCAGGAAAAGAAATAAAATTTAGGATCAAGTTAATAAATAACCAGTAATTGTTATTTAAAAGAAAAAAGAAGAAAAAAGAATAAACTTTTACGACGCGAGTAACATTTTAAGAAGTTGATTTTGGAAATACAGAAAAACTGAGTCTGAAATTAATTGATGTGTTTCGACTGCAGAACAGGTTTTGCTAAGCAAGAATTTCTACAAACTATCTTGAAATTTCTGTTATAAATAACAACATCTGGTTACTTAAAAAAATGTTATTATAATATAAATTACATAAAAACAATAAAAATAATTAAGAATATGAGTTATATGCTTTATAATGTAACTTTCATTTTAATTTCAAATTTGTCAAAAATAAATATTCAAGTATTTGAAAATAAATTGTTAATAAGTTATTGAATTTTTTAAAAAAGAAATATTTCAACAAACAGTTAAAATAAAAATGAAAATGATGACATGTAAAAATGTTTCTTCTTGTAACGATTAATAAACGAAATACTAAATATCAAAACCATATGTCATGCGTAAATAAAATACCGATGCCTGCATTGGTCATTTCATTGGACAGCAACAATAAAAACAAGTGAATATAATTTTGTGATAAAGCATAATTTAAGAGCCACCCATAATAATAATAAAAAAAATTAAAAAATAGTAATAAAAAAAAAGAAAGTACAATAACGTAAGGAAAAATAAAAAGAAAGTTAGGAACAAAAAGTAGGTATATGGATTCAAACTGACAACCTTCAGTATATGAATACCAAGCAATAACCATCAAGCTACAGCCGACAAATGAAATGATACGATTGCATTTCTAACATTAGTATGACAACAATGCCAAATAGCTCGAATATGGGGGGAGGGGGCGTTGGCCCCTGAAAATGCCCCTTTCCTACGGTGTTTGGGCTTCTAAACACGATGATGGAATCCGTTTGTCGATCCGACCTTTCGTTCGGAAGTTGTTAGGGGTGGAGAGACATGGACGGACGGACAGAACAAATGCAATAGCTATCGATTTTGGTCGCTATCACAATAGCTCTCAAATGGGTCGCTAAAAAGATAAAGAATCAATATAATGAACCGGTACCTTCTTGGCAAGACGTCCACTGCAACTGGATCTGAATTTGGGGCAGTGATCGGAGAAGCTTCTGGGCTATTCAATGTAAATGAATACCAAATTTCTTTGCTAGTGGTTAACGTAAGATTGGTTTCCTGGCCGCTGGTGATCGCAGGGACTTCTGCTTCCTTTGCTGCCCTATTTTTAAGGGTAAAAGACAAGAAAAAGAAATAATAAACAAAAATCTTTTAGTTTTAAAAAAGCTTTAAAACATTGCTTTTTTTAAAAAACATTTTCTTTGTTTTTAAAAATCGGAAAAATAATAGAAACTGAAAACTCCGTATATCTTTAAATTATAATATCTGATGAATACAGATATTAGAAATTTTCCATTTCATGATTAAAAAATAAATTTAACCTCAATCCAATTAATCTCAATTGAATCCAATTAATTTTAATCAAATGAAAGCCGATTTCTTTGCATTGGATTACTAGAAGGATTATTATGAATTATTAAGATATCGTTCCTAACTTCCGGTTCTAATGCTTTTCTAACTTCCGGTTCTAATGCTTTTCTTTGGGATTCTTTGGGTTCTAATGCTTTTGGTCACCTTCACGCGCTAATTGAGAAATTTTCAAATACAAAAATTGGATAATTTTTTATATGTAAATAGGCGAGCCAAGTTACAAGAAGATCCATCCCGTTGGTCAAATTACTACTGGAAAATAGAAATACGGGACTTAGGTCTTCTTAAGGTACAGTAGAATCCATCTTAACCGGCTTAAATTGGGACCGAGGGTAAGCCGGTTAAGCGAAAATCCGGTTAAACCGGAGAAGTGAAATAAATTAAAGTTCGGATGTATTTGTCTTATCAATAAATACACAATTAATTTTTTTTTCCCACAATTCGCCATTTTGAACAAATTTTCAACTCTTAAGACGTCAGATACAACAGAGAACAAACTGATTTAAATGATTTCGTCGCTCATCCAAAATTACCTTTCTTTCCACCTCTTACAAGTGTTTGGGATACATTGTATCTGAAATTGTATCTGAAATACGTGCGGTAGCAATACTAAATAATGAAACACGTGTTTTTTTTATTTATTTATTTTTTTTATTTTTAGCTATTTTTTACATTTTGTGGGCCCGGTAGCCGAGTGGGTAAGGGCGCTTGGCTGCGGGTTGGAGGTGACGGGTTAGATTCCCGGCCTCGGCGGAGGACGGGAATTTTTCCACGCTTCTTTCTCCTCCAAACGGGCCCTAGGGTCTACCCAGCCCTCTATAGAATGGGTACCGGGTTTCTTTCCCGGGAGTTAAAGGCGGGCGAGCGACGGGCCGACCCCCCGTCCTCAACTTTGTCCCGTAGATTCTGAATACTGGAGCCTACCCTCCAGCTGCATTGCGCGGTCCTCTGGGCCTGATCGCAACTTTAACTTTAACTTTAACTTATTTTTTACATTTTAAAGATAAAAAAAAAAATTCGGCCGGTTAAAGCGGAGATCCGGTTAAACGAAGTCCGGTTAAGAGGGAGTCTACTATACTCCCATCTACTTTATTTTTCCTTTCAATGAAGTTTTAAGTTTCATTCGATGCTTTCTTGAAAAAAAAAAAAGAAAAAAAAATGGAATGGGATATCCTAACAGTGCTATTAAATTTTCTATTTACTAAGAGACCTAGGGCTATTCAATTATCATGATTAACTTTTCAGCTCCAAACCTTTATTTTATGGTTCTATTTATAACAAAGTTAATAGGCGGCCATGTTATTTTTAGATTTACCCTTACTTCTATTCAGGATTCGAACATAATTAGCAGGGCCGTCGCATGGTTTGTTGGCGCCCGGGGCAAGATTTCGTCTGGCGCCTTCCCCCCTCAATCCCGAAAAATTTACAACCAAAAAAAAAAAAACGGAGTCTCGAATTCAACAACCAAAAAAAAGAAAGGTTGTTTTTTATTTTTGCCGTAGCTGCGGCGCCCAGGGCGATTGCCCCAGTCGCTCGCCCATGCGACGGCCCTGATAATTAGTTTTGACTCATCTTAATGAAAGTACTTAAACTGGTTATTTACTGCTCTTCATTTATGAATCGAATGATAACTAAATTCTATTCTTTCCTTTTAATAGTCATATTATTAAATTAACACATTCTCACACCTATTCTCACACCTAAGTAAAATAATTTAATTAAAATATATTGAATGGTAGCGAATTTTTAGAAAGATTTTGCGTTTTTCCTTTTTCAAGTCATATTCGTACAACAAATTTTATAAACAAAATAGGAATAAGAACCTGTGGAGATCAGGGAAATTTGTTTAACAATATGTAACATAGCAAAGATACAATCAAATCGAGCTTTGCGTTCATTACAAAATCATCAATTTACATTGCAAATATTAACAATACAATTAATAAAACTTCAAACCTAATAATTACTACCCTAATTCCTCAAATTTCATAATTTTGTTGGATTTTAAATTGATCAAATCCATAGACGAATTTTTCACCGACCTCAATTCCAGCATACATTCCTAAATCTTGTAATTTTAATTAAAATATTTTCCATTATCTTTATAATTGAAATACTTTTTTCAATATATAAAGCCTTTCACATTGCTACTCATTCGGTGTCCACAATTTAATATAAATGTGATTTAATATAAATGTATTTCTAACGACGTCTTAATTATCGTAATTGGTGTGAGGATATGTTAATTTAATAACTAAGAAGATGGCTTATTAAGTTTACCATTCGAAAAGAGTACAGCACTAAACTAAAGCTAAATATATTTTAAAAGAAGAAATGCAAAAAACAGTATAATAAGAAAAATATAATATGCCAAAATACAATGTTAGTTATTAGCCTCGAATTTAAAAGATGTTACGTAAAATTTTGGAAATAATCAATTGAAGGTTTTTGCATTAAAGTATTTGAGGGACATGATCATTTTAACATCTTATAATGAAAATTCCAGAATTAACAGAAGACGGTTTTTTTCATATTTGGGACATTCATTAATAATATAGTGAACAATTTCTTCCCAAGTTTCTAATTTTAAATAAGTAAATCAATTACATAAACAAACGATGTTGTAATTAGAGGTTTGAACATAACAATAATTCAGAGTTCAATTCGCTGTGGAGATCAGGGAGGTTTTTCTGGCAGACGGATTCCAGGGTTAACCCAGCACTCTGTCAAATGGACATTAAAAGAGTGAGAGCCTACGAACTCAAGTAATGCCGTTCGGGACAATCGCTGGGAGACTAAATCTCTGATTCATCTAGCGGCTTTTATGTATTTTTTTTTTTCCTTTTCCTCCTATCATCACGTTCTTTTCCTTAAAGAAAAAAGCTGCATCCCTTCTTTCATTTCTAAATAATAATAATCAATAATACAGCAAATTCAGAATTTCAGAGATAATCTTCAATCAAAATAATTAGGTAAATACTTAGGTTCTTCAATTCGGTAAATTTAAT
This sequence comes from Thereuonema tuberculata, assembly GCA_023159025.1. Classification (NCBI taxonomy): domain Eukaryota; kingdom Metazoa; phylum Arthropoda; class Chilopoda; order Scutigeromorpha; family Scutigeridae; genus Thereuonema; species Thereuonema tuberculata. The sequence goes on from JAFIDM010000002.1 coordinate 37,156,128, forward strand.
TGTTTCCGATAACAAATTTAATCTAAAACCGACTTTTTTTTCAAAATAGCTCATCTCTATTATATTAAATATTATATGATATGCATTTTTTATGACATTTTATTGAATCCATGTTCATTGTGCTAATCACTTACTGACCAAGCAATTATAGATAAAAATAAAAAAATTCGTGTGCGTCTCAGCAGCCTCGTGTACAGCCGTTTCGGGTTTAATTGAGATTCAAGTTTTATATATATATATATTTCGATATAACAGTGGCATTTCAATTCTTACTTTTAGAGTTAAAAAAATTTATGAAGCACAACACTTTTAGTAACTTTTAGTTTGAAATCTACAGAATTAATTTCAGAAACTTCCAATTAGGAACATTTTCTGTTTACATGGATATAAAAATTACATTTCATTATTTTACTTTAACTGTAAAGTAATGCTTTACTACAAAAACTAAAATCAACTACACAATTTTTTTTTAACTTGTCATCAATTTTAAGTAAATTAATGGATTTTTGAGGATAATGTTTTAATAAATTAAAGATAAACCCTGAATGTAAATGATTTATTATTCATCTTACTTAAAATCAATATTTATTTGATTTATTTTTTGTTGTTTTATAAAATTTTTACTTAAGAATTACTATTGTGTTTTGTTATCAATAAATAAATTGCATAGTAATTAGTTTTATTGCAATAGTAAGTAAGCAATTGGTTGTTTAAAATACTTAAAAATAAAACCTAAAACAAACTGCAGTAATGTATGGAGTCTGTTAGCGTTGGGACGCACTTGCAGCGCTGTTGCTGCAAAAAGGGGAGAAAGTTCATTAGAGAACCCTCTTTTTGCTGGAGGTCTTTTACCAATGCCTCCACATAGAATTAAATCTATTCCTCTACACGACAACAGGGGGTGATCATAATTGAGAAAAGGGGGTCGTCACAATAGAAACGATCATTACATTGCTCCAAGCAGGCAATAAAAGGGGGGAAAAGGGGAGATTCTTGCGGTTTTGCAGCAACAGCGCTGCAAGTGCGCCCCACGCTAAAATAAGCTACCACTTTATTAGGTCTACTATATCTTCTCATTTAAATAGATTAATATGTAAGGTACCCTTGATTCTCCGTATAGACATGAATAACATCCACTTTAACATCACTTTTAGAAAAGTAACATAACTGGAAAAGAAAGCGATCAAAGACTACAACCATTCAATCACATTAGAATTCAATCTCTAAATGCAGTGCTTTATCACTGACTGCGCAATGCATTAAATCTTCTTTCCAATGAACTTGTAATGATGTTGTCCGGGATAAACAATCCTACCCAAAACATTTCATGTAAAATAAGTTGCCAAGACTCACATGTTCATAACGCTTTCACTGTTAAAAAGTTATCAGATCTCAGGTAGAGCCAAGCCCCTAACTCTACAAGGCTTAACTCTACAA
>JAFIDM010000002.1:37158519-37179327 GCA_023159025.1 Thereuonema tuberculata
AGCTTTCACAAACGCAAAAAAAGGCATATCAGACTGGGCAGACCACTACCAGCAAACGAAACACAATCCCGATCCCATGGTTAACATTTTATTCCAAATTGATGAAGAAAAAGATAGATTCAGAATTGAATCATATGTTATCAATACTTTCCCGTGTATACATAAAGAAAAATTTCTAAAGGTTAGTAACTACACCTTGCCCAAATTCAAAAAAATGTTGAAAAATTCCTGTAAACTGTGCCTTGTCAAAAAATCTTATTGGTATTAACAATTGTATTGAAGTAATAATGATGCATTTTAGTAATAATGATGTTTTACCTTCCCTTTGTTTTTTTTTTTATCAAAAATGTAATGTTCCCATTATATTGTAATTTGGTAGTAATGTGGTATTATTGCTGCATTACCTTCCCTTTGTTATTATTATTTATATATTCACAGTGTTCCATTATCTCTTTCACACAGAAGGCGGGCGACCGCTGCCCGCTGACCTTGAACGCAAAGACAGGCGATCTGGTTGTACAGAATTACAGATTTTCGCGTGACCGCCTTCCAACAATGACTGATGATAGAAAATGTGCATAAATACAAATATTTGTTTGATACTTCACATGAACATTATAAAAATGTTTTAAAAAAAGGAGAAAAGCAATTAATTTTGAATTAATTTAATTATAAACAAGAAATAAAAAAAAAGAAAAAAAAAAGTTTCTGTTTTCTGGATGGTATGTTTTTAATATAACATTAAAGAAATTTAGAAATATTATTTAATAAAACTCGAATTAATTTTTTTGGATTTTAGATTTTTTTTTTCTTTTTGAAACAAGAAAAGAAGTATTCTATTTAGTTGAATTGTAATGTTATTGCTGAAATGTAGAAATATTATTGAGTACAACGAAAAATGATATTTCTTAATTAATTATTTAATATTGAATACTGTAAATATAGATGTTAAAAAAATTAGAATAGTATAAGTAATAACATTAAAAAAAAAACAGTTAAAATTGTAATTAATCTTGTAAATATTATAACATAATTATTTTTATATTAATATTGGTATTATATATATATATATATATATATATATTAATACTACTGTCCAGTAGATATTTATCAAATTTATTAAATAACAATGTATGTATGGTAATATAACAAATTATTTTAACATGCATATTATCTGTAATAACTTAAAATGTCAATGCAAATTATATAATAATAATTTTAAATGGAATTCACATATTGTAACAGGAAATATAAATTTTATTAAAGATATTGCTTTGAAAAACTTTTCAAATTTAGGTATTAACTACAGACTAAATACAAATAAAACATATAAACAATTAATTAATATATTTATTAAAGATATAAATAATTTTATATTGGAAACTAGTTTTAAATATAACATATGTTATGAAAATTTTATTGAATGGAAACTTAATTTAATATCTAAAATTAATAATATTAAACACATCATATGATAGAGTTACTACTTCTACAAATCATAAATTTAATTTATTTAAAATCGAAAACACCATTTCCATTTATCACAAACATTACAATTTCACTACCATAGATAAAGCACACAATAATTTAGCCATCATCTGAAAACAATTTTATTTTAACAAAATTAAAGAATTATTACATGATCAATCTGTTTTTTTTTAAATTAATAAAACTAAAGATTCTATTTTAAATAACTTAGATAAATGTTTTTCTAAATTTAAAGATCAATTTAAAACACTTAAATATAAAAGAATCAAAATTAACAGAAATTTAAATTATTTATTTCTAAATCCAAAGATGCACAAAATAGGCAAATTTAGAATGATTTGTAGTACAACTAATTCTATATTAAAACAATCAAATATTATTTTACAAATTTTTCTCAATAAATTACATGAAATTATTAAAAATAAAATTAATCCTGATTTTTATTGGCTTATTCATAATCATGATGAAGTTATTAAATATGTAAATAATAATAAAAATTTTAATATAATTACTGCAGATTTTGAAAATTTATTTACAAATATACCTTTAGATTCTTTATTACAACAAATAAAATTTTTAATTTCAGAATTTAATATAACTAATTTATTTAATATTTCTATTAAAAAATTTCTTAATTTTCTTCAATTTAATTTATATAATAATTATATTGAATTTGATGATGAAATATATTCCCAAATCAAAGGTATTGGAATGGGGGTAAATTATAGTAGCATTCTTGCTAATTTATTTTTATTGGCTTACGAATATCAATTTTATATTAATTCCCCTTTCCAATTTAAAATTTATAGATATATAGATGATTTGATTATTTTTAATACTAACTTTACAATTGATTATATAGAAGACAAAATTTATAAAAATATTATTAACTTACAACAAACTAATATTAATTCTAAATTTGTTGATTTTTTTAGATTTACGAATATATTATCATCAACAAATTCCATATATTAAACTATTTAATAAAACATTTTTATTTCCATTTAAAATTAATAGATTTCATAAATTTACAAGTAATGTGAGTTTAAATTTATTTAAAAATATTTTCATACAAGAACTCAAAAGATATCTTGTTATTAATTCTAAATTGAAAGATTTTTTACATAATTTAAATTATCTTATTAATGAATTTACAAATAATAATTTTCCAAATAAAGTTTTAAATACATATATTTTACAATTTCAGAAAAAATTTAAATTTCAAATTTATAAAAAAATATATAAAGTTAAATATATTCATAATTTTATTTAATCATTTTATTCTTCAAGATAGGATTTGTTAATTTATAATCATTTAAGTTATATTATGACAATTCAAAATTAAATCCTTTATTTGAGAAAGTTTTGAATTTAATTTAATAACTGTCATCTATTTATTTTTTATTTTTTTTTTATTTTTTTTTTAATGTATATATAGAAAAGCATAAAAAAGCAAAAAAAGTATATAATATAAAAGAAATAAAAAAAATATATAAAATTAAAAAACTTAAAAAAGAATATATACAATAAAAAAGAGCAAATTTCTATAAATAATGCGTTTTTGAGTCTTCCAAATTTTAGTTACAAATTTTAGTTTCAAAATTTAACACCAGATGCCGCTGATGAAGTGAATGTAATTTTGGCCGTACATTCATAGAAACAATTTTCTGAAATTTGTATTGGGATTTTAAATTTCAGATAATTGTCCGGCTATATGTTTAGTAATATAAGTTATTATGAAATATAGAAAAAGACCGTATCACAATGCTATATTAAAAAAGAAAAAAAAAGTTATAGACACCAAGAACTAAAAATATTTGATAAATTGAGAAGCAAAATATAACATTACATCAAATTAAAATTACGTATAAAGCAAACAGTAGGACTTACCTGCGTAGTACTAAGATTTATAAAATTTACAACATAATTTTTTTTGCCATTCAGATAAAGAATTATAAAAAAGAAAGTTACTCACTGAAGTTATATTGTAAGAAATTTACAAACAAAATAAAATATTTTTTTTTCTTACAATCTTTACAAATACTATACTTACTATATACTTTATTTACAATACAGCCACTCAGATCATATGAAGATTGCATTTCGTCTAGATCTACAATATTTTTTTTATTTGTGCAGCATATTTTAGCATGTGAGAAAGATTAGAAACAAAATAATAATGTCATCATATAAGTTTAAAATAAATATAAAATATAAAAAAAATTAAGAAAATGATAAAAAAACAAAAAAGTAAATAAAAAAATCAAAATAATAATAATAATAGCGGCCTACGAAACCAATCATAAAATAACAAATAGAACAGTAATTGAAAATAAAGCCATAGTGATAAAATAAAAACATAAAAACTAAAAAAAAAAAAAAAAAAAAAAAATATTTTGGTTTTCCCGCCAGTAATTTTTTATTATTTATATTTGTGATTGTTTTTTATTTTTTTATATCTTTATTTTATTTAAATTATTGTTATAAAAGCAAAATTAACGTGCTTACAATGTTAATATCATCAAAGAAAAAGATAAGAAAACACACAATAACTAACAACAAAATTTCACTGAGCTGATTTTAGATTATTTGCTGGGTAACTGAGGACAACGCCGTTTCGGGTTTCACCACCCTCTTCAGCTCAGTCCCGATCCAGCATAACTCAGCTCAGTGAAAGAAACAATACATCAAAAGCTGGGTCGGGACTGAGCTGAAGAGGCTGGTGAAACCCGAAACGGCGTCGTCCTCAGTTACCCAGCAAATAATCTAAAATCAGGTCAGTGAAATTTTGTTGTTAGTTACTGTGTATTTTCTTATCTTTTTCTTTGATGATATTAAATTTCTATTTGTTATTTTATGATTGGTTTTATAAAACCTTTTTTTTTATTAATTTTATTTAATGCTTTTAGTTTTTATTTTAAAATACGTGATGACATTATTATTATTATTATTGCATGCTTTTAATTTTTTATTTGTCTCGGAGAAACTTCTTGAAATTCGTTGGAACCATATCTCACGCCGAGAACGATTTTGATCGCCTTGTGGCATTCTAAATTACGCCATCGTGCCGAGGCACCAATTAATTAATAAACAATTAAACGCACAGAAATGTTCTGGCAAATTTTAAAATTTTCCAAATTTTGAAGGAACAGAGAATAGGTGCCCACACAACTTTACACAGCGGAGTTCAAAGTAGCGGGACTCCAAAATGGCGGTTTATGGTCATGTGATAGTATGCTGCCCAATAGCAGAGCAGGGTTGTCGGAAAATGCCGCGGAAAAGTCTGTCGCTACTTTGGTAATATAGGGCTTTATTCGCACCCTGTTGTAGGTACCACCTACAACATTCAATATTCAGGTCACTTACAACTGAGCTAACAGAAGCCGTTGCGAAGCAATATGCGATATGTGTCTACAGGCAGATAAACCGGGGATAAAAGGCTCTTTCAGAAGCCTAAAAACTTAATTTGAGAAACTATGAAAAGATTTAAAATGGGGAGAAAAAAAATGAAAAATAAGAATTACCCATGAGGGGACCTTCCACGACCTTCGTTTTATTAGCACGACGCTCTAATTAACTGAGCTAACAGGCTACCTACAACATTCATAATTCAGGCCACCTATAACTGAGCTAACGGAAGCCGTTGCGAAGCATTGTGGGATATGTGTCCACAGACAGACAAACCGGGCATATGAGGCTCTTTTAGATACCTAAAAATACATCATAACATCTATAATTTGTAATAACTAAAAAAATTCATATTTACAATTTGGAGACTTCCAAATCTACTAGAGATTCATCTTCATGCACAATTATTTTCTTAAAAGTAATTTTACATTTTAACCAATAAAATAAAACATTTAAATTTTTCCGTTGGTGGTTGGTCAAAACCTGTTTACCAAGAATCTCATGAGGTGAATGAAGAGAATCCAGAATTCGTCCTCTACTGCTATCCTGCAGAATCTCCAAGAAAAAAAAAATTATTAGTCAATTCCATAATTCTTTTTCTTCTAATCTGTTCATCTATTCTTTCTTTTGAATCTCCGCATATTTTTGAAATTTACTGTTACATAAATAATGCTATATGTGACCATTAGGGACCAAGGAATTATAAGAACCCAGTAATTTATCAAAGAAAAATTCAAAAGCCTCTTTCCGCTGTTTATTTTTTCCATTCATCTAATATCAAATATTCCTAAAATTTTCCTATAAGACACACTTCATACATGTGATTATTGTCCTCCCAATGAGAGTTGGCCGGCGGAAGTTTGAACTCAATTATGTTTTCCTGTCAAAATGGACGACGGCGCGGCGTCTGTTCTCACTGAGAAAGTATAGTTAACTTATAATAGGCTAACGTTTAATTATTGGAGAAGTTGTAATTTAGAAAAATACTTGTTTATTTAGAGAATTTCATTTATAAATTATGTCTCTCAGATTTTAGGTTTTGAAAGTATCCCTTCACAGAGGCAAGTATTTCTCTTGCTTGACGACGAAGAATGCTTTAAGGCTATTTGTCTCCGCTGACATGTTGATATCGCAAAATAAACCTTCTCTCTAACATTTAGCATTATTTCAATACTAATCGCTAATAATAAATATTTAAATGATTTATAAATACAATTCCCTTTTGATAAGTAACCAGCGATTAGCAGAAGGGCAGATTCCTGTCAGAAGATCAGACGGAAGTGCCTGACCAGACTAATCGATGCTACATGCGCAGATCTCACAAAACAGGGCGGCCAACTCTGGTTTGGAGGACTATAGCTATAAAGGATCCATTTAAATTTCGCGTTTTTATACAAATGCGATGGTAAAATATCGCGCGGTAAATTATTAAGAAATTTTATCCAACAGAAATTACAATCAATCATTTCAATGAAATTAGTGAAATGTTGTCCAAAGCGTTTTTTTAAAGTTTGGCCACTATTTCCTATATAAAAAACATTCATTTTGGTAACAAGGAACCAAATATATACATCCTCTTTTATTAATCATATTATCTTCAATTTTATTATGATCAATCGGATATGTCAATTTGTTATTGAAACAATAACCCAATTTAATATGAGTTTTCTGAAAAATCTTTTTAGACATTTATACAGGAAAGGATGAAAAGCAAAAGCTGCCCAGACGAATCCATTTTTATCGTTTTTTGGTTCTGGGTTATAAATGTAATATAGAGTCTTTAGAATAGTGGAGGATACAAATTGATTTCGATAATCATAATCAATAAATTCCTCCTTAATCTTATATATATGTTTATAAAAACTTCTGTGGAACAAAGAAAAAAGGCTTCCTTATTTTCATTTTCATTAAATTAGCTTTTGCAGATGAAGGAATTGCTGATGAATAGGAAAGAATGGAATTTCCAGAATTAGGTTTTGAATACGGTTCAGTAATAATAGAATTTCCTTCCAATTTAATCATTACATTTAAAAATGGCAAACAGTTATTTTCATGTTTTTCAAGGGAAACTATTCCTTTATTTAGGGAATTAAATTGATCAAAAATAAGATTCTCTGATTGTTTTTGAGCAATAATAAAAATATCATCTTCATATCTTTGAAAAAAGTATAAAAAGTATGTAGAATTATAAAACTGAACAAAAAAATATATATTCTAAAAATTGCATCGAAATTTCTGCTAAAATCATAGACGATGAAAGCCCCATAAATACCCCAAAGTATTGCTAGACAATTAATCCTTTAGCCATAAAAATTGGTTCTCGACTAAATATTTGATTGAACAAATTAAATCTAATTTTTTTTAAATTATAATAATCAAAATGGAAATTGAAAACTTTTTCATGTAATTCATAGGTAACTGAAGTAAAAATGAAGAAGAATTTTGTAATTATTTAAAATCATTAAAGATTGAAGATAACAGTACTCCAATAAGTCCTTAGTTCAGCCTATACACAGTTTAAAATTATTCATAATTAAAATTAATACATTAAACTCTTTAAGTTAAAAAGGCATTAAAAATTTTAAAACTTTAAAAACTTAAAAAATTAAAAAAAAACATTAATAAGCTCAAAGTAGTTTCTGTCATCGTCAAGTAGCAAGCTGTCATCGGTGAGTGACTTTTCTTCTTGCAACGTGGGTTCTTATAGGGAACAATACCTGAAAGGGTCAATCAGAAGCTTGGTTGCTCCAACCAATTGTAGTTTACTTAATTTGCATGTGTCGTCGATTGGGGCCGCATCTAGCGGATTTTCTTAACAGTATCCCTGCAGGTGATCAAACGTAACAACAGAAAATAATTTTGCATGAAGATGAATCTCTAGTAGATTCAAAAGTCTCCAAATTGTAAATATAATTTTTTTTTTACAATTAGTTGTTATGTATTTTTTAACTTACAAAGAATTTGTTATCTCACGTTAAATCAATGTTTAAATTTAAACATTACTGTGGAAGTAACATAGGTAGCTAAGTATAGATAAACTCTTTTCATATAAAACTGGAAGTGACCTGGACTGGAAGTGCGATTCTTTTTCGACAACACTGCAGCCTATGAGTAATGAGATGGGGTATGGTTGAGAGGGATCCGATTCCTTGTTTTGTCTACGGAGGTCATTTACACGGAAACTTCCTCATATGAGCTCATTGAATATTAGAAATATAAAATTTGATTTGTTGAAGCTGACTGTGAATTTGAGAGCAAAACTCTACAACTATTAGGTGAGTGCAAAAGTTCTATCCGTTTTTAGTAAACATAAAGAAGAGCAAATAAACGCAAAATGAACAGTACTTATTATTGTGCGTAATGCCCATTGCTATCTTGGACTTCTTGCCATCTTTCTGGTAGGAGATGAATCCCACGAAGGTAAAATTCCGGCGGTTTTGAGTCAAAAAAGTCTTGGATGGCAGTTTTCAAAGCATCAAGATCATCAAAGATTTTCTGACTGAAGGAATGGTTCAACGCACGAAAGAGGTGATAGTCAGTTGGTGTCAAGTAAGGAGAATAGGGAGGGTGGGGTAAAATCCCCAAACAAAGCCCCAAACAAATTTGACAAGTGATGACAGCAGCATGTGGCCTGGCGTTATCGGGATGATGGATAACACCGCGACGATTGATGAGACCTGGCCGCTTTGCTACCAAATTTGAATCAGCCTATCTAACTATAGACAGTAGAAGGCAGCATTGATGGTTTGGTTGAGTGGCAGGACCTCCCAGTGAATTATTCCCTGCACATCCCACCACACATTCGATAACACCTTCTTGGGATGAAGTTCAGCTTTCGAAGTCGATGCAGGCGGATCAGAAGGGCGACACACAGTCCTACGACGTTACGGTACATAACCCACTTCTCATCTCCTGTCACAATTCGTGTCAAGAAAGGGTCATTTTTGTACCGGGAAAGCAAGGAAACACAGGTGGCGATTCGGTCATCCCGTTGCTTAGCTGTCAGGTTATGTGGAACCCAACGATCCAACTTTCTCGTAAAACCCAGGTTACCCATCCGTCTCTCGACCGTTGTCTAGTGTACGTTGAAGGTCTCCGCTAATTCTTGCACGGTTGGGTTCGGGCTGTTCCTTATGGTTTAGTCAAAATCGTCCTCTCCAACGTGTGATGGCCGTCCACTCCTAGCCTGATTTTGGCAGCTTCTGTCTCCTTCCCTAAATTTACGAAACCATCGACGACATGTGCTTTCGTCTATTGCATCCTCCCCGTAAACTTGACAAACATTGCGACATGCTGCGGCTGCCATACTCTTTTTATCGAACTCGAATAACAAACAATGTCTTATATGCTCCTTCTCGCGCTTCATGTTACACCCTCTGATATTTTTTTGGAGATGATTAACTTTGTGATTCACTATGCATTTATATGTGAGGTATCCACACGTTTGATTGGCAGACGATTTGCTTCATTACAATGTCATGTGTGAGGGCAATTCCATTGCAAATTTTCATATCCAAAAATGGGTAGAACTTTCGCACTCACCCAATATATATGCTAAAGAGACAGTCTAAATAATCACATTTCAGAAACTACTCAAAGTACGACACGATTTCACTGCAAGGGGTGGGTGACAGTAGACGATGATTAAAGAAGAAAATAATTTACTCTGAAACTTTCACAATGAATTGTTTTGAAATCTTTCAATATTGTATGAATATTTGTATTCATAAATATAAATAAGTTATAATATTTTTTTTGAATAATGAAAACTCATTAAAAAATTCTTAAGATGCGATATTAGCAATACTATGCTATCGCTACAACATGTGTTAAGAGTATTGATGATTTTATTTCAACCATAAACTGATCTCTCAATTTAGATATTCTTGAAGCCAAGAGATAAAATTCAAATTAACAGAATTCCAAAATAGATTTTCTAGAAAAACATTCACAATGTGTTCAAATATTTATTACTTTTACAACTGTAAACCAATATCATCTTTTTAATTGTTCTATTACTAATTTCATGATCAATTATTCATTCGATGCAAATAAAGTGAAAACGAGGCTTATTAGTTCAAAGCAGAAATCAAAATTGAAATTTACTAAAAAGAGAAACGAATTCAAGCAAACCTCTTTTAAAGCTGGTAAAGTATAATTTATGGTAAATAATATATTTCAAGTATAATTTTTATAAATATCGTATAGCTAGTTTATATAATACAGCTGTTTTATAAGACCTCTTAATTTAATCTAAATATCTTAGTTTTATTGTAAACTGATTTTTATGACGTATAGAAGTTTCCTGGTTGCTGGGACTACAACTCGAACCGGCTCACGTGACTGTCGCAAACTGACGTCTCACCTCTTCGGTGGTTCCGGAAAGGTTCCAGTTTTCCACACTTGCAGCAGCGGGGTTGTCTTTAACTTACCCAGCATGCAACACCAGAATTTCCCAGAATTTCCCAATTTTCTGTTCAGTTTGCATAAATTGTCTGTTCTCTGCTGTAACAGTTACTTGAAAAAGCCATCTCTCGAGTGGTGAAACTAGTTGTTGTAATTTTTTATTTAATTAAAATTTTTGTCAATCTTAAACAGGTGTACGGCTCCACATATGTTTCATATATATCAAAATGTTCAGTAAAAAAAAAGAAAACAATAATATCAAAATTTTAATCGATTGAACTCTAGGTTTTATTTCTGAACATCGCTTGGTCAAAAGTTATAAGCTTTTAAAAATCTCCGAAAACAGGAAGTGACAGTTATGACACGAGCGTGCATAGCGATGAAAAGAGACAAAAGTTTCAGATTCAATATTACAAATGGTCAAATTAAGTTTGTATTATTTTAAATATATATTTAACATTTTAATACATTATTAAGTTATTATCAAGGAGGCACTCGTGAATGCGAATATAAAAAAGTAACTGAATTGACAGTAAAGATGTTTTAAGAACACAGTGAAAACGGTATCATAATAAGTGAATGGTAACTTGATTGATATTGCTCGGGAACATGCAAAAAATTTAATACTCGATAATTTCGAATTCAGCAATATTTGGTTCTAAATTTCAAAAAATATTATAAAGTCGTCGATCGTAAAATTACCAAATTTGTCTCTACCAAGTCCAAACAAAATCAGTGAGTTTTAGACAAGAGCATAATAGAATTTAAAAAACGTTTTAACAAGTTAAAGCAAGAATATCCTGTTATAGATATGTGTAATTGTGACCAATCTGGTTTTGAAAAGGAGTTCCAGAAAAAGCACTCTCTTGCTATTAGAAGAACAATAGATATTGAGGCTGTGGTTAACTCAACAAGTGGCTAACTCATTCCTACACTGTAATTCCTCTATTTTCTATGGGTGGTGAATTGGCTAAACGCTTGTTCGTCATTCTTTAAGAGTCTAATGGAACTAGCCGTAATGTACGGAAAGCGATGTTCAAAGCTGAAAACTTGTACGGAACACATAACAAATCAGGTAAAAAGACTTAAGAAATATTCGAAGAGTTCTTGAAATACTGTCTCGATGAAATGAAAGCTGCAAAAAATCTACTACTTCTTGATTCCTACGGCATTCACAAGGACAAGCTTGAGAGGTTGAACAGGGTTTTCCGAGAAACTGGAATGGAGCCTGAAAACATCACAACCGAACTCTTTCCACCTAGGTCATCCGAAATGCATCCAAATGATGTATTTTTCTTACGCCTATTTAAATCGCTGCTTAGATACATTAGTTAAAAATCACGCAAGACGGAATTCCAACGAGACAAGCTCTTTCAGCGGAACAACCTTTTCAAAATATTATCGTTGATATACAATCAATTTCAATCTCCACAGTTTCATCGCTACGCGTGGAATAAAACTGGGCTCGGAAATAATTTGGATCCGTCTTTTGTTGTAACTACAATGGACTTTCGCATTCAATTAGAGCGTTACGTAGCTTCCAATCAAATGTTTATTCTCGTTCTATGATGAGATGTGGATAGTTCAAAACTTACTACTGTTATTGAAATTTTCATGATTGTATTAACTATATTGAATAATTCTCACTTGTCAATAATAATTTAATTCTGAAAAATAAAATAAGCAAAAAAGAAATCAATGTAAAAATTTGTATAAATATTAAGAAATTTGTATTACTATTTTTCAAAAATGATAAATTGATATTAATTAAATTTATATCAAGTTTTGACTAATATCATTATGTTAAAATTTAAACTAAACAGGTCTTGAATATACCATTTGAAATACACAGTGAAAAATTGTAAATAATATTTTTTTTTTTTTTTATTTACATTCATTAAATTCTTTTTGTCCTGTTAGGATTGAACTAAAACAATCCCATCAACAGGTTCGAATACATTAGTTAAACAAAAATAGAATAACATACAACAATCAGAATATAAAACAAAGTAAATGATACATCACTAATTTGATGCAAACAAAGAGTTAAAGACAAAATAAAACATAAATTATCATTATTCTTAAAAAACAGTTTTTTTTCCTCCTATTTAACGATAGGATTAATATTAGTTATTAACCAAATCTTAAGAAATCTTTTTAATGAAGATAGTTTATCAATTTTATTTATGTTTTTTATACCTATTTTATTAATTATATCCTGTAAAAAATTTTTACGTTACATTCTCCATAACTATTATATATTTGCGGATAACGAAGTTTAAAATTTAAGTCATTCCTAAAATTATATAATTTACCATCTCGATTATACAGATAGATATATTTATAATAATTTATCAAAATAAGATTGTATAGAAATTTTTGTTCAGGTGTGAAAATTTTGTATTTAATTAATTCTTCAATTGTAATTTTCTTTTTACTAAAATTAGTTTGAAAAATATTTATATTAATTTTTTTTGTAACTTATTGATATTAATTAGACAAGAGATTTAACGTGCGTTAGTACATTTTTATAGTAAAATAAAACAAAGAACGCACATAACTAAATAAAACACAAATTGAATAATGTTCTTGGTATTTGACCAAATACTATTTCCGTAGTTTATATAGGAATCAAAAAAAGCTGAGTAAATCAATAATTTATATTTAACTGGTAAAATATTTTTAGGTTGATAAAAAATATAAGCTAAACTGCTTAATTTTTAATACAAATTTTGGATATGGGTATCCCATGTAAATGTGTCATTTATCGTAATATTCAAATATTTAAAATGATTTACAAATTTAATTTTCGTACAATTATCACTGTAACATTTTTTTTGTGCAAACAAGAGTGTGTGTGTGTGTGCTAAAATGTTTGGATAATATGAAGGCATTTATTTTCTCAGATATATTAATAATAGCTTAGTTTTATTATCATTTATTTTGAGTTTGTTATCATGCACCCACATTTGTAATTTATTAAAATCATCTTGTAATTTATATTCAGCATCATGTAGGTTTTTATCATTATTTAATAGAATGATATCATCTGCATAAATAAACATGTTACAATATTTAATGTAATTAAACAAATCATTAATATAAAGTATAAAAAACAAAGGTCCAAGGTTTGAACCCTGAGGTATCCCTAAATTACATTTTTTCTTTATACTATTTTTATTATTAATTGATACATAAATTTTTCTATTTACAAAATAATCTTTTAAGAATTTCAAGTAATACACCTCTAATCCCTAATTTTTGTAATTTCATAATCAAAAGATCATGATTAATTAAATCAAAAGATCACGATTAATTAAATCAAAAGCTTTACTCAAGTCAATTGACAAAAGTAATGAATAATTATTTAGGTTTAAATTATTGTTTATATTTTCACTTAAAATTTGTAACAGATTAATAGTATCCTTATTTTTTTGATAGGCAAATTGATTTATACCCTTATTTATATATTATTGTTTATTAACAATTTTTTTATTTTATTAGATAGATAGTTTTCAATAATTTTATTAATGACCGGTTGTAATGCAATTGGTCTATAATTTTCTAGAGCATTAAAGTTATTGTTTTTAAATATTGGTATAATTTTAGCAATTTTTAATTTATCAGGTTAGAGTATAATCTCAATGATTTTATTAATCAATGAAGAAATCAAATAGGAAAAAATATCAGAATTTTTTTTTATAGTTTTAATTGAAATTCCATCAATACTTACAGAGTTAGTATTTTTCATATTTTTTATAATATAATTTATCTCAGCAATGTCCGGTTTTTCAATAACCATTGTATTTGTAATATTTCCCATAGTATCTTCATTATTGAGTAAATTTATCCCACAAGTGATATCAGGTTGTAAATTTATTTTAGTAAAATAGCAACAGAATTTATTTGCCAGTTTGATTTCTTTATTATCTCCTTCAATTGTTTGTAGTTACTTAGTAATTTCTTTATTATCCGAAAATTTTTTATTTTGTCCAAGTATGTTATTAATTTCAACCCATAAATGTTTAGGTGATTGTTGAATATTTCTTAGTTTCAAAATAATATTTTTTTTTTATGTTTACTAATTTTTAGTTTTAACCTATTTCTAAATTTTTTATATTTCAATTTATAATTTGTATTAGTTGGGTTATTTTTAGTTTGTTTAAATAGTTTAACCCTCATTTTTATCTCATTTAATAACTCTTCCGTAATCCAAGGTTGCTGCTTTCTATTATTATTATTAATTTCAATCTTATATTTAATCTCTTTATTATATTTGCTCTCATTAACACTGAGTAATAGTTTATCATAAAATTCTATTGGATCTTTATAACAACACTTTTCTTTCATAAAGATTAACTCTAATAAGTTATCAATCATTATTTTTACATTGAAAAAAGTAACTTTTTTTGTATTATTACAATAATTCTTATCCAACAATTTCAACATATTGACATCGTAGATTTCTATTGCAACAATAAAATGATCTGATGTTTTCTTTACATATAATACCTTTTGAAACATTAGTAAAATCCTTAATAAAGACATGATCAATGCATGAATTATTAACATATTTTTTATTATTTTATTTACGTGTAGTCCCATAAATACTATTTTTGTATCCTTTTGTGGTCAAAATACTGAAATATTTTAAAACATTTTTATTATTATGCATTTTAAAGAGATTTATATTTATGTCTCCAATCAATACATTACTACTTCCAACTCCTGATTCATTATTGTCTTCAATTTCAGTTAAAATAGTTGTTAATTGTTCTAAAAAAACTCCAATTTTGGTTGATGGAGGTCTGTAAATAGCTACAATTTGAAATGTTGAATGATCATCCTTTTGTATCTTTAAAATAGAAACCTCACATGAAATACGAGGTGCATTCAAGTTATAACACCTCCGAATTTTTTTCTCAGCACTGGAAACAGATAGAAACATGCGGTTTGTTTTAAAATAGGCAGGCACTCTTTGTCATTGCAAGACAGAAATGGCAGCGCCGCACAGTGGGCCCGATTCAGTAATCATGGTGCAAAAAATCCTCCTGCCCCTATTTTTGGGAGTACTAGCCTGAAATTTGGTTTACAGGGGTTTTGGAGGTCGCTGATTTCGAATCTGACATCCTGTGTCCAAAATTCAAAATGGCGGATCCAATATGGCGACCGAATTTTGGTAATTTTCTACTAATTACTTGAAATTTGGTATTTACAGATACTTTTGAAATTACTGTTGGATGTTTTCTTATTCGAATGTAATTATTTATGTAGAATTGGTTTTATATCATTTTTAACTTATATGAGTGATAAAAGTGATAAAAAAACCAATTATCCGCAACCAGTTTCGCACTCCAGGATTAGAATTTATATTAAAAGTTAAATTATATTTTCTTAATATAAAGGGAAGTAAGGAGGGGATTGTGGAGACCTTGTTTTCATCTGTAGTTAGAAATATAACAATTAATGTTCTTTTGTTATACCCTTCAGAAATAATATTGCTTAGGGAACCAATTTCCAGGGTGCAATTGCACAGGAAATCATCATCAGGGCAAGACAATTTTTTTTCTCTTTTTTGTTTTAATTTGAAGTTTTATTTTATATTAGAAATATGAATTAATGTAATAATTGTAAACTTATATTCACATTTATAAAAATCTAAAAAAATCAATTCACTCGGTATAAAATAGGCTAATGTTTACTTTAAAAATCGGATTCATTGGATGTTTCCTCACAAATACTTTTACTGTCATCGTCATCATCTTCATCTTCATCGTCTTCACTATTTTTTGAGGAAACAATTAAATGTTGTAAGTCTTTTTTTATTCCCTCTGCAAGATTTCGCACACTTTTGTTTGGCAGTGGACGAGCTGAAGATATTACTGGGTCTGAAGACAGTAACAGTCTGCAAAATAAATCACGGATATTTAGACTTCTGCTTGATTTTCCGGATATCTTTGTTCCTGGCTTCCTGGGCCTCCTCAGACAATTGTCTAAGTGGAAAAATTGCATTTCTTATAAGCTGTGTTGTAATACTTTGTGAACAGTAAGTGTTAATTCGTACCAGCTGTACAGTTTCTTGTAGTGAGTTAAAGTCCTGGTGCAATATGTTTCAAATTGTTCAAATTAACATCACTTCCACTAGATAACACGAATAATATTACTGAAAACCTTTTAATCAACTCCTCATCTATTTCTGAAGATTTGGATGCTGTACTAGGATCAGCAAAAAATCGTCTAGCTGTATTTCCGTCAGTAGTATAGCCATAACCTTGCTTTGGGCGATCTGGATTAATATGCATATTTTGTTTTAAATTCTGAAGCACTATCTCTTTCTGCTGCTTCACTTCAGGATAGTTTTGGTCTCCACGGTTTTTTGTTTTTTGTACCTGTAATAATAAACAAACAAGTAAATTATCTATTTCACCCACTGTAAAATATTTTTTATCAAAAAAAATTATATACATACCCAGTCGATAAGAAATAGCCAGAACGAATTCTAAAAATCGAATGTAGCCATGGAGGGACGAAATGCCAAACTTCAAGGCAGCTTCATCTGCAGGCTTAGACTGAGTCCATGATGATGATCCTCTCCCTGTTTGCTTACAGATGAGACACTGCACTGTACTAGTGCCTGTTAGGGCACACAAAGCTTTGCCGTTAATCATCGTAAGTTGCAAAGAAAAGTTTATTTCTGCTGATCTTCAATTTGTTTTTGGATATGTTGTTCTTCTGATGTGATGGCTTCTTTGGTTTCCTTAATGAACTGAAGCCTTATGGGTCGACAAAAACGTGTAGAGCTTGGGCGTGGATTTTTCCAAACTTCACCTTTTTCTCCTATCAATTTTAAGGGAACAAGTGATGTAATGAACACGCTTTCATCGCTGAATTCCTCATGTTCCCAACTTTGCTTATATATAGATTGTCCAGATGATCCATCAAATCCCCATTTGCATATCAAATCAAATGTACCATGAAGACTTTCTGGAAGTGTTTCGATAATCCTGCTAACCGTGTGGTGCAGCAAATCCTGTAATGGAACTTCACAGCTCACTTCCGAGCATTGAATGTTTTTGGGATAAGTCAGTTGTTTTGCCTGTACTAATTTATTATAACTAGGATAAATGTCGGCTTGTTTCTCTTTTGAAGACAATCGTATTAAATTATAAGATTTTTTGGATAACTTTGCTTCAATGAGAAGCGATAAGGCTTCTTCTGGTGAAAAGGATATGTATTGTTTCTCCTCTCTCTTTAATTTATTATACATATTTTTTGAAGATGCCGGGCTAGTGCTTCCAAAAAGTTTGATACAAGCTGATCCTGCTCGGTTGCCCCTTCTTCTAAGACGTGTAGATAAAGTTCTGGCAGCTTCAGGAGTGGTTACATGATCCGCTTCACTCTTTACAATTTTTTTTATTACGTTCACGTGCTTCCGAAAACTCTTTCTTTGGGCGACCACGTTTTTTGGAGCTGGACTGGGCAACAGTGACATTCGCACCACTAGGCTGCGGAGCGGCAGGAAAAATTAATTCTACATCTAACCATGACGAGTTAGCTTGTTCAAATCTGGATTTTGTACGATAAGATTTTTTCCATCTTTCAACATATTTTTTATAAAACTCGAAAAAAATGTTTTTTAACTCGTCTTCTTTCGGTAATTTATATTCATTTAGCACCCGGTTATAAAAGACTTTAAATGTGTTTGAAGAAGATATCAGAACTCCTAATTGTCTTCTTGTCGGCATGTCTTGAATTATCTGAAACAAACCAATAATTGCACATTTCGATTACCTAATATAAACAATTAATATGAATTCAACTCTCTAAGCCTCGAATAACTTATAAGGTATGCACTAAAAATGCGGTGAAAAAATTTGAAATAGACTTAACTCACCTAAACGAAATTTGTTCTCAAATATCTTGTTCTCTCTACAATTGAACACTGGCAATGCAGTAAATGTTTAGGAGATAGATGCAATCTCAAAATGACTGTTTTGGAGGGGTTGACTGAACAAAAGTTGGAGAGGGGGAGGGTGCAATGACCTCCAGCCCTTCCAAAGGCGGTTGGGTGACGCGCTGCATTTTCTCGCTCTTTCTGCTCTGTACCCTCTGGCGGCAGATGGTTGCAGCTAAACTTGATGAATAATGTTACAGCTATCCATAGTCTACTATCTGGCATAAATAACTGCTTGGCCTTTTGTGGCCTTTTTATTTAAAACCTTCCCTAATGTTTGAAATATTACTAAAAAATAGGCCTAACTTTAGAAGTATCTCATTTCTTTAAATATTGAGATATGACATATGTTTAGATATAATTATGTAGGTCATTTGAAGTAGTTTAAAAATATACTAATTGATCTCAGCTGCGAAAAATCACGTCGTAGAAGTAAAGTCAGATGTGCGAGAGAAGAATACTGTCAAGAGTGGAAACCATAAAAGCTGTCATGTTTGATCAATTACAGTGGTAAAACAGTGGCATTAAAATTTAAAAACAACTTTCTACATTCCTACCACATCCTACAGAACAACTTAAGAAAGGTTTGAAATAAATTTTGTGATTTTTTGCACCATGATTACTGAATCGGGACCACTGTGCGCCGTGCGGCACACAGAACCTAAGCGGCAGCGTCGAGAGTGAGTGACTGTTTTTGATACTTAAAATGGCGAGTTTTCAATACAAGATCAGCGTGTTATCATTCGTTTTCTCCATTTGTGTGGCGTGACACCGATTGAAATTTATCGCCAGATGAGTGAGATATGTGGTGAAGTGTCATGGATGTGTCTAATGTGCGTGCGTGGGTGCGACAGTTCAAAGAAGGCAGAGCGTCGTGTGACGACAAACCAATCTGGCGACATGATCGAGCGAGTGGAGAAATTGGTTCTAGAGGATCGTGGAATTAGTGTGAACAAAATTACAAATTGTGTAAAATTTTCAATTTTATAGATTGAGAATTCGTTACCTTGTATATTAACCTCAGTTAAAATAATTATTTGAATAAAGGGCAGAATTTCTTTAATTTTGATTATAAAAATCTCCCAATTACTTCTAATTGATCTTGTATGAGATGTAAGATTCTTAATTTATTATATTTTTTTTATTTTTTTCTATACTTTTTAACCATAAATTAAGATTTTCTAATTTCAAAGTATTAGGTTTCAACAATTGATCAATCACATCTACATTACCCATTCTAATTACAAAACATTAAGTCACAAGAAGCCAATCAAATTACACAATTTTCCTCAAATCCTCTTCCTCTTCAATTTTCAAGATATTGCTATCTTCCATTTTCTCATCAAGATCTTACCATACTTAATCCAACAAACTTAAATTTCTTTTCATTTGCCAATGTTTTTGCCTTCCAAAATAAGTTCTTTTTTTTTCTGTATAAGATTCTCATTAATAAAAACATGTGAGTCATCTCCATTCTTAAAAATTAAGTTGTTATCTAATCTGACTCCTTTTTTGGCCTGAAGCCATTTAGACTGCATGTTTCTGTTCACAAATTTCACAATTATAGGAGGAGTTTTGTCCTTGTTCTTGACTGCAATTCTATGGATAACATCTACATCACTGTTACTTGTTTCTAACTTGATTTCATTTTCAATTTTCTTAATATCATACAGGTTTTCATCTTTATGATATTTTACACCCTGAACCTCAATATTATATTGTCTAGAATGTTGTTCAAGGTCATCTAATTTGGTAAGCATATTGTTTATATCACTTTTCAATTTTTATTGTCTTTTTTGAGGTCAAGAAGTTCCTTCTTCAAATTATTATTTACCTCCTCATTTTTAGCACATTTTTTTAGTAGAACATCATACTGATTCGAGAGAAATTCCATTGACAATTTTACCTGATTAAGATCTTTTGAAATGTAAGAAAGTTTGTTGTTCATTTCTTTAAAAAGATCAGTAGTTGACATATTTTCAGTGAATTTCTCTCTATCTCCTTCTTTGTCTAGATCATTTGAGTTCTTACATAATGAACATTTCCAATCTTTTTTTTCGATTTTGACATTGCTTTGTAAGTATTAAATGACAGAGAACAATTGTAACGATATTCCCGTTCACAAAAGTAGCATATAACTTACTGAGAATTAATGTTTTCTTTACATTGATGACATCTTTTAGGAGATATCATAGTTACTTCTTGAAATCCAATTTAGTCAATAGAACACTTTTAGTAATTTGGTGTAAAAACTTACAAATCAATTCTTCAAATCAGATTTGCTTAGGCCAACACTCATCCGCTAATTTCCAGGAAGTGCCACTTGCTGATAAGTTCAATCCGGGAAGATTAATTCCTATATAGCTATCTTCTTTAAAAATTATTAGGAATTTTAAAATAAATTCTTTCCCTCTAACACATTAGACTTAAAAACAATTGTAATTTGAACAAAATCTGGTAACAAATATAAAACTTACCATCAATCTTACTTAAGTTTAACTTTTCGATATGCAGAGGCAGCGAACACACGTCCACTTTCCACAAATGATAAT
>JAFIDM010000002.1:37188786-37203270 GCA_023159025.1 Thereuonema tuberculata
AAAGGATGAAACGATCCGTTCCAATCTCTTCCCGATGACAACTCTGGGTGCGAATCCTAGCTTGTAACGTTGTGCCTTCGTTTGTTTAATTATTTCGTTGAATCATTCTTTGAATTATCGGGCACGTTAAACTCATTTTCAAATTAATAATGATATTAGAAAAAAAAAAACAGATTTTATAAGATATCTAAGCACAGAAGCGAATAGTGTAAATTACACAAAAGACTTTTAGATTATTAGAAGTAAACATTTAGCGAAATCTTCTTCATGAGAAAAGAAATCCTGTAGTTTTACTAAACATTTCAATAAAAAATACATGATACGTTTTTTTCTTTTATTACATATTTGAAGAAACTTTTTTAATTATAATTGAAGTACTTAGAAACCGTGATTTGTAATATTTGTTTTATAATAGGTTGTTTCAATGATATGCATTAACAATTTAGAATTTTAAATTTCTACATCTGTATTTAAAGAAATAAAAAGTCAAATAACATTTTACTCTAATTTCAAATAGAAAAGTTAATCTACTATATTTGAACCGAAAACCTTAACCATCAAGCTACAGCTGACAACTGAAATGAAATGTATAGCACAGAATGGTAATGCGGTAAGATGTAGAGATTTTATTTACTTAACAGTTTGCCATATTAATAATACTAAGCATTCTTGAAGTATCATAAACCTCAAGTTATGTGTCGGGAATTAAACGACTTCAATACAAAATGTAAGGAGTTCTATTTCATTGCTACTGATGTTGTAATTATATTTTTTACTATTCCATATTATGGGTTTCATGAGTGTTTGTTATTTGTTGTGTTTTCATTCACAATTCTATTAATTTGATAAGTTACTGACTCACTTTTTATCCTCCTCCCCCTTAGTGGTTGTTGGATTTTTACCACTTGTAGAAATGTAGACCATTTCGAAAATAATCGTGTATTTAATTGTACATAAATTTTCTTATTAATTGTGAAATGTGGTGGCCTAAAATTCTTCATTAATTGTTATTTATTTAGTAAAAACAAATTCAATAAAACATTACTTTCATTGAAGATGGACAAACTTCAATAGCAGCAGGCCTGGAGAAGAGTCATCTGGCGGTGATCACTGGAAGCTGGGTCGGCTGTAAACACAGAAACACATGGCGTTGTTTACAAATAAATGATCAACACCACAACTGGAGGAGATGAATAGCCTCAAGAATACAAAAAGAAAGAACAAGAGGAAAAGGAAATGAGAAAAGAAAAGGAAAAAACGACACAAATAAAATATAGAAAAAAAAAATATAGAAAAAAAAAACCCACACAAATTAAATTGAAAATATAAAATAAAATAAAAAGACATGAAATAAAATGAAAAAATAACAAGTAAAATAAATAAAAGGCATGCAAGGGAAAGCAAAGAAAAGGAAAGGACGAGAAAAAGAGTAAATTTCTCAATTTCTTATTCTTTCATCTTTTTTTTCGTGTGGGAATATTGATTGATATTATGCATGGAAAGGACATGATTATAGTAGCCATCCGTACATATATATAAGAAAGGCGTAATTTATTCCCTTCAATGTAATAGGTTTGGGTGCAGGTACATAGGCGAAACTCGTCGTGCCTTAATGGATAGGGTTAATGAGCACGTTAGGGCTAGAGCTAGAATGAATACGTCTTATGTTACTGTCCGACATACCAGTAGCATCAACCATTGCGTAGATTTTCATAAAGCTGTGATTCTTTGATTGTGCATCGAACCATTTTCTGAGAAAGTGTAAAGAATCGTTATTTATCTCGATTACGGATGGCTGCTATAATGATGTCCTTTCCATGCAGAATATCAATCAGTATTCCCTAAAAAAAAAAAAAAAGATGAAAGGATAAGAAATTGAGAAATTTACTCTTTTCCCTGTCCTTTCCTTTTTTTCCCTTTCCATTGCATTCCTTTTATTTATTTTACTTGCTATTTTTTCATTTTATTTCATTCCTTTTATTTTATTCTATATTTTCAATTTTATTTGTATCGTTTTTTCCTTTTCTGTTCCCTTTTCCTTTTCCTCTTGTTCTTTCTTTTTGTATTCTTGGGGCTATTCGCCTCCTCCAGTTGTGGTGTTGATCATCTATTTGTAAACAACGCCTTGTGTTTCTGTGGACCCAGCTTCCAGTGATCACCGCCAGATGACTCTTCTCCAGGCCTGCTGCTATTGAAGTTTGCATTTACCAATGGAAGTTCGCCCTTTCTCATTGGTCCTTCACGGCTTAAATAGAGGAGGTAATTGCCTTTCCTACCATCTCCACTGAAAAAGCCGCGTCCAAGTGCTGGCGAAGGCTACGGAACGTTTTAACTGTTTAATGTTTTAAAGAGTTAAATTTTAGAATTTTATACTGTTTGTGTGCGGGCTGAACTTTTAATCAATATGCTATTCGTTTGATATAATTCTAGATCATAGCTTTTTCTGTACTAATATTATGACCAGAAGTAAAATTCAGAATGGGTTACTTTTTAATGACTTTTCAAGATGTTCATGAGAAATCCTCTAATCATCATTTATCAATAATACACCTAGAAAAGCCATCTTGCTTTCTTTCTCTTTTTCAACTGTAAATTTTAAACTAAGTTTAATGGTGTTAATTCAACTATAGGATTTCTTAAATTGTCTTTCTATTCCTCTCCTTATTAATAAAATATCATCAGTGTATCTCAAGTAGCTATAATCAGCTTCATTCCATTTTAAAATAGTTGAGTGCTCTAACCAATTTACGTAAACATTGCAAATTGTGCAGAAATTGGACTTCCCATTGGAAAAATAATTTTTAATAAGTTATTATAGACAATGAAAATTACAATAATAAAGTAAAAAAAATGTTGAAATCAGTTGATTTTTGAAGAATTAACTACAGATCAATTTTTCAAATTATATAAATAAAAGTAAACATAAGATCCAAAAAGTCAAAGAATAGAAAGCTATTAATTATTTTCAATATAAAAAAATGTGTCAAAGAATGACGAATACACCAGTTTTTCAACCGAGACCAAAAAACTCACAAGGTAGACAATCCACTTCGGCCTGTAATAAACTCATTCGGATCACCCATGCAACAGATACGAAGGTTTTTTCCAATAACATACTGATGAAAATGCCACGGTATACCTCTTATGTGATTCTTAAAAATATTCCTGATTCGATACTCAAGATTAAAGAAGAAAATGAAAATTATAAAAAGAAGAAGATTAGACTGTATTCATTAGACCTAGAGGCCATGTATACAAACATTCCAGTTAATGAGGCACTAGAATTAATTGAGAAAATGTGTGAAACAGATCAGCATATTTTGAAAGATGAAAATATTGATACCGAAATATTAATGAAATTTTTGAAACTGATATGTAATAATTTATTTTTGTTATAAAGATAAATTTTTTCAGCATTTTATAGGTTTCAGTTGCAAAATTGGTCGCTCAATAGTTTTTCCTACAGAGAGGTGAAAACATCTCCTTTTTAATTTGGATCACCCGCTACTTCAGTCCTATTGTAAATGCTTTTTAAAATTTTAAAAAGCCACAGAAAGAAGTGGCATATAAACTCCATAATAATATATATATTGTATAGAATATAAACGTTTTCATGAAAAATTTTATATCCTTCTCTTCTGTAATTACAACCATGTAAAAATTTAAAATCTGAAAAAAAAAAGACAAAACACTTCCCTTACTGTTGGTTGCCATTTCTTCATCTAATTTAGTCTTCACTGTCGATCATTCACATTATAACAGCACAATCTTTAAGAAGGATTCCGTTTTCGTTTAGTTTCAACTAAGTAAGGGAAGTACATAAGTCAGATTGAAATTTAGACTTGAAATTGAAGCTTACGTAAATTAGAAAAAAGATTTTCTACATTTCATCTGCTACTTTCATACTTCCATTGCTTCATATAAAAATTTTCATCAAATTGAATGAACACATTCTATTGCTTTGAAACTATGCTCAGAGCCTGGATGTAACACTTTTGGATATTCGAGCTTCCTGCAATATGAATTATGCTGCAACAATCCCGCTTTGCAATAATTCCTCCCAGTATTTAATCATTTAATTCATGTTATTGTGACATTCATATTCATTAATTTCATATTCGTTCCATCCATCCATCCATCCATCATGTCAAACACGCACCTTGAAACACAATTCACCTACTGCAGCAATTTGCCTTCCGACCATTTCAGTGCTACCACTTGACCTGTGTTATTAACGTCCACAGCTCTGCAAATTGGCACAGACTATTTCGTATGATTTTGTGGTTGTAAACATTAGAGCACGTGGTCGCATGTGTAATGGCAAATGAATACATCAAATATGATTATGCAATAGATTTTCGTAAAAAAGTGAACAAATAAGATTCAACACCTAAAAACTATTCTTCGAAAGGGGAATTATAACTTTAAATAAACAAACAAAACTTTCTTTTTATCAGGAGCTGCCTGTACACTAAAATCTCATAGTATACATTTTTTATTAGCTTATCTAAAGCAACCCTCTCTCCGAACGTTATGAATGATTTTAAATCTTGTTGATTATTTTTAAAAAAAGTAACTTAAAAAGCCAACACACTAACACAAAAATAAATGTAATTTGAAAACTGCTAGATCATTCACAGTGGGCTTGATTCGGTGATCATTGTGCAAAACTTTTTTTCATAGGTAGTCGGTGAGCTGAAGTCACATGTCTAAAATTGCGATTCTAATTATTTAATCTTCGTCCACATTTGTAATAATCACTCTCTGGACATCCCACACTCAATCCCAGAATCACTTGTCGAGGGAAAAAAACCCACTTCAAATGTAAATGTAAAGAAATCTTTTTTATTATTAGCGATAAGTAAATGTTACAATTACAACTTATAGGTTTTCAGTATTCCCCAATACGGATTCCACAAATAATTTAAACTCCCCAATATGGATGCCATAAATAATTTAAACTCCCCAATCCAAGTATTTTGCTTTTTTTTTTGTTAATTTTATTTCTGTATTAACTTTCCAAAGTATTTGCTACTTTTGCCAACATTAATTTTATATCAACTTTATATCCAAGTTAGACCTTTCATTTTGTATTCCTTTTCAAGTTTTGTTTATTTTATACTTCAATTTTATTATGTTCTTTCATTCTGAGGTTTTAAACTTCCTTTCTTGTTTTGCGCCACACCTTTGTTTTAGCCCCGGGCCAAAGAGTCTACTGCCCAACACCCCTGGATCCATAATATTTCTGTCCGAGTCACATGTCCGTTAGTCCTCACTTCTTATTTTTTGTTATATGTTTTACATTATTCCGCTTGATAATGAGATGCAGACCAGCTGGAAACTACTCTTATTTTATTATATATTTTTATTTATGTATTCAAATTAGAACTGTATGTGGTGGCCAGAATCTACTCGAATCTATTATTGGTTTTTGTAAATGTTTGAATTTTGTTAAAACATTGCTTGTCAATTTTATTACAATGCCCCTAGTATATTCTTCTCCAAATGGGTTTCGGAGTTAAGGTACCGTTCCGCTCTCTTGCTGCAGAGCAGCGACTGCAGCCCTGGAGCGGCAACCTTGACTGCGACTCTTTTGTCCCTTCTATTTTCAATACAAACGTTTCCGTTCACTGCTGCTGCACGTGACGTCAGAGCAGCAGAAGGGCTGTAGTCGAAAAGGAAGGAAAAAATAGCAACCATCTTGGTTGCTGCATGCAGCAAGTGGTCAGAAGAAAGAGTTTATGGATGAAAACAAATGCATTTTTAATATTTCAAAATTAAAAAAAATACGTTCAGTTAATGAATATGATATTTCTTTATTAATCTATATATTTTTTTTTATTTCAATCGATTATATTAAATAAAAATAACATTTTATTATTTATATATTCACATAAAATTAGAAGATATGTTTCCTGATGAAAAAAATCGTTTATAATCAAGTTAAAAAAGGAAATCATTAATATCTAATGCCCAACGAAGCGATAGAAAAATTAAAAAACAAACTCAGTAAGATTTCTCCAAAAATGAAAAGCGCCTAATAACGAAAATCAAAACAAATGCATTTAACAGTTTAACATTTAAAAATAAATGTTGAATGATGTATATGAGAAAATTTAATAAGGTTTTCACATATCTCACCTTTTTATTTTAATGGATTATATTAAATCAAAATAATAATAATTTATTTATTTATTTATTTATTTATTTATTTATTTATTTATTTATTTATTTATTTTCAAAAAATCCTTTCGTAATTTATGAATTTTACGCGGGGGGGGGGGGGTGATTTGTATATAATTAGCGAAGATTTGAGGTAGTATTGATGTGTATTTGGATTTCCGTTGTTTGGAATTTAACAAACTTTCTTAAGATGATTAAAAAGATAAATAGAAATCAGAGGAAAGCCGTAGCTATAAATACCTTGCACTGAACTGGAAATTCAGAAATTATTGTATTCTTGAAATCAAACATACTCCGGGAGATACGAAAAAAGGAAATAAATTTACTATCTTCATCTAGCATAATTAAATTACTATAATTTCCTTCTACACCTCTTAAAACAATGAATCTCAGGATTCCTGTCCGCAGGTTATTAATACAATTAATATTAATATAAGATAATGAAAGTAATGTAACATTCAAATTAATACAAATTTAATGCGGTAATGACAATTACGTTTAAAAAAAATGATAACAGAAAATTGAAATAATACCATATTGCAATAGAATTAGGGTTAGAATAGGGAGAAAATATCCCGCGGCAAAGGGCTGCAGCAGTTGAACTGAATCCTATCTGCTGCCGGCCAAACATCCCCTTTCCTCCACAGGTGGCACTAAGCCGCTGCGCAGCAAGTCAGCGGAAATGTACCTTAAACGAGGCCTTTATCAAACGGAAACTGGATTAAAGACATGATGGCGATGGACTGAAGATCCGATCCCAACATCATCCCAATGGTCCATCAAACATTGGAACATGTAGATCATTGACAGAAAACAATCTTCATGGAGGAAGACATGTAAAATGATCCTTTTACTTCACCTGCGTTAGTTAAACTAATTTGAATGATATGAAAACATCTGCCAAGTTAAAGGCAATTACAGATGTTTCCATTGTTCTATCAAGAGAAATTAATGGATTTATTGAAAGGGTTCTTGTTTGGATTTTTGTCTTCTTAAATAGTAACTTGCTTCACAAAGGCCTTGACATTCTTCGAGGCCTTGACATTGTGCTTACTTCCCCCACTTGTCAACCCATTAACCAATTATTATTCCGGGATAAGTACGATGACCACTGTATCAGTTCCAAAGGAGTGGTCTATGCTTTCCATGTAGTCAAAATACTTGCCGATATATCGGGAAAACCTGACAACCACTAAAAAACCGTATTGCCTAACATTCCTCAGCCGTTAAAAATATTTAATCTTCGTCCACATTTGTAATAATAATCACTCTCTGAACGTTCACAATCCCACAATCATTTGTGGGGAGGAAAACCACTTCAAATATAATTGTTAGGAAACCTTTTTCATTATTAAATAAAATTATGTAATAGCTGCAACTTGTCGGTTTTCACTATTCCCCAATAAGGATTCCACAAATAATTTCAACTTCCCAATCCAAGTATTTTGCTCTTTTTTGTTAATTATATTTCTGTATTAACTTTAAAAAGTATTTATTACTTTTGCCGACATTAATTCTATGTCAACTTTATATCCAATTTAGACCACTTTTTCCTAATTCAAGTTTTGTTCATTTTATACTTCAATTTTAATATGTTCTTTTATTCTGAGATTAAACATCGCTTCTTGTTTTGTACCACACCTTTGTTTTAGCCCAGGGCCGAAGATTGTACTGCCCATTGAACCCCTGAACCCTAAGGGCCGGAACATACTTGCAAATAAAAAGTTCTCCCTTTTATTGCTGTCTGTGGTTTTGCACCTCCTCTCTGTAAGCCTTAGCGCGCATCTGCTGCTTTGGCAGCCAAAACCACAGAATTAAGAAAGGAGATTCATCCTTTATTTCATGCCTTAAACAGTACATTGATCGGTCCTATTGTAAATAGTTTTGCCAAGGGCTTTTTACTGTAACCCAGAAAATGGGTTGTGTTTCATTTTGGCAATCAAGTGAAGACCTTCCGAGTCCGCTAATTAGCCTTCCTCCTTTATAAACTGTTGTTTTAACTGGGAAAGGAGCAGATGCGCGCCTAGCCTTAGGATCCAATTTAGTGTGTATTGCTAGAAATAGCACCCGCGAAACTCCAATTTTTCAATCAGTGAAATTTTTTAGATGGGTCGTGTTTCATTTTGTGAGGCAACTACACAGTTTCAAAGCAAAATAGAGCAAATGTGTTTAAGTTGCAGCGTCCGCATTCGTAATAGCAAAATTTCTTTTTCAGACCCTCAGGCATAAAGCTCTTCCTGAATTCAGAACAGGCAAAGCCAAATAATAAAATTTAGATATTTTAAATAATTTGCTTTGATAGTTAAATATTTTTATTTTTTAACCTGACTTACTTTTTTTTGTGATTTATTGAAGTTATGGATTGGAGGAATATTTATTAGATTAATAATGTCCCATTGTAACTTATAAGAAAGTATAGGCTTTATTAACAGCTTATAACTCTGAAAACAAATAACTTGAGATATTTTAAATAAAAGATTACAATTTAAGTTGCTAAGAAGGATTGCGAAGACGTTTATTTTTTTATTTTTTTTTTGAGTTGATGTATTTTATTCGATTTTATTTAACGTCACCTAAATTTCATTCCATTTTAATATTGACATGCAATTTAAATAGTTGAGAACGACTGCTCAGTTGAAAGTTAAGTCATTAAGTTAATTTTTTTGAGATGATTTATTTTATTCGATTTTTTTTTCTTCATGTCACCTAAATTCCACTCCTTATTAATATTTCCTTACTTATAAAGTAAAGTTTTTGATTTTTTTTTCATTGTAAATCATTAAGATATCTACCAATCTAGGACGTCATTGTAATACAGTATTTATAGTTAATTAATTTAAATAAACTTGTATTGTTAATTGTTATTTCTTCTGTATTGTTTTATATTTAAAATTTTTCAATTTGATTATAATGCAAAGTTGTTAAGAAATTACCTTGAGATAAATTAAATATGATGCCTCTGGAGACTTTTACTAAGAAAGTTATTTATCTTTGCAAATTTGGAAACTACGTTTTAAAGATTTACCGGCATATAAATTAACTAATTTTATAAATTCAAAGCAAATCCTAGATTCAGTGGCGGCTATTCAGGTGAAGTAGGTGAAGTGGCACTTCACCAATTATTTATAATACAATATTATTTATTTATAATATAACAATTATTATAAGGAAAAATTTATTTTCCTTCTCACGTTTTTATGGAAACGTATTTTGGTATTTTGAAGTCCCGCGCCGTTGCGTTGGTGCAGGACTTTGTTCTGGCACCGAGCCAAGTGAAGTAAGCTTTTGTATGAGGTTTCTCAACTTCAGGGGCGGAGCTTAGCTGGATAAACGAAGCGATGGTTGCTATGACAACCATGACGTCACCCGCTGTTCAGCATCGTATAGGTGAAGTTACAACTGAGAAATATGTTCTCTTCTACCAATGTGAAGTTCTTTCGGATCGTGCCTGTTTCGCAGTGCTGTGCTGTTTTAAATATGAATCCTATTTAAGATATAGTGTGTGTTTTATTAGAAACATCATTTTCACGTTGGAAAGACGATAATAAGAAGAAAGTTATTATAATATTTTATATTATATATAATATATATATATATTATAATATATATATTACGATATATTATAATTAGATAAATTGTAAGTTATATTATATATAATATATATAATTTATAATATATATGTATATTATGATATATTATAATATAATTATTTTCCTACTAGCTCTTCACCTAACTTCACAGCCACGAGCCGCCACTGCCTAGAATTCCATTGGAGACTGACAGACGGTCACACCATAAACATGAATTTTTAGTAAATGTCTTCATTTAGTAGAAAATGATATTGTAATAAAATTTAAACTAAAAAATTAATTTTAAATTTACAATCAAGTCGTCCCAAGCCTTTCTTTGTATTATCAGCCGATACATAAACCACATTCCATTCATTGGAGGGTGGTCTCATAATCCCAAATATTTCCCATTTTAAATACACCCCCTATCAGCTATAAAGCTCAAAGCCACAAAAATTGCCAAAAGGCACAAAATTGCAAAACACAGCAAGGGAAGCAATGAAAAAATTACATTTTTCTAAAAAAACAAAACAAATAAACCATTACGGTTTTAAATAAACGTTTTATATTTTCCAGAATGTGAGTCATTAAAAAAAAAACAATAATAAATCAAGAAATAGTTTTTTTCTCATTAACTGGAAAAATTCTTTAATTAATGCAAAATTATAATATTTTTTAGAAATATAATAGTCTACTAATGTGATAAATTGCAAAACAGTAATTTAAAATTAAGAGAAATAACCTATTTTCTTTTTATTTTTTTCTTTATAAAAACATTTGGATAAGTAACTTACGTATAGATTTCAATGGGTAATACATTTAAGAACAAACAAGGTTGACAGATCAAAAAGACTCAATTAACGTTCTCTCTTTCATTTAAAGTTTGCCTAAAATACTTATACTATTTCTGCTGATACTACATCTTAAACTATAAAAAATTATAAATAAAGTTATGTGAACGCAAGTAAGAGAGGAAGAACACTCAATTACTTTGTAACAAGTGCCGGAGGTAAGAGACACGCGCCAATTATACCCTATTCGTAAACTCCCGGATGCTGAAAGAACTCTTTAATGGCCCTACCTTGTCCAACTGAAAATTCTGTAGTGCGTTTGAGCCCTAAATGTTTCCGTCGGAGTAACGTGTCCGTTGGCGCTCACTTCTTATTGTTTGTAATATGTTTTTCATTATTCCGCTTGATAATGACATGTAGACGATCTTGAAAGTTCTCGCATTTTATTGTATTTTTATTTATGTATTTAAATTAGAGCTATGTGTGAAGCCTAGAATCTACTCATTTCATATTAAGAAACACATACCTTAAATATTTTTAATAATAATAGAGTCGTATACTTAAACGTTGAAGGATTGTAATTCTGAATTTAATTTCAATATACTAATTAATTACTGTAAGATTTTCTATCCATATCGCTTAAAAAAGTAACATCTTCATTCCGTCAGAATTTTCTGTCCAAAACGAAGCTCTTAACAGTAAAATTAAATTTGCAATTACATAGAAATCTTTCAAAAATAAAAATAAAACCAGCAACTCATACATTTTCATATGGGCCACTTTAAACATTATTTTATAAGTTAAAAAATACATAATAACACCTCATAACAATAATAAAGTAATATTAACAATATGGAGACTATATCTATTAGGAATTCATCTTCATGCACAATTATTTTCTAAAAGATTCTGATTATATATATATATATATAATTTTACATTTTAACCAATAAAATAAAACACTTAATTTTTTCCGTTGGTGGGTGGTCAAAACCTAATTACCTATTATGTCACGAGGTGAATGAAGAGAATCCAGAATTCGTCCTCTACTGTTATCCTGAAGAATCTCCACGAAAAAAAAAAATTTTTTTTAGCTAATTCTATAATTCTTTCTCTTTTTATCTTTTCATTTATTTTTTTCTTTTGAATCTCGGCTTATTTTTGAAATTTACTATAATATAAATAATTTGTGAATAATAGGGACTAAGGAATTATAAGAACCCAGTAATTTCTTAAAGAAAGATTCAATAGCCTCTCTCCCCTGTTTATTTTTCCATTCATTCTAACAATTATTGCTCAAATTTTCCTATAAGACCTACTTCACACATGTGATTAGATAAATAGGATCCATTTACATTTACGTTTTTATACAACTGCGACGTTAAACAAAGCGTTGTTTTTAAAGTTTGGCCACAATTTCCTATATGAAAACATTCATTTTGATAACAAGAAACCAAATATATACCTCCTCTTTTATTAATCATAATATTTTCAATTTTATTATGGCAAATCGGAATTGTCAATTTGATACTTAAACAAAAACCCAATTTAATATGAGTTCTCTGAAAAATCATTTTTAGACGTTTCTACAGGAAAAGATGAAAAGGAAAAGCTGACCACATGAATCCATTTTTATCGTTTTTTGGTTCTGCGTTATAAATGTAATACAGAGTCTTTAAAATAGTGGAGGATACAAATTGAATTGGATAATCATTATTAATAAATTCCTCTTTAATCTTTTATTTATGTTTATAAAAAAACTTCTTCTGTGGAACAAAAAGAAAAAAAGCCTTCCTTATTTTCATTTGAATTAAATTAGCTTTTGCAGATGAAGGAATTGCTGATGAATAGGAAATAATGGAATTTCCAGAATTAGGTTTTGAATACGGTTCAGTAATAATAGAATTTCCTTCCCATTTAATCATTACATATAAAAATGGCAAACAATTATTCTCATGTTTTTCAAGGGAAATTGTATTTCTTTTTCTAGGGAATTGAATTGATCCAAAATAAGATTCTCTGATTCTTTTGAGCAATAATAAAAATATCATCTTCATACCTTTGAAAAATTAGTATGAAGAATTATCAAACTGAACAAAAAAAATATATATTCCAAAAAATTGCATCAAAATTTCTGCAAAAATCATAGACGATGGAAGCCCCATAAATATCGTAAAGTATTGCTGGACAATTAATCAATTAAAGATAAAAATAGCTCTCGACTAAAAATTTGATTAAATAAATTAAATCTAATTTTTCTTTTGAATTATAATTACCAAAATGAAAACCCAAACATTTTCAAGTAATTAAAATGTAATTGAAGTAAAAAGGTCCTCGGCATCTATAGAAAATAAAGTACTAGCGAATCCTAACTTTAGCTTTGTGCCTTTCGATTGATATTTTCTTATTATCTTAAATCTTTAATGATTTTAAATTATACAAAATTCTTCTCCATCTTTACAAAAACTATGGAGTTGATTTTTAAATGCCGTAATTTATCTGCTATTATTCTAGAGATCTTTTAAAGCAATGAATTAGAACAATTTATAATCGATCTACATTAATAAATTTATTATCCTGATTTTTAGGTTTATGAACCTTAGATAAACCTTTAATTTTCGGAAAATTACCTTCCTCTTGTAGAATTTTTTTTCCTATTATGTTCTTATCCAATCCAATTTTTCTACCCAATAATCTAATATTCTTTTTTAAATTATTTTCTGAATTTGTTCAAAATTATATTCCAATGTCTAAAAACATTTATAAAAGCAATATTCTGGGTGTAAGAAAACGTGGCAGGCCCAAGAAAAGTTGGATCCAAGATGTTGAGGATAACCTGAAGTTGAAAATTACCGGATAATGGGAAAAGGCTGAGAGTAGAGATGAATGGAGGCAGATCGTGAAGGTAGCCCTGGCCCACATCGGGCTGTAGTGCTTTGGAAGAAGAAGAATTTTATAAATATTATAAAGCATCAATCATGTTCTTATAATCCTTTTTATTTAAGATCACTATGGTGTTGCCTTTGTCGGAAGAAACTATCGGAATATTAGAATTACTTCGTAAATTTTTATGTGCCTCTATTTCTAATGGGGATAAATTGCTTTTTTGATTTCTCCCTTTCTCCTGCATTATCAATGCACCAACTTGTCTATGTCTATTATTTTTATGCGTATCATAAATTTTACTTTCTCTTAGAGCCATTTCGATGTAAGGAAACATTCTGTGAGGATTATTGGGAGATTGTATTAGAATAAATTTGTACTTTTTTGTGAAATCCTTTTTCCATACCATTTAAAAGATAATCCGATTCATTAATAATCGATGTAGTTTCCTGGATTGGATTATACCATTTTTTTAATGTGGCGTTCTGTTACTTGCTTTTTGAACTCCTTTACATAAAACAATGGAATAACCATTAATTTCCAAAAAATGAGATAATTGCCAAGATATTTTATTTAATAAATCAATTAACATATTTTTCTTATGATAATTTTCTATTAATTTTATGTTTAAATATTGTCTCTGGATCTTAAGGAGATAATTTCCAATCAATTAATCATTATTATATGGAATTTTAATTTATTTAAATTATTTATTTTAATTTAAATTTATATAAATTTAAGGATAACACCAGGATTGTTGGCGTCGAAACCATTCCCCCATTCCTGGTAGGGGGTCATATGACTAGACCAGGAGTTCTCAACCGGGGTCCACATTGACCCTGGGGATCCATGTAATATCTT
The DNA here is from genome assembly GCA_023159025.1 of Thereuonema tuberculata. Lineage (NCBI taxonomy): Eukaryota > Metazoa > Arthropoda > Chilopoda > Scutigeromorpha > Scutigeridae > Thereuonema > Thereuonema tuberculata. The sequence continues at coordinate 37,203,074 of JAFIDM010000002.1, forward strand.
CGGGGTCCACAGGCAAAAAATAACAAATTGGGGTCTATAGTGATATTTTGATGGTCCATGGGGCAATTGCACTTCAGAACGGTTGTTATTACTCAAAATAAAATTTTTACTTTAATTTACCCCATAACATAACATAACATAAAATGGGAAGTACTGTAAAGTCCCTAACACTGCGGCCTCAAAAGGCCTATTGTGTA
>JAFIDM010000002.1:37203370-37225718 GCA_023159025.1 Thereuonema tuberculata
TATCGTTGATGAATTTGAAACAGATGGACGAAAATTGAATTAATATATTTTGATTTTATAGATTTAAAATTTCAAAGGTTCGTTTGATAGGGGCATTTTGAAGTTTTTTTTAAAATAAAATTCCTTAATAAGATTGAGATGCAATTTCTTTTGAATAAAAGACTTTTTTCTGTTTGGAAAAAAAAAAAAAAAAAAGGTAACCGCCATCTTGAACATATAGTTACATTTGGGTTTCGACAAATTTTACGTTATCAGATCCGCAAAGTCCAGAAAATTCTTTCACATTGACATACTTTTTGGAAATTCTTTCAGAAGAAATAATAAATATCTTTTACTTTTATTTTAATAAAAATTATAACTAATTAAAGTATTACTAACATTTAATCATTAATGAGATGAAATAAAATATTTCATGCATTGTTTGGCATGAAATGTTTTTCTATAGTAAGATGATCAACCTTGGTTCTAACAGGTATGATCTCCAGCTTTCGAAGTCGTTATTTTTATTTGATTGGATGACATAAAACTTAATGGCTATTACAAATTATTTATATTTTATGTAATTTTATTTTAAAATTCATATTTTATGCTATACATCTTAGCAGAATTATACTATTTGTCGTGTTGTGGCAAATGCTAATAATTCATACAAAAAGAGTTAAATAGAAGTGAAAAAAAACTATTAATGAGATTCACTTCTAAGAATTCAGGATTTATTCAAGGATTTATAAAAAAAAAATTAAAAACACGTATTTTTAAGCCTTTCTGGAGGGCAAGAGAGATAAACTTTAGAGCTTAGAAAAGACATTTCTGGTTAGCAACAAAAGTCAAATTACCAGGCGGCAAGCCCTCTTCTGAATAAAGAAAAATCCCAAAAATGGAAAAAATGTTATGAAACCAACTGTCTCATGTACATGTATTTCACCTAGCTATGTCAAATGGGTTGGATTTTCTTAGTGGGAGATTTTTAATGAAAAGTTTTTGAATTATAAGACAGAATTATATTTATTAACAAAATGCTTTAATAATAACAAAAGGCAATTTTAAAATTGGAGTAAAAGCAAATAGTACGAACTATTCTTGTATCTCCTATAGAAAAGACCCTTTATTTTATTTTTTATTTCGACCCAATACATATCAAATTTCCATTTTTTTAAAAAAATTTTCTTCAACTAAATTTGAATAAACATATTACAGGTTTATGCTAACCTGCCAAGCTGGCCGAACACATGACAATTTTCTTCAGTATTGACGGTTGATATTGAGTAAAATTGATATTGACAGTTGATATCACGCGCGAACACAGTTTTTTCTAATCAAGTATTGACCTGATTATTGATGCTTTTGACCAAATGTTGTTGTTCGGATTATTTTTTTTTTGGCCGACCCTTTTTGCTGATTACGCCTTCTTTCTCAAAGAAAATGCTCAGAATGTGTTTCCTATCTTCAAAGAGGCGCCATGCTTGTATGTCACGTGATTTCATCCGTTCATGTGATTCGCTCGCGCACCATCAATACTTATTGATAAGTGAAGTTGATTCTTGTTTTTAATCAACTTCAATTTTCTTGAAATGGTCAATATTGGTCAATATTGATCATTTTAATTAATGGAAACGTTTGATATCAATAAAATTGACCATCAATACTGAAGAAAATTGTCATGTGTTCGGCCAGCTTTAAAGAAATGCAAGAAAACAATGCCAGATCTAAAACTAAATTTTATGAAATGCATATTGATAAGCTATAGATAAAAATTACATCAACCACCACACTTGATTAAAAAAATGAAAACATTTACAGTTAAAAGCTCCATACCAGTTGCGTGCAAATTGCAGATTGGTCATCAGAGGGAAAATTCATTTATTATTTAGATAAATTTATAGATATAAATTAAAGTGAAATTATATTACCAACTTATATAACAAAGGAAGAATATTTTTAATTTAGGAAATAATTTGAAAAACCCCATGCCTTTTTTTAAACTCAAAAGTCTCTTATGAAAAAATATTAACTTTAATAAAAAATTCTAAAAGTTTGAAAATTTATTTTTAAGAATTAATACGAACTTTTAAAATTTTTAAAAGTAATGAAAAATTTCATTACTACAAATTATATTACTTAGATTATTCGAATTTGGTAATATCCTATTTGGTTCAGGAAAAATAATTTTAACTTAATAGAAATTTTATTTATTATTTAACGACTTACCTTATCTGACCGTGCCTTTAAAGATTCTGTGAGGGAATTCAGAAAACCAGCCATGTTTGCTCTAACGCTTCAAATTCGAACTTGTGACTATTCCTTATTTCAAAATTCCTTCTATAATTTAGAAAAAGAAAGTCCTAATTAAAACTAATGGGTCATTTCTGGCATTTCAAAACACACACAGGAATTTTGGATGTGGAGAAGCTGTGAAAGATTCGAATTCCATATGAGTTTGAAATGACCCTTGTTTAAAAATTTCGAAATGAAAATCTAAGAAGCATCCATTCAGCCTCTCGCTAATGTTGTAGTCGAAATGAAATTCTTTTCATGGAAAATAGCTTCGTCACAAGATATGATTAAGTCATTATTTAGCATTCCCTATAATAATGAGGAAAAGCCACACACAATAATAAGAACGTGTGGATTTCGCGATCCACACAATCTGTTTCAAACATTATTTCATAATCCTCAAGTCTGCATTTTTTGATACTACAGTAAATAAAGAAACTAGAATCCGTCTCAATCTCTTTGGACCATTATTACGTGGTCAGTAATAATATTGATAGCAGTGCATTGCAGAGGATAGCATTTTAATTCAGAATGATCTACATAAGATTCATTTTAGAAATTGTGAAGCATTCTAGACAACAATGAAATAAGCTAGTTAAAACGTACTCATGCAGAAAGTGTAAATAATACTCTTATTAAGCAATGGAAGTCCAAAACGACCAAATCTATTCTGAATATTCGAGAATCTAGCAACGTTCATGCCGGAATTTCAATTCAAAGTGATTTGTATACGTTTAACATTGTCGAATATATGAGAAACTGCAGAATGAATTATTTTTAAATGAATTATTTCAATATAAGAAATAATTAATATGTATTAAGTTATTTATATAGTATTAAAAATATAGTATTTAAAAATGTAATATTTAATGTAGTATTATTATTCGAATATCCATTTTTTTTTCATTGCAGTGTCTTAAAATAGAAACAATTTAATTGAAAAAAATCATAATCTAAAAAACTACTGAATATTTCTATGTCGTTCAACCATTGGTTGCAGAATTTCCCGAACAATCTAAAACTGTCAGTATCAGGCAAAATTATCATGGAGACGAAATGAGCGATTATTCAAAATTATGCTTTCAATTTCTGGCAAAAAAATGAAAACATGGCTAATCATTCGAGATTGCAAAATTCTTAAAATTCAGACAAGATAAAAAAAAAATTCCTGAAAATTTTAAAAATCTATAACTTGATGAATTTTGAATACAAAATAGCGTATTCATATTTTTAATTCAAATTTTCAAAAAATATGAAAATAAAGAGGAATTTTACTTTTCTATAACTTTTGAAAAATACGCACACATGTCCAAAACTTAAGAACGAACGCCATTTCTAATGGTTACAACCACAGAATCCGACAGAACAGCTTGTGGCGATTTGCATAAATGTGTATGTTCAGTAGTAAACAGGTCCATGAGCAAATTTCGGAATCGCGCGCATACGGGTCGATGGATGGCTCGAAAGCTGATAAAAAAGAAACAAAAAAAAAAAACGTTCAGAAGTTCAGACAAAGACAATACCCCAGCTGTGTCAATTTCCTTTTTATCTGCTTTCGAGCTACCACGTGACATCTGTGCGCGCGATTCGGAAATTTGCATGTGGACCTTTTTTCTATACTGAACATCTACAGTTATGCAAATCTCCACAAGCTGTTTTGTCGGATTCTGTGACTGTAATCCATAAGAATGGCGTTCGTCTTTATGTTTTGGACATGCATGTATTTTGTTTAATAGAAATAAAAAAAATTTAAACATAAATTTGGCCACAATCCAAATTCAGTCGGAAGAATTAAAAAGTTCTATGAAGTTACTCATCTAGCTTATTGCAAACTAAATCAGATTTAATACCAGAGCTTAATTCATTACAAATCAATAAACCAACATAATTATTGAAAATTTCTGCTGCGGTATTGTGTAGAACGCATACGTGGTGTAGCAGAGTAAAGAAAAATATTAGCAAGCGGCAAATTAGAATCCTAAAAAGATTTATTTGAGTGGACATTTAAAACTTGATAAGACTTATGTACATATTTTCAAACTTCAATTCTTCTAAAGTCGTCGTCTTCAAAGATCTGTACACAGTTCTTTAATCATATAATGAATAATTAATAGTTCTGAAACTTATTAACAGTTTCGATATCACCTTGATATCACATAAAAAAATTATCATATATCACAAACTCTGTGATTGACATGAAATTAATTCCTCAATTAAATTCTCTTTAATACTAATTATTGACTTGAGCACGCCTCCTAATATTATGAGAATGAACGTAGAATCTCTCTATCTCAATTAAATAATAGCTCACTATTTAATTTCACCGTTTCTGCAAACGCTAGAATTCGTTTCCGTTCTATCTCTATTTGAAATAATTTCTCACTGGCTTTTCTCTTGTTCACCTGTGTGAATTCTAAAGCGCGTGAATTATAATGACACTTAATATATTCACTTGTGTGAATTATTCTTAATATAGGTAATGGCTAATCTCTTTCACTTGTGGGAATATTTCCGCTTACTATATTTACTGGCTTTTACTATTAACACCTGTGTGAAATACTAGGAACTTTATCCTCAATAATAAAGGACTCAAAATTTATTTCCGCTCTCTATAATTAATGGCTTTTATATTTTAACTTCTCTATGAAATATTATTATTAACTTTTTTCTAATGAAAGAAGTTCACCTCCGCTAATCAGCTTTTCTCACTGTCACTTATCGGTAATACTTCTCGTCCGTGTCCGCTTACACGTATTCCCTCCAAAATGGAATAAGAATTTATTACTTACAGTTCGCTGTATTCTAACGGCTTTTCACCTTGGTGTATCCTTCCTAGTTGAATTGGTTCGGTCGGAATTCTTCCTTCAGTATCCATCAAATCGGATCAACGCTGAATCCGGAACCTCTCTTCTGTTGGCTCACTTCGAATTTGGCGCGTCTTTCTTCGTCAGATGATTTCTTCTACAGTCGATATTCCCACAATGCACTGGCACTTATCGTCTGTAAGCGGAAGCAATACTTCGACTTATGACGACGCTATGACTTCGACTTGTTTGAAGGCTTTTCACTTCGTGTGAAATTAATTTTCACGGATAATTTCTTTCCAAATAAATGCTGAGGTCCTGTCCATTCAACTTCGGATTATACTTAGTTCTAGTTCTTAGTTATTATTTCTTCTAGTTGCCATTATTAGAGTTTCAGCTCCCATTCTTCTATTTCCCAGTTAGGTTCTAGTTTCGTCTGCTACATTTAGTTTAATCACAGGGGCGCTCTTTAGGAGTCTCTTTCCATTGGGCGTCTGGGCTTCAGAAGCTCATAGGTTCCAAGGCTTTGGGAAGCCCTCTGGGGTCTACGAGGAACTGGGATCAACTTCTCTCTTTGGGGCTCTCTTCTATTACATTTTACGTCTCAGAATGAGACTGTCAGGCACCTTATATCTCGTGCCATCTCGTTACGTAATCGACGTCGTTTACATATTCAAATTTGATATTTGAATTTTCACGAGAGAGAAAAAATAAAATGAAATAAATTTCTTTTCAAGCCCTCTCGATAATTTATAATATAACTAACACTAATTAAATTATTTTTTTAATAATTTAATATCTCAACAATTTCGAAATGAAGAGTTGAAAAGAAACTTGCATTTGTGCATAAACTTTCACGGAAGATAATATTGGTGACTTATTTAATAACTGTTGTTCCACTTATTGATCTCTTGGGCAACAACATAAGGGCAAGAGAATTTCTTCAATCTATCGTATTCAAACTATTATCGTAGTATGGTATGGTATTTTTGATAGCTTAAAAAGACTTCAAACTCACCCAAAACACATAATTTGCTTCGTAATAAATTTAAACTTCTACATAACCAAATCCAACCTATTAATTTCAAAATTAAAGGATTACAAAACAAAGAATTATTTTTTAAAAAAGCAATGAAATCTATTTTTCCTACATTCCTATATTTTTCTTATATTCTATATAAGAATATTTATGAGAAAATTATGAATATGAAATATAACAAATACAAATCAAAACTGAAAATACTGAAAAACAAAAAAAAGAAAGAAAACAAGAAATTGAAGAATAGGATTAACAAAATATATAAAGACAAATTTCGGAAATATAGAGACTCAAACTACGTAGTTAATTTAGGTAAAACTAAATTAAAACATGAAGAGGTAACTGCCCTAAATAAAGGACTTGATTTCAATGTAAATTCTTCTTTTAAAAAAAGTTTAAGTTCTGACTGAAATTGAAAAGGTAAAAGAATTATTAAATGAAAATAAGAAAGAAACATTTCAAGTTTACGAGAATATAAATAAAGACAATATGGAGACCCGGAATATGTAAAACTGAAACTGATCAAAAACATTACAAATAATTCATCTAGAATCGTTTGTAAAGCTGACAAAGGTTACAAATTGGTCATCATGGACAGAATGGATTTTGAAACTAAAGCATTCAAAATAGTAAAATCAGATGAATTCAAAGAAATACCTGAAAATTCAACCTAGAAGTTATATGAAAAAGCAAAAAAATAAATACTCAACTTGTAAAATAATAATTCTATTAATTATTTCCAATATAAAAGACTATGCCAAAATATTTGCAATACTCCAAATTCCAACCGAGACCTTAGATACACAAGGAGAATATACTTCTTCGCCCCATAATAAACTCCTTTGATTCACTTTCTGAAGACCTGAACAGATTCATCAAAAGAAATTTTAAAAGAATTCCCTTTGTTTCAAGAGGATATTATTGTAAATAACTTCGCAGATGTTATTAAACATATCATGACCGAAAACATGACAAAGAAAAAAGTAATACTTTTTTTCTATGGAAATTATCTTAATATATACGACATTCCAATCAATGACACTTTAGAAATCATTGATAAGTTATGTGATGATAACAAGAATAACAAGGATAACCATATTATTAGTAAAGAATATTTCGTGAATATTCTAAAGCTTATTTGTGAAAATTGCTTATTTTAAGTTTAAAGACAAATTTTATAAACAAATTGTAGGTTTCCCAATGGGATGTCCAATTTCTGGGACCCTTTGTAATATTTTTATGAATTGGTTAGAATTTCAAAAAATTTTAAAATAGAACAAGGTAAAATTTAAATACATGAGATATATTGATGATATTTTAATTCTATGGAACTTAGAGACAGTTCACAAGTTTTCACCAATTTACAAAACTCAGTAAATTTACTGTAGATGAAGAACAAAATGGTAAATTACCTTTTTTTAGATTTACTTTTAATCAATAAAGATAATGACATTAATTATGAACATTTTGAAAAGGAGCTAAAAAGCAACCATATACTTAAGTTTAAATCAGAACATAACATTGTTACTAAAAAGCAATTGTCCAAAATTATGTGGACAGGAATTATAGCAATACTGAAAATAAGAGTCTTTGGAAAATGAAAATTAATAAGATGAAACAAAAGTTTGTATTGAATGATTATCCTATTAAATTTCTGAAAAAAGTTATTAAAAATTTCTTTAATAACAGATCTAAAATGAAAATAAGAAAAGAAACCAATAAAGAAATTAAGGTATTTAAGAATTTAATGGCCATGTCGGCGTGATCTAGTGAATTAGACGGCGGTCTGCCATGAGGCCGATACGTCGGCACCTATGGAGTCAGATTCACTAAAAGGGAAAAAAAAAATCGCTCCTTCAAGATATTGGCAACAATGCAGAAACTACAGAAGATGTTCCAAAAGAATGTATATACTTTAAATGACTGTTAATTTGATGTTTAAGAGTAAATTTAAGTTTAATAATTCAAATTAAAGTCTGAGTTATTGCAACGGATGGTTATTCTGGTCCAGACCCTGCAGTTAACGTGACCAATTGGGAATATCAGTCTGACTTCTTTCAATTGGTATTTTGGCCGGGATCTGCAACAATAATTCAGTGCTTTTAGTACATTACTTGATGTAGTTTTGAGGCAAAAACTTTATCTTTGACGTGTCCCCTATCTTTGACGTGTCCCCATAAATAAAAAGTATTCCATTGGTGTAAGGGTGGGTTGAACGTGGGGGTTAATCAATGCCACCTTTTTGCTCAATCCGTCTGTTTCGCAGATTTTCTCTCATTCTGCAGCATTTTGGGACAAAATTTCATTTTGTAAAACCTTAGTCTCATTTCGGCCATTCTTTCAACTGATTAGTAAGGTAAATTAGTAAATTAGTAAGGTATGGGCTGTAAAAGTGCTCACATATTTTTGGAACACCTTGGACCAGAATGATCATCCAACAATTGCGGTAACTAAAAAAAAGAGCTACATTTCTCTGCTTTACTTTGAATAAAACCTAAATTTATCTTACACATTGAATTTATAATCAATTAAAGTATGAATATATTTTTTGAGAAACCCTGTATACATTGAAATTTCAACGATGACAATATTTAAATACTTCAATATTTGATAAATTCAGTTTTTGGATATTTCTGACCTCAGTGATAACTGAAGTTATAAAACGAGAAAAAATTCTATACTGTGTAATTTACCCGCTATATTTTTTTTTTCTTATTTTATTTTTTATCAAAGAGACAACTCTTATATTTAGTATAATATTTACATTAAGTATCCACTTGTTATTCAATATAAGTAAAGAATAAGATGTCAGCTTTATTACACCAAATTTGTTAATTACAAATATATAATTAAATACATAATAAAATATAAAATTTATTAAATACGTTTCAATTAACTGTTGGACTTTGAATTTTACATCATACTATTACCACCGATACAAAAAGCAATGGATCTCTCTTCTTAGATTTCATTTTTCAATATTAATAAGTAGTGATTTTGTTTTTCAATGTTATATAACAATTAAATAATATTCATAATAAATTTTAAATATCTTACGACCAATAAATATACTTCATTTTCAATTTAAACTTTGGAAATAATACTGATTTTACAGAATATACCTTACTTTATTTATAAATAAGTTATAAATAAGTTCAAAACTTCAATAATTCATTGTTTTCTATTCAGTTGATATGGCTTTCATGTAAATAGGCTTTAGTAAAGAAATAATGTAAAAGATGAAAACGGAATTTTAGCTATATTTTTGTTTTGGATATCTAAATAAAGATAATAAAGGACAAATTTGAAATGCATAAACATAGATCAGTTCAAAATATTTAAAAAATTTGGAAAATTGTATTTCTGTATTGTTTTGTCATTTTGTTCACGTTTTTATTGAGCATCACATGTTTTAATTCTTTTTAACTCATTATAGTTTACTGCAAACGTTATTTCAAGAAGGTACTACTGTTTTTCAAGACATTCCCTCACCTCCTCGATTTCATTGGGATTTTGGGATTTGGTGCAACTCTCCTACTTGTTTGGGATGTTTTGTTTTTGGAAGCAGCGCCAACCACAGCAGAAGATGGTTTCTGTCGTTTCGAGGAACTTGAAGAGCTGCCTTTGCTTCTTCCACAGGAAACTCGGTCGCTTTTCTTCAACTGAGCTCTGATTTCTGGTGAAAGTTGGTATTTGGCTTGAGCACCTTCCCCTCTTGTGTGAATCACTGATCCTTTCTCAAGCGCCCTTTTTAGGTAACTTTTGACACTTTGTCGCTTCTGGTCAGGATCTATGTTGTGCTTCCTTTTAAGGTAATGAAGGATCATCTCAACGGTCGATCCCCTGGGTTCTTTAAGCTGCAAAATAGCGGAATTCACCAAAGTACTTATTTTGGGAGAAGGATTTGCAGCGTTTGGTTCCGTGGAAGACAGACGGTTTTCTGACTCTCTTTCCTGTGGAGGAGCCATTGGACCTTCCACAGATTGATCTTGGTCTTCTTCGTTGTCAGAATCTCCGTCATTTGGATCATCCTGATTACCGGAACCATCAGAAGCCAGAACCAGTGACTCATCAACATTTTTTTCCTCAACCAAGGCATTGTCTCGATTGGGAATCTCAAAATGCAGATTGTCCACATTTTGTGTTGAAACCACTTCTTCTTGATTAGAAAGCCCATTCTGTTTATTGTCTTTGGGCTAATAAAGAAAAGAGAAAATGTATAAAATTAAAAAAAAAATAAACATTTTTAAAAGAAAGCATTTCAAAATTAAAATATAACCAAATTGAAAGCAACTTGTAAACATTGCAATTACTTTAAATATAATTTTGATAGATATAAGTTATAACTAATCTTTTTACTTTTTATATATATACCTATAAGTATACAAATACAAAATTCAAATCGCTGTTTCTACGGAGATATGTCCAATTTATCTCCCTGAAATCAGCGGGACAAATATCAAAAAGAGAAATTAAAATTTAGAAAATTGAAATCTTTGCTTGCGAAACTCGAAGGTAAGGATTTATGTTTTTCCCGTTCGCCATAAATATATATACACTCATAAAATAATCTAAGATTTTCTTTCAGTTTCTCTCAGATTTCTTTTAAGATTCTCTCAGATTTCTTTTGAGTAAGCCAGTGAAAATTGATACACATAATGAACCCAACACGAAGTTCATTATGGTGATAAAATCTGGAAAAGCAATTTCAATTCTTTATTCAGTACTGGACTTAACTGGATTTCTCAAAGAGGCCTTAAAAATTCTCAGTCCATTTACCTTGTTTGGATAACAGTTGAAATTGTTATCCCTTAGAATCTCTCCTTTACTTATTCATTACATCATCAATTAAAAATACAAATTCCCTTCCGTTTTCATTCATGTCTTGTAATCCATCGAATACTAAGTTTCAAGAACTCTGCTGTATCTCTACAGTAAATTTTAATACACAAATATGTATCTAATAAATATCTAACTCTTCGAGTTTTAAGCATAGCGACTGAACCGAGCGTCTGAATTTATTCGTTTTTGCGTCAAATTACGTAATTCAGGCTGCATTACCTTCCGAAACACTAAAACTTAATAATTATAGACCAATTGTGGTTCTTGAGAAATAATAATAATTATGAAAATGCGACAAACGAAAATTGATCTAAAATTATAATAAATGTTATTATAACATAAAAAAATTAATCAAAGAAGACTTCATAACACAAGGCGTGAAATATAGGCATAAGCAGCAATAGAATACATTATTAAGGGTAAAAGTTAGATAGCTTGTTTCGTGTTATCACTGGAGCTCGACTGCCTGTTCACTAATCTGCCTGGCCAAAATCTTTGACGGTAATGCATGATCTGAAGAAACATAAACTGTATTAGCGTCAATTTAAGACAAGTAAAACAGTGTTCTTTAAATTTTGTAGGTATTTAACGTTTCTACGACAACATGTCTGCCAAAGGTTCAACGTCGTCATCGCTATCCGAGTTAGAGCAGTCCATACGTTTTGTGCAGCCATGTCCTGGGCAGAAGCCGCACATACATGCGCAAGGAAAACCGTTTCTTCTGCACCTGCATCTCTTCTCGCAACCACAGTTACAGTTGCCGAATATGATATTCAGTACCCGCTCCGGTACTGGTTCTTCTTTAGTTGGAATGGGTGTCAGCTGAACTGCATGAGCCATCCATCCCCACTCTGCTTCCGGTAGGCGATTCCCCATCCAAACTGGAACCTAGAATGAAACAAATTAAATATTGAACAGCCTGTTTAAAAAGCTGTCGTTGTTGATAAAAACCCTCCTAACTGCAGTTTTAAAACAAAACAAAAAAAAGATGCGCCAATGAGCAAGTTTTAAATTAACAGAGTTTGCGCATGGCTCAACTGGCACAGTGTTTGGCTATCATGCTTGGAAGAATTGTGGGAGACGGTGTACGCAAAGAACACAGTGACCGAGATGGTAAACGGCCATGCCTACGCTCTAGCTGTCCGCGCACATCTTCTGATGCAGCTGTCGTTGGCGATATTCAGGATATACAAGACGCAGACTCTCTTCTCAGCGATCGCTTGAAACGAACACACTCAGACCACACTCTGGAACGACTTCGGTGGATGACGTTTTGTCGTGAGAGTACATCGTCCAGCCAGCAGAGTTGTTCGAAGCAAAGCTGAAAGCCCTCTTTTCATCTAGACGGCTCACTGCGAAGCTGTGGGTGCGATTCTTTTACGATGGTTGGCATCATGCGTCTGTTTGTCAGAGCTGAACGTTTTGGAGTTTGGGTTCTTCACTTGCTGTGTGTCCAAAGAATGATTCCGTATTTCCACTCTGCGGGACATCTCAGCTCGAGGATGTTATGACTCCCTTGGAGTTCCGGCAATTTGTTAAGGAAGGCTGCTTCACTGTCAGGAGATCTGCAAAGTTCTGGTCAGGCATATGGACCGATATAACTATAGAGCAAGTGTTGATGAGAAACATGAAGACGGCGGGTGGACTCACACATGGACGTGGATTGACGGATAACGTCACTGCTCGATGGGTTTGTGCAATGCCTTCATCTGCACATGTAATCGACGCCACTGAAAGATTTTGTGGAGTCTTCGCCGAAACCTCCGACCAACATGTGGAGCTAAGAGAGTCTTCGCAAGTGAGAGATAAGGCAGACGTTCGCAAGATGGTAGACTGGCTCCAGTCCCACCATCCTTTTAACGACTCAACGAACCTTCTAATGTTCTTGTCTACCGGTATAGTAGCCGACGATACAGTTAACTGTGATGAGGCTCTCTCCCGTGGTTTGCAAGCAAGGAAATCAATCACAGGTCAACCCTAACCAACTTTTTCACCGATTGCTGTGTTGTGCGTGACGATGTTGACCTCGAGAAGTTCCTGACATATGAACTTGCAGCAAGGCCTCCAGCGGTGTTTGACGGGATGTTGATGCGGAAACGCACTATGTCTGGATTGATCAACGTTTTAGAAGAGATAGCGCCGTCCAAGACAAACTTTCCAGTGAACGCAGAGTTTACAGTTCCTCCTGCACCGGGTTGTGTGGGCGCCTCCAGGGAATTTCAGCCACATCTGTCTCCAGTATGTGAAGTACGTGGAAAATCAGTGGATGTAATACCACTTCTGCTCCGTTCTGAAAAGGCACAAAGGGATCTTTCAAGAAGTTCAAGCTTGTTTAAGGGAGACAGTGTCGGTCGTCAACTAATAATTCTAGGTTTGGATGGGGAATCGCCTGCCGGAAGCAGAGTGGGGATGGATGAATCATGCAAGTCAGCTGACACCCATTCCAACTAAAGAAGAACCAGCACCGGAGCGGATACCGAACATCATATCCTGCAACTGTAACTGTGGTTGCGAGAAGAGACGTGGGTGAAGAAGACACGGTTTTAAACCGTATTTGCACAAGCATGTGCGGCTACTGCGCAGGACATGGCTGCACACATTGTATGGACTACGGTGACTCGGATAGCGATGATGACGTTGAACCTTTGGCCGACGTGTTGTCATAGTAACGGTAAATAACTTCAAAATTTAAAGACTACTTTTTACTGTTATTAAATCGACGCTAATTTAGGTTACAATTGTTCAGATCATGCATTACCAGTGAGTGAAAGATTTTCGCCAGTGAGTGAACAGCCAGTCGAGCTCCAGTGACAACACGAAATAAGCTACCTAACTTTTACCCTTCATAATGTATTTGTATTGCTGCTTTTGCCTGTACTTCACGTCTTGTGTTATGAAGTCTTCTTTGATTCATTTTTTTGTATGTTACGATAATATTTATTATAAATTTAGACCAATTTTCGTTTGTCGCATTTAAATAAATATTATTTTTTCTCAAGCACCAAAATTGGTCAATAATTATTAATTTTAGTGTTTTAGATGAGAGCGCAGCCTGAATTAAGTAATTTGGTGCAAAAACGAACACAATCAGACACTCGGTTCAGTCGCTATGCTTAAAACTCGACAAATCCACGATGGGGGCGGTTTTTTCAAAATGGCGGATTTTCCCCAAGATGGATTTTTTGGGAATTTTGGGAAATCAATCAGAACACTATTCTCAACATTTCTACCAATTTTCAGCTTGAAGTTTCAAATGTCCGGGTTCGGCCACCTTTTTGTCTAATTTCCCTGGACTAATTCATGCGTATTGCAGAGAATCCTATTTTATTTTCAAGAAGAAAATTCTTTATCAGACTAGTCAGAGATTATTTTTGTTAAAAGATTTATTCATTTTATAGATTTAAAATTTCGAAGGTTCGTTGGATATGGGCATTTTGAAGTTATTTTTCGTAAAATAAAATTCTTTTAATAAGATTGAGATGCAATTTCTTTTATGTTAAATAAGAGACTTATTTCTGTTAGGAAACGAAGAAATAAATAAATATAGTTAACCGGCATCTTGGAAATGTATTTACATTTGGGTTTCGACAAATTTTACGTCATCATCTTCCCACAATGAGAAAGTTCTTTCACATTGACATAATTTTTGCAAATTCTTTCTGAACAATTAATAAATATGTATTATAAAAATAACTAATTAAAGTATTAGTAAAATTTCATAATTAATTAAATTCTTTAATTAAATCAATTATTTTAAATACATTGCATTTTTTAGCATGAAATGTTTTTCTGTAGTAAGATGATCAACCTCGGCTCTTACAGGGATAATCTCCAGCTTTCGAAATCAATTTTTATTTGATTGGATGACATAAAACTTAATGGCTATTACAAATTATTTACAAATTATTTACTTTTTTATGTAATTTTATTACATTTTAGCAGAATAATTGTGCTATTTATCCTATCGTGTCATGCTAATAATGCATACAAAATGAGTTAAATAGAGGGGAAAGAAACTGTTAATGATGCTCGTTTCTAAGAATTTGGGATATAATCAAGGTTTTATAAAAAAATAAATAAATGACACGTATTTTTAAGACATAATAGAAATATTCTCGAGGGCAAGGAAGACAAATTTTAGAGCTTAAAAGATCCATTTCTGCTAAGCAACAAAAGACAAATTACCAGGGGGGCAAGCCCTCTTCCCAATAATAAATACATTACAAAAATGGAAAAAATACTATGAACTGTCATTTATAACAAGGTTCGCCTAGCTGTGTCAAATGGGTGTGAATATTCTGAGTTGGAGATTTTTAAATGAATAGTTTTTGAATTATAAGATATAAGATATAATAATTTCATTAACAAAATGCTTCAATAATAATAACAAAAGGACGATTTATATCTTTAAAGTAAGTAAAAGCAAATCGAACGAACTATTCTTGTATCTCCTATATAAAAGAATCTTTATTGTTTTATTTCGAACCAATACATATCAAATTTCAAATATGAATTTTTTAAAATTTTTTCTTCAACTAAATTTGAATAGACATATCACAGGTTTATGTTAACCTATTAAAGAAATGCAAAAAATCAATGTCAGATCTAAAACCAAATTTTACAAAATGCTTATTGATGTGCTGTAGATAAAAATTACATCAACCAACCATAGCTGATTAAAAAAATGAAAATATATTAACAGTTAAAAGCTCCATTCCAGTGGCGTCCAAGTTGCAGATTTGACATCAGAGGGGAAATTTATTTATTTAGATAAATATATAGATGTAAATTAAAGTGAAAGTATATAACAGATGAAGAAAATTTTTATTTTAGTGAAGAATTTGAAAAGAACGCCATGTTGTTCTTTTTCACTCAGAAGTCTATTTTAAAAAATATTAAATTTAACAAAAAAATTTTAAAAGTCTGAAATTATAATTTCTGAAAATTGTAGTTTTAAGATTTAATACGAATTAAAATTTTTAAAAGTAATGAAAAATTTCATTATGACAAATTACTTAGGTTTTTCGACTTTGGTAATATCCTGGTTGTTAAGGAAAAAAAATTAACGTAAAAGAAACTTTATTTTTTATTTAACGACTTACTTACCTTATCTAATCGTGCCTTTAAAGATTCTGTGAGAGAATTCAGAAAACCAGCCATGTTTGCTCTAACGCTTCAAATTTGAACTTGTGACTATTCCTTATTTCAAAATTCTTTCTATAATTTAGAAAAAGAAAGTCCTAATTAAAACTAATGGGTCATTTCTGGCATTTCAAAACACACACATGAATTTTGGATGTGGAGAAGCTGTGAAAGATTCGAATTCCATTTGAGTTTGAAATGACCCTTCTTTAAAAATTTTGAATTGAAAATTTAAGAAGCATCCATTCAGCCTCTCGCTAATGTTGTAGTGGAAATGAAATTCTATTCAATGGAAAATAGCTTCGTCACAAGATATGATTAAGTAATTATTTAGCATTCCCTATAATAATGAGGAAAAGCCACACACAATAATAAGAACGTTTGGATTTCACGATCCACACAAACTGTTTTAAACATTAATAGAAGGCATTGTTAGGCGTAACAATAACCGTGATGTTTGCATTTTTTTATAATGTTAAAATAAATGATGAAACAAGAATCTGTCTCAATCTCTGTGGATCGTTATTATGTTGTCAGTAACAATATTGATAGCAGTGCACAGCAGCTGATAGCTTTTTCATTCAGAACGGTCTACAGAACTTTCATTTTAAAAAACAACTAGGCCATCTCCCGTGTACAGATTGTTCGTTATAGATATTTGAAGAAGAGATTTATTTAGATGGACGTTGGTTGATATAGATGTTAAATGAAGATCATAACTCCTGGCGACGAATTGATTGTGACTATTCTTTCGAGTGAAGATAACCAAATTCTGATGACTTGTGAATCTAGACAAATTTTCCTCTTTGGCGGAGACTTCAGTCAAATTTTACCTGTAGTCAAGAATTGCCGAGATTACGACATTATTAACAGTTCTTTGAAAAGATCTCATCCTTTCTCTCGTTGTCCATTTCGATTCTAATTGATTATCGATGATAAAACGATGGTTTATATGAGATAATCCAAGAATAATCGATTCCAATGAAAGGGGTTAAAGCAACATTTTGAAGTTTTGAAGACTCTTTTCAAGCCATCTCTTTTTCAAGCATAATAAAATTGGAATAAGTACAACAAAACAAAATAGTTGGAAGCTTAAACAAATTTCAAAAACACGTGAATCAATAAGTTTAGTTGTTTTTACAAAAATATATTAATAAGGTACAATTCAATTATTAAAAGTAATAATAAGAAGAAAATAAAATTTAAGATAATCTAACAAAACTCGATTCCAAAGAAAGCAGTTAACGCATTATTTTGAAGTTCAATAATGCTCATTTCGAATTTGTCGACTTCCTCGTGACAATAAAAAATGAAAAACCGTTTTCCATTGTTGCACTAACATTGGGGCACAACAACACAACAATTGCGGAGATATAAGACAAAAAACAATATAAAAGAGTTGTAGTCCCTGTGGCCTAATGAATAACACATCCGACTTCGGATCAGAAGGTTGCAGGTTCAATTCCCGTCCCGGAAATTTTATTGTAAAAATTATTTCTATTTTCCATTCGCACAGAAAATTGCGCCAGACAGACACACAGATAGAGAAATAAAATATTTTAATAATATAGACTATAAGTGACACATAAATAATTCATTTAAAAAGTTTAAATAAAACATGCTAAAAAATACGATACATTAAAAAGTTCCTAAGACAGCAAGGAACTGTCCTAGTTCCTATTATTACTATAACTATTACTATAACTATTATTTATAGTTGTTTTTTTAATATAAAGTATAATAAAACGTTAAAATCCTTTTAAGAACTTTCATTTTAAGAAATTGTTAAGCTTCTATACAAACAATGAAATAAGCTACTCAAAACGTCCTCATGCAGAAATTTAAAACAGACACAGTGAGTGTTCATTTATTATTTTCTAATGCTTTTCTATTGAATTTTTTTTTTATTTTCATAAGAACATCACTAGGTTTCAGGATTCATAGGGATGTTTTCAAATTATGTAAATATTTACATGAATATAATCCTTCTGTTCGTTTTTGTTTACGAGAGCCTTCAACGCTTTTGCGCATGCATCAGGTCTCCTTCGATTTTATCGAAATAGGGGATGTTTACTTTTTATCAGTGTTAGTTTACTAGTAGCTGCGTTCTTTTTGCGCTTTTCAGGAAAGAATTACGGAAAGAATAAATACTATTGCAGAAATGCTCCTCCTTTATTTTTTTCTTAAAAGCGAAAATGTCTAAAAGAATTTCTTAGGAAAGTGCCCATCTCAGCGTATCACCCCTCTAATGGTAAAATCGTCCCCAAGTCGTGAATCTGCTTTTTTAAAATGAACAGTATACATAATTCTCCTTACTTTACTTCTAAAGGCAGTACTGCGATAAACTACAAGCTACTCTTTTTCGAGCTAAGATTTCATATTTGTTTCTAACTTACATTTATTCCAAGTAAACAATTTACATATATTGAATAATATATACATGCACTGTATGTAAAAACACTTTACATATATGGAACAACTCAAATAAACAAAGATAGTATTATATTTTTATAATGAAATTAATACCGTTAACCACGAAGTACATTAATTTTCATACTAAATAAACTTAAATAATTGAATATTGTTAACGATTTATTAGTGAAAATTAAAATGAAAATGAGAATTGTGTAAAAAATTAGTGAAACTTGAGATAATTTCTAGCCATCCTACCAGTCTATAATATATTTTATTTTGCTTATTCACTTTAATTGCTACCTATATGTATAAAAATGAATGTTTCTTTTTTTCTTTCTTTCTTTCTTTCTTTCTTTATTTGTCCCGTACACACTCCTAGGTCCTTTGGCCTATCTGGACCAAACTTTGCAGAATTACTCTTTATTACCCTGCGAAAAAGATAGGCAATCTTAGAACCTCGACCCCCCCCCCTCATGGATTGCGAAGGGGTAAAATCCGTGAAATAGCCAAATATGCACCTGGTGGTGGCAATGAGAACTACACAAATATTATGTAAAGTGAAAAATTCACTCTCCTATGGAGGGCAGGGTCACCACACATGGGTGGGTGAAGGGCGACACGTCTATCTAAGTGTCCCACCACCGACCGACACCGGGCCCTTATATTTAGGGCCCCTTCTCGAGCCCCCAGTCAATTGCAAAAAGGTAAAAACTCGCTCTACTATGGAGGGGGGGGGGCAGGGACACCACATTTGGGTGAGGGAAGGCGACACAAGGGTCTAAAGTGTCCCATCCCCGACCGTCACTGGCCTTATATTTAGGGCTTCTTCTCCGGCGCCCCAAGTCTATTGCAAAAAGTAAAAAATTCGCTCTCTGATGGAGAGGGAGCAGCCACACCACACTTGGGTGGGTGGGAGGCGACACAGCTACCTAAGTATCGCACTCCCGACCGACACCGGGCCCTTTCTTTCTTTGAGTGGTATTGCAACGCATGCCGGCACAGCTAGTTAGAAATAAAACTAATGAGACTAAGAAGTATATTTAGGATATATCAACTCCATGTTTACTTGCCAGATATCCAAATGATCATTCAGTGTTCAACAGATCATAATTAGGGAAGAGGAATACCCAACTTAGCAAAGATATTGTTTTCAAAACCTCATTTTCGTACCGAATAGCGAAGAGAAATATAGGAATTTCTATGTTTCCAGTAATATCGTGATGTTCTGAAAAAAATTATTCTAATTGATAGTTGGTTTCAATAGTTTATTACATCTAATTAAATGTTCAAATACTGTGCCTTGCAACATCTGAAAATATTATAAAAAGCGATACAAGGTTAATCGGTAGAAATATGGAAACTTCAAGAATTAAACTAAAAGCATAAAAAAATATTACAATCACCTCCGTACTGAGACCTTGTTGTTTTACTGGTGAGAATTATCAGCTGTTGAACGATAGAGAGCGAGAAATATCTATCCTGAGATATCTCTTAGTAAAATACTGCCGTAAACCGGGGTCACTTCGTGACAGAATTTGAGGTTTCCAAAATGTAACATTAATATTTTTCGTTAACCCCACTTTATAGCCGGTGATTTGGGTTACCCCATCCTTCCTCTACAAAACAGTATATATATAAATCTCGTTGCTTCAACCGTTCTTTAATAATTAGTGTTAAAAGTTGTCCCAAACTCACCTCCCAGCTGGGGGTGGCTTAATGACAAGCTCTTTTTGTATTAGAAATGCATGGGAGAAAGAAATAACACAATGTCACATCAGATACTTTTTATTTAAGAAAAAAAACGACTTTTACATATTTTAATTTTTTTTAACCCCCCAAAAAAATTTCAAAGGCGCAGTCTGCACCATGACTCCCCCGCGTGGGCACCCGTGGTTGCGTGGTTTTCTTAGGATAATTTTGATAGTTTCCAGCCCCAACTTCTTTTTGTATGTCCTCTGAATTGTAAAATATCGTTACGTACACTGCAAGAAAAATTATATAGGTTAAAACATAGAAAAACAATCACGGGGTGACTTTCTGATAAACCGATGCTGTAACAAAGTCACCCTGCCAATCTTTCATTTTTGACATAATGGTTAATAACTCATACAAAACTCATCCGTAGTACGAAACATCAGCAGAATTTACCCTTGATGTTTGGCTCAGTCGTCCAATGAACATAATTTTATAATATGTTTAACGTAATACATTAATGTTCAATAATAATTACTTGTTAAACGATATCCTCTTCTGTATTTCGCTGTGCAAATGAAAGTGGTGCAATGCTTCCAAAGTGGTTCTTGACAACAATACTTCTGGCTTGCCAGATCGAGGCGCAAAGAGTTCGAAACCCGACCGCTAGGCGTCAGCACACGTGACACGAACTCAAGGGGTGCCCATTGCCTGTTTCGCCCTAGGTTCCCGGCGCGAGATTAGAAATAAGAAAAATTGACCACGTGTCACAAAGTCACCCTACTAGTCACAAAGTGACACCGGTTTACGGTGGGTTTCAATCTTTTAAAGCAGTGATGCCCAACCTACGGCCCGCGGGCCATATCCGGCCCGTGAATTGTTACATGTGGCCCGCTGTTTTATTCCTATATTCACGTATATATTTGTATTAATGGGACTTTTTTTTTTTGGTTGTTAAATAGGAGATTCCTTTTTTTTTATTGGTTGTTAAATAGGAGATTCCTTTTTTTTTTTTGGTTGTTGACTAGGAGATTCCGCCACAATGTGGCCCGCGAGATTCACAGCAAAGTCAAGTTTGGCCCCCATATTACGAAAGGTTGGGCACCACTGTTTTAAAGCAATACAATGAGTTCATAAAAACAATGAAATCCTACGGTTCTTAAGTGTTAAGAATTCTGTTCTTAATGGGTTTTTTTTTTAAATATCTATTTCCAAATTAGTATATTTGTCTAAAATAACCTACATGAAGTTTACCTATTTGCAAAGAACTGCCTAGATCCGGAATTTTAAATTAAAAAGGAATCAAAATAAAGAGGATTCTGCTGCGCTTTTGATCGTCGCTGAAAGACTGGTTACCAGTTATTTTATTAATAATTTGATAAGTTTTTCCAAGCAAAAAAAAAGCAAAGAAAAATATTCAAATACAAAATATTGTATGGTCTCTTGTTCAAAAATGCGAAAATTGTACACGCGAAATTACAAGGTGGGCCTGAAACGACGTATATTATTGATTTTTAATGATTTTTTTTTCTGTTTAATTTAGATGTCATTTCCGTAATTATATTTATAGTTTGAATGGATTATTATCAGTAGTTAGAAAATGTGTATCTTTGTGAAGATTGTTAGGGAAAATGTGCGTTTTTTAAATAACAAAATGTATCATGAACATGAATTCATGTGAAAAAGAGAGGAAGAATTTTTTTAAGAAAAGAAAAATCGTAAAAATAGAAAAAGTTTTTTAGAAGTTGACGTAAAAAAAAAAAAGGGTGAGATTTGAAGAAGAAAAATCGTCACGAAAAGTGGGTTTCCAATATTTTTGCAGAAATGATATTTTGACAACGTAAAAAGTTTGATAGCGTCGGATCATTCATTCCTTTTTAATACTACTATTTTACTTCGTATAAGATTCTTGAGCTAAGAAATATTTAAAGAAGGAATTATTTTAGACAGAATTTAAATTCAGATTTCCGTTATCTGATCTTGTGGCTAATTAATTTTAAGAATCTGTAAAATGGTTTTAGTGTTTTAAAATGAAAATTTTTATTAGATTCAATTAAGTAAATTAAGACTTTTTTCCATATTTTTGAGAAAACTAATTCCACGTATCATATCCTTTTTAATGTTGATATCTGGCTGATGA
>JAFIDM010000002.1:37225818-37236715 GCA_023159025.1 Thereuonema tuberculata
AAAATACATTTAAAATTTTTCAAATAGGTTTGGCTTCTTATATATATTTATGTTATGTAAATTCTTTTAAATGTTGTAATTTCTTCGTAGTATTTTTATAAATTATATATAAAGTGAGACTGGTGACACTTGATCCGTAGGGGAATTGATCACCCCTTCAAAACTTGAGTTAGAAGTAACAAATACTGATGTCAGTGATAGAAAACATCTGGGGCAAGGAATGAGGAAGGTTTGGAACGACTGCTGTCATCTTTGTAGACTTACTACAGATTTTTTTGTATTTTCAAATTATGGTGACCAGCATAATTTTTGGTCAGGAGACAATAGGGGTAGATGAAGCTGTAGATGTGATGAAGACCAGTGTATTTCAGTTCTTTTGAAAGTATTTGTGCAAGTTTTCGTTTTAAGGTGTTCTTAGATAAGTAATTCAAATAACGCCCCCGTCCCATGTTATGATCAAAATCATAAATTCATAGCCAAAAATGTCGTGAAAATGCCGCACGATTTCATACTTCTACAGGTTAAACATGGCACACATAGTTATTACCATTATTTTTGATCAAATTAACTCAACATTGTTACGAAAAAAAAAATAATTGTGAACAATCAAAAAAAAATAAATAAATGGAATAAATGAATTCTTATAAAGAAACTTACAAATCGCTATCAATTTTATCACGGAATATACAGTAGTGACAAACGATCTGAAACTTAAATTTAATATTTTCTCTTAACGCCTATTCTAAAAGTCGATAACCTCACAATTAATGTAATGTAAGAAAGGTTACTTAAAGAAGGTTTGATGCACCAACATTAATGCCCCCATGCCCCCATATGCGTTTCTCATGAATCGGAACGACTCCTTGACCCGGGGAACGAAGCACTGATTCTTTTCTTTGAATTTTCACTGTCTTCGCATGCCACCACGTCTAAGAAATGTACATTGGAAGGTCCGCTGGTGATGATACGACCGCACTCAATAATAATTCTTATTTTAAGAATGTAGAACTCATTCACACAATGTCACACAATGCCGTGATGTCACACAAATTAACAAAAAATAGTCAATCATGAAATGTGGGGGTTATGATTCTAATTTGTGACGTAGGACAAAAAATTTACATGTTGACCGCTGTGGAAAATAGCAAAACACTATATGACTACTAATGCTCATTGAAAATTCATTGTGGCCAAAGGAGACTGGCGCATGAATTTCATTTCTTTATTTTTATTGTGTTTTTTACTTTAGATTTGGAGGTTCCATTCTTTTCCCCATCTTCGCTACTTTATGAGAATAAGAATAAATAAAATTCCCAAGGGAACATTATAAATGAAAATCGAAACTTCAGAAAAAAACCAGTGATAACACGAAAAATAACACGAAAAATAAAGTATAAAATTATCGGATTTATAAATACAAATCATGACTTCTTTTTCAATAAATAAGTATTTACAGAACAAAACAAGGACGAGGTAACAATACGAAACAAAACAAAATAGGCTAAAATATAGGCTGAGGACCACAAACAGGTCACAAAAGAAGAAAAAAATGAAAATAAAAGCGTGACAAATGTTACTATGCCAACATTTACTTTTCTAACTTTAGAAATAGAGTTTAGAAAAATTCGCTCTATGAAAACCTTGTAATGTAGAATAGCTCTCTGTGAAGACGGTTAAAGCAGAAACATATATTACATAAAACGTAGACGGAATTATTAAAAAAAATCAAGAAGTGATAGACTAAAGTGAAACTTCCGAGTTCTCTGCATCACAAGTCTGAACGACTGTCACAAACGTAGTTCGCGCCTCGACGCTTCTGTTAACCCTTTCTCTCCTCTCCTTCCTTCCACATCTCGTTTCTTGCATATTCCTCAGTTTCCATCATTTTCACATTTCTGCCTTCCTATCAACTCCTTGTGCTGCAAGGGTTCTCCTTCACTTATTCCCCGCCAACACGGCGCCCTTATGCCTATTAAACAGTGTTTTTCTCGACCTTATGAGTGACCGTAAATGCTTTTATGGCCGGTACACAAAGACAACTAGTCCGTGAAAACTGTTGTTTCCTATGTTAAAAGCCGATTTCCCTCTCCCCTATTATGCATTGCATCAGAGTCCTGCTCTCAATAGGTGAAAACAAAAGGAAAGGCCAACTGGGACTACGTAAGTGATGTCACCCCTTCTCGACCAGAGGCGACGGAGGGGACCAACACCTCGCTCCTTGGGAGGAAAAGAAGACAAACAGAGACAGTTGGCGAATGAGATTGTCAGCGGGTAGATCCAAAAAAGCCCTGCGCGATCTCCCTCGCTTCTCTGAGCCATCTCGCCCTCCTGATCTCTGAGTCCCCGATCAGAGGTCGAAATAATCCCCGACTTGAGCACCGGGATACTTGGTGCGACTTTAGGGTTCCCGCTCCTCTTAGATCCTCCGAAGAGAAATCGAGCGGATTATCCCGAGCACCCGATCGCATTTGGACCTCCCGTTCTCCAGATTCAGCTGACGACAACGAGTCAACGACAGCAGTGAAGACCCCTCCGACGAAAACCGCACATGATGTCCAGCGTCTCCAGCCCTGCTTGTGCGTTGCCTAGTCCGATACTGTGAGTCATCCCGCTTCCCTCTATTTGTATTTTCCTATCTTTCCCGTAACTGCAATAAAGCCTTCTTATCACGCCACGAAGTCAATCTGTCTTTCATCTTAGAGAAGGCGTGGACCATTAGTGAATTTGTGGCCATTAGTGGCCCATTAGTGGGCCATTCGCTAGGCTAGCTTTCCAATGCTAATCTCCTTTTTTCCCGCCCAATCTCCTTACTCTCCACTTACATACATATCCATTTTATCCTGTGACCGTGGCTTGCTTGGGAGAGCACTCGATGGTGTGCGCCTAAAACAATACGTAACACGACGTGCAGCAGAATTTTTTACTCTTCCTGAGTGTCTGAAGTCTGGTAAATAAACCATCGAGTTCGAGGGAAGGGATTAGAGTTATTTATTTCCCTTTTAAAACCACCCTAGGAACGCGTATCTCGCCAGACATACTATGGGATCGTGTCTCCTTCTCATGGGGATCAAGTCTCCTAATTAATAAAAAGACTTGATCCTGCTTAGAAAATGAAATGAAAATGAAATACGGGAGTTTTTAAGTGCAATTGTCAACTGTTTTCGAAGGCAAATATTGCTCGTTGATAAGTCACAGTTAAGCGGCACAGTTAATCAGACCTATCCTTTGGCGCTAACATGACATGGTTGGCATTGGCCGTTTAGCAGACAGAACGCGAAATGCAAAGTGGGGATCAAATGTCATCACCCTTTCATATATATATACCTGGTGATCCAAAACCTGGGTCAAAAATTTAGCCTTAGGTTCTACTCATGAAAACAAGAAAAATAGATCATATAAACATGGGTCCGGAAATGAATAGTTTTCGAGAAAAATGTCTTGTATCATAACTGAATGTTTGGTGCTTGTATTATTTTAGATTGTTGGCAAGAGAAAACGTATTGCAAATATTCATAAAACAAACCACAAACCAAAAACAAACAATTAATGGATCCAGAAATGAAAAATTTTTGCGCAAAACATAGTTTACAGTAATCATTGTGTTGTTATAAGAGTCAACACAAATGATAGAAACGACTTGAAATTTGTAAATGTCCTCCGTTGGCTTGCTGGCATGCTTCCGCTCGTCGTCTCAGTGATGAACGAATTCTTTCGCAAATCCCAGGATTTTGCCGTATGTCCTGAAAGCAACTGGTTATTCGTTCTCGCAACTCGTCCTGACTGTTGACTGGACTGGAATACTCTAACGTTTTTAAATATCCCCAAATACGGAAATCCAGAGGAGATCAGGATAGCCTGGAGGCCTTCACCGTGGGCCACCCCTATCGACCCATCTGTTACCAAATTGATCAAGTAAATGGTGCTGTACAATTCGATGATGTTAGTTTGATACAAAATTAATCATTCTATTAATAGGCAAAAATTGTACAGATATTTGTGTATTTTTCATCACAAAAGCGCTGCACACACAGTATTTAAGCAAGAACCAAGATACAAGGTGGCGCTACCAATATTTCAGTGTAATCCCAACAACGCTACAGAAACAGTATTGACGCCGAAACAAAATACAAGGTGGCGCCACCCACATTTCTTGTCTGGATCGACATTATTTTAGGACAGGAGGTTAACTTAGAATGACAAAGCATAGCGCTAATATATTTATATATTAAAATATTTGACTTAAAATAATATATTAATATATATATTATTTGAAGTCATGGACTACTACACACGTTTTGTTTTATTAATTACACGTAATCTCACACCTTATTGACTCTTCAAGCATATTTCAAAACTAACCTCTAAATGGATAATTACATGCTTTTAAGAGTTGTTATGATCAAAATATATATTTTGTTTTATTGCTTAGTATTCATTCAAATTATACGTGGGCTGTTATGGACGTCATGGATGGACGTCATGGCTTTTACAAAATGAGCTTAGAACATCGTTTTCATTCTTGTGTTTTTGAAAAATGTCACGTATTTCAAAAATGTGGAATCTGTTTTACTTCCGTAAATATTTCACGGGTTGCCACTAGTTAACGTATTTAGTATCAGATATGTATTTTATAAACAAACACAATATATAATAAACTTTAAACAAAAATATGGGATAAAGAAATACGTATTCTTCTTCGTAACCTCTTCAGTACCGAAATACTAATCCACTTCAAACTTTTAATAGCACTTCTTCTTATTAAATTATTGGTTCACTAACAGTTCACAAACAATTCGCAAGCAGTTCTTTAAATAGTTCACAAACAGTTCTTTAAATAATGTTCATTCTGTGGAATTTAAGTTCATAAGTTCAAAAAATTACCAATATCTTTGAAGAAATCATCTTTCATTCTCTGTTTTAATATCGTCACGCTTCCTCGTGCTAATTTTCTCACGAGCTGCTTGTCATTATTCAAATCAATTAATGCTTTAATTAATGTTTACTTAATTTCCACAATACCCTCCACCACATTATTTATGTAAGTAAGGGTCTAGTATTCATTTTTTCTTGTACTTCTATATCTTACTTCCTCAATCCTAGTTTTGACACATTTTCTTCAAATACGATTCGACTTAAAGGTTTTCTAAATATATCTGCTCTGTTTTTCATAGTATTTACATATTGCCGTGCTGGCGTGGTCGTGCGGTCTCGGCGGCGGCCAGCCGTGGCGTCCAATGCGCCAGTACCTGGGTTCGAACCCCGGTCGTGGCATGGTTGTTTCTTTCGTCTTCTTCTGTGTGTTGTGTCCGCTGGGGACCCGAAATCTGCTCTGTAGGTAGTGGTCCCCATTTGTCTTCTATATGTTACAGGCTATAGTATTTACATATTTCAGCTCAATCTCCTTTGTTGTTACATATTCTGCAGCACTCTCTATTCCAAATCATTTATCCTCACATTTCTGGGCCTTCTTGGTGATTTCGGATGCTCAAATGTTAAATGCTCGCTTAGACGTCGATGGATCTTGATAAACATACGTCGATCTCGATGGTGTCATTAGGAAACTTTTCTACGTATAGAGGAGCAGCTTCAAGTGCATTTCCATCGGCATTGCCATACATCAAATCCTTTGTAAATCCTTTGTAAATACGAAAGGCATTGCAAAATTGTAGTCAGAATGACTAAAATATTTTTTGACACTAGGCGAATATATTCTGCATGACAGATGGCACGCGGGCATGCATACGAAAACAAATTACTTGTTGCTGCAGCCGTGTTTAACGTCATTCACATTAACTAATTTATTGACATGTGTTTTATTCAACACCGTTTGAAATCTTACATTCCCTATTTTACTGATTTATGGTTCGTTGTATGAATATTTGACTACGCTTTCTTACATCCTACTGTCCAACAAAACAAAACAGCAACCAAACACACCTAATAATGATAAACAATGTTTTTTTCAAAAACTGTTTCCCTGACCCACGTTTATAGAAACATTTTTGCTTCTATTCATGACTTTAACCTAAGGTTAAATTTTTACCCATGTTTAGGAATCACCCTGTACATATATATTTATATAAAGCGGGACAGTGATTTGGGATTTGAAATCGCCAATATAAAAAACAAATCACTGTTTCTATAGAGATACGGCCAAATACATATAAAATCGAACAAGCAAAACTCAAAGGAAGGCCTTTCGAGTTTCGCAAAGCAAAGATTTCAATCAATCATTTGCAAT
The DNA here is from genome assembly GCA_023159025.1 of Thereuonema tuberculata. Lineage (NCBI taxonomy): Eukaryota > Metazoa > Arthropoda > Chilopoda > Scutigeromorpha > Scutigeridae > Thereuonema > Thereuonema tuberculata. Next base: position 37,232,060 of record JAFIDM010000002.1, read on the forward strand.
TTAGAAATTTAGAAAAGTATAGAATATATGAATAAAATTAACTTATATTACTAAACATAAAAAGCCAGACAATGATGTGGGATATAACCGAACAGTGATGTGAAATTTGAAAAAATATCATTACAAAATTCGAATCACTGTTTCTGTGAAGATAAGACCAATTTATCGTCTTGCATCAGCGGCAAAATTTAGAAACAATTTAGAAAACAAAAACGCAATATTTCAAGACTTTGCTCTCTGCTATTCAAAAAAAAAACCACAATCAAATTACCCCAATCTAAAAACAAAAACTAAATCACCAAAAAAAGAATTCAGCAATAAAGACGATTGGTTTTTTTATTACTTAATAAAAAAATACCTAATTTTATTTATTTATTTCCTGTATTTAAAAATTAAAAATTAAAATTAAAAATAGCAAAATCTAAAATATTGAGTTAAAGTTATAAAATAAAATAAAGTATATGATAAGAAAATGAATAAATACCTTAATAAGAAGTAATAATATATAAGTTTAGTAATATAAGTTAATTTTTTTCTTATATTCTAAACTTTCTAAATTTTCTAAAATTGCAAATGATTGATTGAAATCTTTGCTTTGCGAAACTCGAAGGGTATGCTTTGAGTTTTGCCTGTTCGAATATATATAGTAGAATATGGAAGAATATGGTAGGAAGAGGATTCGAAAACGAACAATTTTCCTTATGTAAAGTGTGTGTCCTAGATTGCACAGATATGGGGCTACAGTCGTTTTCGTGTTGTGGCAGTTATGCACAGGAGGGAGTGATTATCTGCTGTTTGCTGTAGGTAAAGTCCTTCAGAGAGTCAAGTAAAGTCTGATGGACTCCCGGACATGCGTTTAAGAACGGTGGTGCAAATCAAAATAAACGAATAATTGCAAGAATGTATGTTTCCCCATCGCAGACATCCCGCTCGCACTATGTTTCAACTGCTCGACCACCGACCGCTTAAGACGGCCTTATTGCGCCCAAACATATCCGAAATTCTTTTTGTGACACCTGATCATCACCTGTGACATAAAGAAGAAGACAATCTTGTGGGAGTGGTACATGAACCTTCCATCATCAGCACACCTCGTATTCCGTTAAATAATAGCAGATTCTTCAAGAACAACAACTGTACCCCTTTCATCCGCAACGTGTTCAGAGCCTTAACCCGGGGGATTATCTACAAAGCTCCAATTTTGGGAGTGGTTTTTACAACAATGTGCAGTGATATCCCAGTTCGCAAATTGTGTGTTGTTCACTGATGAAGCAAAGCTCACACGGGACGATGTTTTTAACATAACCGTGCACATTTGAGTAGGAGAAAATCCACATTCCATTGCAGTCCGCTCTCATCAGGTGTCAATGTGGGATATGCATCATAAACGACATACTCGTTGGTCCACATGTCGTCCCAAATCGTTAAACGGGGAATCTGTATCAGGACTTCCTTACAACACCCTACTAGTTCTGTTGGAAGACGTACCGCTTACTCTACGTACCAGGATGCGATTGATCAGCACGGAGTACTCCAGACTCATGGCACGACGACGCCTGATGGAAACACTTGGTGAAACATGGATCGGTACTCGATGTCCCTTCTCACGACCTGGATGATCGCTAAATTTACAAGGAGACGACACGCCCTGTACTTTTCAAATCTGATTGCTCTTTTGTGAGATGAAAGTACAATATAAATAAAAGATATATATTAACTCTTTAAGATCCACATAATGATCAACACTGTCAAAGCACTGATAAGCAAAACATTCTTAAAAAAAAAATCTTTTTTTTCTTATAAAATGAGTATTAGCGTCTTAAAAAGAAAGTTTAGTTACTTAAGTGATTAAATTCAGTATATATTTTACTTTATTTTTCTGAATTAAAGTATTTCTAATTAAAAACCAAAATTAAAGAGAATATTAACTTTTTTTTTATAATAAGAAAAAAAAATTCAGTTAGTGAAGTATTACATTTAAAACTCTTACATAAAAACTTAATTTCAGATCTTAAATAATTTTAAATACTAACAGTAAAAGAATATCATCACAACATGATAAGAAAAAAAAGTTATTTAATTAGGTAACTACTTAATTAAAAACCAAGGTTAACAAGAATCTTATTTATTTACTTCTAATCTTAAATTGGTATTCTATGTAATATTAGTAACATAAACGGAAAAAACTTACATTATCATAAAGAAAGAAGGCAGAAAAAAAAAAGAAAGTAAAAAAAAAAATTACATTCCATCCTGCAGGGGATCCGAACTGTGGAGCCTTCGATTTGGAGCCCAGCGAGATAGCGTTACGCCACCGAATATATAGCAATACTACAAAAATCGATGAAAATAACGTCGAATATCTCGAAATCTATAGGGCGTTGGCCTCAATATATAGTATATATATTGAAGTTACTTTCATCTCTTAAAAGGACACTCAGATTTCAAAAGTGCAGGGTGGCCATCTCCTTGTTAGTCCGTTTGACTTCTTCTGTTGGGGCCATGTAACAGTCGATGAACAGTCGATGAACAGCGTCAACGAATTGTTGAAGCCTGCAACACCATTCGTACTCCAAATGCAAAATTTTTGAATGAATGCGGCAATCCATGCTCCGATGATGCCACTGTTGTGTAGAACAAGAGGGGCATCACTTTGAATATCTTTAATGTACAACACTCTAAATAGGCAGGTGATGGACCTTCCATGAATGATTGTCTATCAGCCCACCTCTAAAATGACTATAGAGCCGTATCGGTGCAAGACCGGACACATTACCTAATGAGAGTGTTTGTTTTCGTACCCTCTATTTACCATTTTCTTCTGTAACATAAGTTTGGAAACAACCTACAAAGTGACGATGAAGCGAATCAATCGGTTGCTCCAAAACTTATCAAAGTGAAAATAGCTTCATGTGTAATATAATTATCTAATAAATACGAAATATAGTTTTAATATTGGCTTGTTTCTTTTAAGTATAAGATCTGACGATTCTAATATATTCACTTGACAAAACGTAAATATATAATTATAATTCTTTTCACAATTATAGTATGTTTTCCAAAATAAAAATAAATAAATATAATAACTGACCTGTTTGATGAATATGAAGCCAATAGCTGAAAACTTTAATGCCTTCTTTAGGAAGTTTCTGAAAATGTGAAATTAGTTTAAAAGATCAAAGAACTAAAATGTAAGCATTTTAACCTTTTTACATTTACATTTCAAATTGGATTTTAAACTTGTATAAATATAAAGTTATAAAATTCTAAAGACTCCTTACTGCAGTGAGACATTCTTTAGCACAATGAGCAGGGATGATGAATTTCTTCTGACCTGGTGGAACTATTAAATAAGGATCAAAGGCCATGAAGTCAATTGAAAGTAATCCACCGTCAAAAGGACGTAATTTAGATGTATAGTAAATACGCATTCCTGAATCGATCCGTGTACCTGAAAATTTAACATAAAATTATAAAAAGAGATAATAAAAATCTAGCATTGAACATAAACAAATAATAATAAGCGACATTAAATTCAAATTAAAGCCAAATGAAATCAATATTTGTATTAATTTCTTAAAGATAATACACTGTATTTTATCGGATTTTCTTACTTATCAGAACTTATTAGAATCAGTAATTCATATTTTATTTGTTTCTCCGTGAGACTTTTTATTACAATAAAAGTAGAATTATTTAATTATGATTTGGTTACAACTTTAGTGAGAGACAATACTTCATTAGTCTAATTTCATGCAATCTTTAGTATTTCTTTTTTAAATATTTAAAAAAAATAACAATATTACTCTGAAGGAAACTTGACTTAGTAACATTAGAGTGCTTCTGTAAATTAACCCACATGATAAAAATGAGAGTAAGAAGAAAGTGAGAGTTTGTGGTGAGACCACAAAGATCTGATGGCGATTCCCGACATAGAATTCGAAAGATCTCCCTCTCATTTCCATCACAATGGATTAATTCCAAAAAATTCTTCATTTTCTGTCATTTAGAGTCCACTGTAACAACAAATTGGATTAGTTTTAACATCTCTATACAAAAACAAAAGCATCAACTTTAAACTTCATATATTTCATTTCTCTGAGCGATAAACTTTATCAGGTGTAATATTTGAGGAAAAGAAAACTTATTCTTTCTCCTCTACATTTCCAACGATCGTTATCAATATAGAATTTTGAATTACAAATCGTCTTCTTAAATGTATTTAACATAAAAACTCACAAAAACTCCATCTCCATTACAAAACTTATTTTAACTCGATATTTCAATCTCCTGAGTGGAGATTTTCTTAAGGAAAAATACGGAAAGAAATAGAGACAAAATCCTAAGACTTTTCTCTCTACTTCAAAAAACAGAATCCAAAATAGTAACAATCATGAAATCACTTACTACAATCTTTCCTAAACAACAAAACTATTAGACAAATTACTTTTTACAATCATCCAAAATAGTAACAATCATGAAATCACTCACTACAAATCTTTCTTAAACAACAAAGCTGTTAGACACATTACTTTTTACAATCATCCTTACCAATAAAACTTTTACAATATCCTTAATAGTCAACTTACAGTTTCAATTTTTACTTAATGTTTCAATTTCTGTTTCAAATCTTTGTTATTTTTGATAATTTTCTCA
>JAFIDM010000002.1:37240669-37257103 GCA_023159025.1 Thereuonema tuberculata
TGCAATATAGGACACACACTTTACATAAGGAAAATTGTTCGTTTTCGAATCCTCTTCCTTCCATATTCTTCTATATTCTACTTTATTTATATAAATATAATCGAACAGGCAAAACTCAAAGCATACCCTTCGAGTTTCGCAAAGCAAAGATTTCAATCAATCATTTGCAATTTTAAAAAATTTAGAAAGTTTAGAATATAAGAAAAAAATTAAGTTATATTACTAAATTTATATATTATTACTTCTTATTAAGGTGTTTATTCATTTTCTTATCATATATTTTATTTTATTTTACTTTATAACTTTAACTCAATATTTTAGATTTTGCTATTTTTAATTTTAATTTTTAATTTTTAATTTTTAAATACATGAAATAAATAAATAAAATTAGGTCTTTTTTTTTATTAAGTAGAAACCAATCGTCTTTATTACTGAATTCTGTTTTTGGTGATTTAGTTTTTGTTTTTAGATTGAGGTAATTTGGTTGTGGTTTTTTTTTTTTTGAATAACAGAGAGCAAAGTCTTGAAATATTGCGTTTTTGTTTTCTAAATTGTTTCTAAATTTTGCCGCTGATGCCGAGACGATAAATTGGTCTTATCTTCACAGAAACAGTGATTTGAATTTTGTAATGACATTTTTTCAAATTTCACATCACTGTTCGGTTATATCCCACATCATTGTCCGGCTTTATATGTTTTGTAATATAAGTTAATTTAATTTTTATATTCTATAGTTTTCTAAATTTCTAAATTGCAAATGATTGATTGAAATCTTTGCTTTGCGAAGCTCGAAAGGCCTTGCTTTGAGTTTTGCTTATTCGATTTTATATACTGGTGCAAAAAAAAGGTAACCGAAATTTAGATGAAATGACTTGACTTCGGTTGCCTTTTTTTTGCATCATCCTGTATATTTGGCCGTATCTCCATAGAAACTGTGATTTGTTTTTTGTATTGGCGATTTCAAATCCCAAATCACTGTCCGGCTTTATATATATATCTATATATATATGTATGTACAGGGTGATTCCTAAAGATGGGTAAAAATTTAACCTTAGGTTAAAGTCATGAAAAGAAGCAAAAAAGTTTCTATAAACGTGGGTCAGGGAAACAGTTTTCGAAAAAAACATTGTTTATTATTATTATATGTGTTTGGTTGCTGTTTTGTTTTGTTGGACAGTAGGATGTAAGAAAACGTAGTGCAAATGTTCATACAACGAACCATAAATCAGTAAAACAGAGAATGTAAGATTTCAAACGGTGTTGAATAAAACACATGTCAATAAATTAGTGAATGTCAATGACGCTAAACACGGCTGCAGCAACAAGTAATTTGTTTTCCTATGCCCGCGTGCCATGTGTCATGCAGAATACATTCGTCCTAGTGTCAAAAAAATATTTCAGTCATTCTGACTACAATTTTGCATTGCCTTTCGTATTTACAAATGATTTGATGTATGACAATGCCGATGGAAATGCACTTGAAGCTGCTCCTCTATACATAGAAAAATTTCCTAATCGATACCATCCAGATCGACGTATGTTTATCAAGATCCATCGACGTCTAAGCGAACATAAAACATTTGAGCATCCGAAATCACCAAAAAGGTCCAGAAATATGAGGATAAATGATTTGGAATAGAGAGTGCTGCAGGATATGTAACAACAAAGGAGATTGAGCTAAAATATGTAAATACTAAGAAAAGAAAGAGCAGATATATTTACAAAACCTTTAAATCGAATCATATTTGAAGAAATTGTGTCAAAACTAGGATTGAGGAAGTAAGATACAGAAGTACAAGAAAAAATGAATACCAGACCCTTACTTACACAAATAATCAATGTGGAGGAGGTATTGTGGAAATTAAGTAAATATTATTTAAAGCATTGATTGATTTGAATATCGACACGCAGCTCGTGAGAAAATTAGTATCAGGAAGCGTGACGATGAAAACAGAGAATGAAAGATGATTTCTTCAAAGATGTTGATAATTTTTTGAACTTATGAACTTAAATTCTACAGAATGAACATTATTTAAAGAACTGTTTGTGAACTATTTAAAGAACTGTTTGCGAATTGTTTGTGAACTGTTAGTGAACCAATAATTTAAAAAGAAGTAGTGCTATTAAAAGTTTGAAGTGGATTAGTATTTCGATACTGAAGAGGTTACGAAGATGAATACGTATTTCTTTATCCGATATTTTTGTTTAAAGTTTATTATATATTGTGTTTGTTTATAAAGTACATACCTGCTACTAAATACGGTAACTAGTGGCTACCCGTGAAATATTTACGAAAGTAAAACAGATTCCACATTTTGAAAAACCGTGACATTTTTTAAAACACAAGAATGAAAACGATGTTTTAAGCTCATTTTGTAAAAGCCATGACGTCCATAACAGCCCACGTATAATTTGAATGAATACTAAGCAATAAAACAAAATATGTATTTTGATCATAACAACTCTTGCAAGCATATAACTATCCATATTCAGAGATTAGTTTTGAAATATGCTTGAAGAGTCAATAAGGTGTGAGATCACGTATAATTAATAAAACAAAACGTGTGTAGTAGTCCATAACTTAAAATAATATATATATAACAAATTTTACTCTTTTTAAAAAAGTTACACAGTGTAAACGTTCACCCAAACAAACACAAAAAAATCACGTTTATCACTGTCATTTTCTTAGGCAAGACGGGCCTCAACCAGGGGCCTAAGTGTTGCTAAGGAATTGACGTAAAATGTTCGCAGTGCCAATGATGGCTGTCTTTTGTAATTCAGTTGTTGTTATTGCTGGTGCTCCAAGTCTGGTGTAATAGTCCATAAATTTAGGTGATAGTGTTCCTAGTGCACCAATGATGATTGGCAGCACTGTAGTTTTTTTATTCCATATTCGTGTAATTTCAAGTGCCAGAGCCCTGTATTTGTTGATTTTTTCCAGTTCTTTTTCCTGGACTCTACAGTCCCCAGGGATGGCGATGTCAATTAGGGTCACATTTTGTTGTTCAATTAATGTAATATCGCGCGAATTAGCTGTTACATGCTGGTCTGTTTGGATACGAAAATCCCAGAGGATTTTAACTTGTCCGTTATCCAAGACCTTTTCTATACTGTGATGCCAGGGTTTTTCTGATGTATGGAATCCAAAATTACGGCATAGTGCCCAATGTATTTTCTTGGCTACATCATCATGTCGCTTTTTATATTCTGTGTGAGCAATTGTAGAGCACTCACAGATTATATGATTTACAGGTTCTTCTCGGTTGTTACACAGTCTGCAGAGGCTGTTAGTGCTTGTGCCTTGTATTTTGGCCTTCATAACATTGGTCTGAAGGGCCTGTTCCTGTGCAGCAAGGAGCAGACCCTCAGTCTCCTTTCTCAATGTACCATTTTTTAGCCAAGTCCAGATGATATTTTTGTCTCTTTGCTTTTATGTTCGATTCCTTTGAAGAAAGCCCCATGAAGGGGCTTGTTTTCCAGGTTTCTAGTCGAGTATTGCACTGATCTTTTTTGTACTCTATTTTGGATTTGGTGGCTTTCAGGAAATTTTCAGTTTTAACTGCTTTTAGCAGTTTTTCATTACTGTTGTTGATGTAGTCACGGAGGCCACATTTTTCCTCTTCAACAGTTTGTTATATCTGTAATAAACCACGACCTCCAATGGTGCGTGGTAAATACAGTCTATCAATGTCACTCTTAGGGTGTAATGAGTGATGTATAGTTAGGAGTTTTCGTGTTTTTTTATCGAGTGTCTCCAGTTCAGCAATTGTCCAGTCAATAATTCCCGCTGGATATCGAATTAAGGGCACTGCCCATGTATTTATTGCACGAATAGTGTTTCCAGCATTGAGTTTACATTTTAGGATCTTTCGAACTCTTTTCAAATACTCTGATCTAGTAAGGTTTTTGACCCTATCATGCAGTATGTTGTCCATTTCTAAAATACTGAGGTATTTGTATGGGTCTTCCTTATTAAGTGACCTTATTATATCTCCATTTGCCAGTTCAATGCCTTCTGTTTTCTGAACTTTTCCACGTTGTACTGTCAGCATTGCACATTTATTTATATATATATATATATATATATATATATATTAGCACTACGCTTTGTCATTATAAGTTAACCTCCCGCCCTAAAATAATGTCGATCCAGACAAGAAATGTTGGTGGCGCCACCTTGTATTTTGTTTCTTGCGTAAATACTGTATCTGCAGCGCTTTTGCGATGAAAAATACACAAATATCTGTACAATTTTTGCCTATTAATAGGATGATTAATTTTATATTAAACTAACATCATCGAATTGTACAGCGCCATTACTTGATCAATTTGGTAACAGATGGGTCGGTAGGGGTGGCCCACGGCGAAGGCCTCCAGGCTACCCTGATCTCCTCTGGATTTCTGTACTTGGGGATATTTAAAAACGTTAGAGTATTCCAGTCCAGTCAACAGTCAGGACGAGTTGCGAGAACGAATAACCAGTTGCTTTCAGGACATGCGGCAAAATCCTGGGATTTGCGAAAGAATTCATTCATAACAGACGACGAGCGGAAGCATGCATGCAAGCCAACGGAGGACATTTACAAATTTCATTATTTGTGTTGACTCTTATAACAACACAATGATTACTGCAAACTATGTTTTGCGCGAAAAATTTTCATTTCTGGATTCATTAATTGTTTGTTTTTGGTTTACAATATCGCTTATTAAATCATTCATTCACTATTTACTTATTTGTGGTTTGTTTTATGAATATTTGCAATACGTTTTCTCGTATCGTACTGTGCCAGCAATCCAAAATAATACAAGAACCAAACAATCAATTATGATACAAGACATTTTTCTCGAAAACTATTCATTTCCGGACCCATGTTTCATGAGTAGAACCTAAGGCTAAATTTTTGATCCAGGTTTTGGATCAACAGGTATAGATATAAAGTATATATATACAGTATATATATATATATATATATATATATATATATATATATATATATATGGAAGGGTGAGGATATTTGATCCCCATTTTGCATTTCGCGTTCTGTCTGCTAAACGGCCAATGCCAACCATGTCAAGTTAGCGCCAAAGAATAGGTCTGATTAACTGTGCCTCTTAACTGCGACTTATCAACGAGCAATATTTGCATTTGAAAACAGTTGACAATTGCACTTAAAACTCACGTATTTCATTTTCGTCTAATCAGAATCAAGTCTACTTATTAATTAGGAGACTTGATCCCCCTGATAATGAGACATGGTCCCATAGTATGTCTGGCGAGATACGCGTTCCTGGGGTGGTTTTAAAAGGGAAATAAATAACCCAAATCCCTTCCCTCGAACTCGATGGTTTATTTACCAGACTTCAGACACACAACCTAAAGTATTCTTAGTAACTCTCAGGAAGAGTAAAAAATTCTGCTGCACATGTTACGTATTGTTTTAGGCGCACGCCACCGAGTGCTCTCCCAAGCAAGCCACGGTCACAGGATAAAATGGGATATGTATGTAAGTGGAGAGTAAGGAGATTGGAGGGAAAAAAGGAGATTGGCCGTGGAAAGCTAGCCTAGGGAATGGCCCACTAACGGGCCACTAATAGCCACAAATTCTCTAATGGCCCACGCCTTCTCTAAGATGAAAGACAGATTGACTTCGTCGCGTGATAAGAAGGCTTTATTGCAGTTACGGGGAAGGGAAAGATAGGAAAATACAAATAGAGGGAAGCAGGATGACTTACAGTATCGGACTAGGCAACCCACAAGCAGGGATGGAGACGCTGGACATCATCTGCGGTTTGTGTCGGAGGGATCTTCACTGCTGTCGCTGACTCGTGGTCGTCAGCCGACTCTGGAGAACGGGAGGTCCAAATGCGAGCGGGTGCTCGGGATAATCCGCTCGATATCTCTTCGGAGGATCTAAGAGGAGCGGGAACCCTAAAGTCGCGGTGCTGAAGTCGGGGATTATTTGGACCTCTGATCGGGGACTCAGAGATCAGGAGGGCGAGATGGCTCAGAGAAGATAGGGAGATCGCGCAGGGCTTTTTTGGATCTCCACGCTGACAATCTCATTCGCCAACTGTCTCTGTTTGTCTTCTTTTCCTCCCAAGGAGCGAGGTGTTGGTCCCCTCCGTCGCCTCTGGTCAAGAAGGGGTGTCATCACTTACGTAGTCCCAGGTGGCCTTTCCTTTTGTTTTCCTCTATTTAGAGCAGGACTCTGATGCAATGCATAATAGGGGAGAGGGTAATCGGCTTTTAACATAGGAAACAACAGTTTTCACGGGCTAGTTGTCTTTGTGTACCGGCCATAAAAGCACTAACTGGTCACTCATAAAGCCACACTGTTTAATAGAGAAAAACACTGTTTAAAAGGCATAAGGGTGCCGTGTTGGCGGGGAATAAAGGAAGGAGGACCCTTGCAGTACAAGGAGTTGATAGGAAGGCAGAAATGTGAAAATGATGGAAAAATGTAGCGGAATAAGCAAGAAACGAGATGTGGAAGGAAGGAGAGGAGAGAAAGGGTTAGCGAAAGCGTCGAGGCGCGAACTACGTTTGTGACAGTCGTTTAGACTTATGATGTAGAGAACTCGGAAGTTTCACCACTAAAAAGACCTGTATGAATTAGTCTATCACTTCTAGATTTTTTTAAATAATTCCGTCTACGTTTTATGTATTATACATTTCTGCTTTAACCGTCTTCGTAGAGCTATTTTACATTACAAGGTTTTCATAGAGCGAATTTTTTCTAAACTCTATTTCTAAAGCTGGAAAAGTAAATGTTGGAATAGTAACATTTGTCACGCTTTTATTTTCATTTTTTTCTTCTTTTGTGACCTGTTTGCGGTCCTCAGCCTATATTTCAGCCTATTTTTTTTTTTTATTTCATATTGTTCCCTCGTCTTTGTTCTGTTCTGTAAATACTTATTTATTGTAAAAGAAATCATGATTTGTATTTATAAATCCGATAATTTTATACTTTAGTTTTCGTGTTATCACCGGTTTTTTCTGAAGTTTCGATTTTCATTTATTATGTTCCCTTGGGAATTTTATTTATTCTTATTCTCATAAAGTAGCGAAGATGGGGAAAAGAATGGAACCTACAAATCTAAAGTAAAAAACACAATAAAAATAAGGAAATGGAAATTCATGTCCAGTCTCCTCTGGCCTCAATGAATTTTCAACGCGCATTAGAAGTCATAAAGTAGTGTTTTGCTATTTCCCACAGCGGTCAACATGTCAATTCTTTGTCCTACGTCACAAATTAAAATCATAACCCCACATTTAATGATTGACTATTTTTTGTTAATTTGTGTGACATCATGGCAAGTACCCCTAGGAAACAACAGAGTTCTACCTTAGTTAATATTTCGTAAGATAAGAATTATTATTGAGCTCGGTCGTATCATCACCAGCTGACCTTCCAATGTTCATTCCTTATATACGTGGTGGCATGCGAAGACAGTGAAAATTCAAAGAAAAGAATCAGTGCTTCGTTCCCCGGGTCATGGAGTCGTTCCGATTCATGAGAAACGTATATGGGGGCATTTGATGTTGGTACATGCTGGTGCATCAACATGTTGGTAATGTTGGTGCATCAAACCTTTATTAAGTAACCTTTCTTACATTATATTAATAGTGAGGTTATCGACTTAAAATAGGAGTTAAGAGAAAATATTAAATTTAAGTTTCAGATCGTTTATCATTACTGTATATTCCGTGATAAAATTGATAGCGGTTTGTAAGTATCTTTATAAGAATTCATTTATTCCATTTATTTTATTTTTTCGATTGTTCACAATTATTTTTTTTCGTAGCAATGTTGAGTTAATTTGATCAAAAACAATGTTAATAACTATGTGTGCCATGTTTAACCTGTAGAAGTATGATATCGTGCGATATTTTCACGACATTTTTGGCTATGAATTTATGATTTTGATCATAACATGGGACGGGGGCGTTATTTGAATTACTTATCTAAGAACATCACAAAACGCAACGAAAACTTGCACAAATACTTTCAAAAGAACTGAAATACACTGGTCTTCATCACATCTACAGCTTCATCTACCCCTATTGTCTCCTGACCAAAAATTATGCTGGTCACCATAAGTTGAAAATATAAAAAAATCTGTAGTAAGTCTATAAAGATGACAGCAGTCATTCCAAACCTTCCTCATTCCTTGCCCCGGATGTTTTCTATCACTGACATCAGTATTTGTTACTTCTAACTCAAGTTTTGAAGGGGTGATCAATTCCCCTACGGATCAAGTGTCACCAGTCTCACTTTATATATAATTTATAAAAATACTACGAAGAAATTACAACATTTAAAAGAATTTACATATATATAAGAAGCCAAACCTATTTGAAAAATTTTAAATGTATTTTAAGTTATTTTAAACTATTTCAAAAGAAGTAAAAAAATTACAGAAACAAAAGTTTAAGGAATTAGGTTTCAAAGTTTTTTGAGAAACTTCTTATTTAATAATGTTACCTTTTAAAATAAGCTCTGGATTCAAATAATAAAGAACCATCTTTTTAAACCAGGAACATATTTCTTTACATATGAAAACGGGAAAAAACTCGAGAATGCACAAATTCGTTAAATTCGTTTTGCTTTCACGCATTGAAGTAATCTGGGACAGCTGTTTCGTCGATGATGGCTCAATGCGTGAAAGCAAAATTAAATTAACCAATTTTGTGAGTAGTGATGGGAGTCACTGTGGACCCTGGTTTGGAAGTCACTTGAGACCACTTTTTTGTTTTTGGTTGGAAGGAAAGGGTTTTTTGTGATTTTTGTGGAGGGGATGGTTGGACTTGATGGTTTTTGGAGTGTTTTTTGCTTTTGGACGGGTAATGATTGTTTTGAAGTGGTTTTAGGAGGGTTTTTTGATTGTTTTTTGAGTAAGGATAGGGTTAAGATGGAGAAAGCTGATTGGTTTGGGTTAGTATGGCTCTTTATTGTTATTTTCGTTGGTAATTTTGTTTGTTATGTGCTGTTGTGTTTTTCATATGTCTGTTGGTCTTTTTTTGTAAAAGTGCTGCATTATTATGTTTTATTTTGAATATTTTTTTTGCTCTTACTTCATCTAGTAGAAAAGAAGATGGAGGGGTAGGGAGGGTGTTAATATGGAGAGAGAAGAAGGAGAGAGCCGCTCCTTAGCGCTTTTCCCCCCAGGGCAACTTTCGCTGCTGAGCTCGAGAGAGACAGAAGGGAGTGTATTGCTGGGAAGTTTTCTGTTTTGAAAGTTAGCTCATTATTATTCGAAAAGTGAAAACTGGTGGTTTTCTCGCCGGGGAAGTACTCTGTTTTTGAAGATCGACTCATTAGTATTCGAAAAAGTGAAAACGTTCTGTTGGTTATGGTCGGAAAAATGATATGAAGAATACAATTGGTAAAAAAGGTTTTTTTTGTGTGGCAAAAAGAGAGAGGTTTTGTTTTTAAATTTTATTTTTTGTTTAAGGAAAAGATTAAGTACGGAATACAAATTAAGGTACAATATTTATTAAATTAAGAGAAATGAAAAAAATCACAAATCATTGCATTCATTTTCTTTTTATCTTTTTCACCTTTTGAAATGTTTCATATGAAAAAAAAAGCATTTTACGGATTTGAAAAAAGAAAATGAAAATTAGAATGTAAAAGAGTGATTATATTTTTATAATACATATTACATTACTGTGATGTAGTAAAAGAAACGTGCACATGTGTTATGCAGACCATAGTCCAGTTCAGCTTGAAAATGAGGTAAGAAAAAATGAAATAAATTAATTGCTGGAAAGAATAAGAAGAAAAAAAGTAAATTATTATTTTTATAAAGTTATTTATATATTATTTTTGGAAAGGAAAAAAATGAAAGGGTCTTTATGTTATTTTTTAAAAAATGAAAAAAATCATAATAGTAAAGTAAAAAAAAGAATATTTATATATTCTGTTGTGATTATAGAGGTCTGTGCGAATTTTCGGTGTTGTCTTTCAATGACATGAAAATCTGTTATAACGATATCTAACAACATTCAAGTCCGGTTTTTTTGTGTTTAAACACCTACAAATACAGATACCAAAAATAAAAAGAAGAAGGAAAGAAGAAAGCGGGTTATTAAAAAGAAAAAAGATAAAATTTTATATTTTACTGCTAAAACAAAACATATTAAGTAGTTACCTTCTCACAACCTATGTGTGTGTGTGGCTTGAATATTCGATGGTTCTTAAAAAACGGACATGATTGTAGCTTTCAAAAGGTGTTGTCCGTCACTAACTCTGAAAAACATTGGGTAAAGTTTTTGGAAGGAGCTGTATTTATATACAGCTGTATCGACCTTCCATTCCTTTGAAAAGTAGGTCATGCTTTTTTTTTTTTTTTTTTTGAAAAACCCTCCCCCACTCCTCTCTCTCTCAAACAAAGAGGGAAATGTGATATTAAAAAAAACAGATAAATTAGAAAAATATGGTTATTTGTAAAAAAAATAAACAAAGAAAAAGAGTTTTACCTGATTATTAATTAATTTAATGAAATGCGGAGTGTTACATTAGAAGAAAAACAAATAATAAAACAAAAATAGTAAAATAGAGAAAAAAGAAATATTTAATTATTTTTTTCTTCAATGTTAATCATTTTCAATGAATTAAAAACAAAATTCGTCAAAAAATAAAGTAATTATCTCTTTTGGGGGAAATAATGGCTTTTTTATCTTTTTTACGATTAAAAACAAATAAACTTTTGTATTTTTTAATCATGCTAAAAATATCATTAGATTACATATGACAAATTAGATTTTCAACTGTTGATTCATTTTTTTTCGGTTAATGTTAAGGA
The DNA here is from genome assembly GCA_023159025.1 of Thereuonema tuberculata. Taxonomy (NCBI): domain Eukaryota; kingdom Metazoa; phylum Arthropoda; class Chilopoda; order Scutigeromorpha; family Scutigeridae; genus Thereuonema; species Thereuonema tuberculata. Next base: position 37,251,482 of record JAFIDM010000002.1, read on the forward strand.
AATTTCATTATTCTTTTATTATATATCTTTTACTTGGGGGGAATAAAAAAGGGTGATGTCTCTTTTTGTCTAGACTATGAAAAAATGAGGTCATGGCTAAGGGGAAAAAAAACGCAGGTGTGTTTTTTGAGAAGAATTCCAAGGTTTCCCCCACCCGACCTAGATAAACAATGCTTTCATCTTTTTACAGAAAACTGGATACAATATTTGTAGATATTTTATAAATAAAAGTAAATTAGTTTTTTTATAAAATATAATGAAATTATGCTTTTCTTTTTTTTGTGTAAACAAAAAAAGGTTGGCAATGATTATTTTCTCCTGACCATTCGAGAATAACTACCTCATTGCCTGCCTTTCTAAAAAACGTTTTTAAATGGGAAGCTTTTATAGCAAGACAATGCTTAGGATACATTTTTTGTGACCTCTTTTCATTTTAACACCCTTTTTTTAATTCATTTTCAAAAGTCTCTTTGATTATTCTGTGAAAAATGACTGTATAAGAGAATTTATCATTTAATCTTTTTTTTCAGTAGAATTAAATTTTTTTCATTTACGAATTTAGCATACAGAACCATGCATTTTTTTTAAAAAAAGGACTTGCGTTTTTTGTTATTCGTTTTTCCAAAAAATAAATATAAAATATTTTTTGATATTTATTAAATGTCTTGTTTATGGATGCAGGAAAAACGGTGCCAAGCAAAAGATGCATTGTGGGATAGTGTTAACCTACTTTTTTTGAATTCGAAAACGTAATTTCTGATTGGGTGATGGGCTGGACATTGGAGGAGTGGTCTTGCTCTCATTGGCTGAAAAGTTATCACGCTGTTGACACGTATTTTTTTCTTCTTTGATTGGAAAACAACCTTTCAGAGTGACAGTTAGAAATTAATAAACATGAATTTGGAAATTGTATATAAACACGGACTTTTCAGAGTAATTCTACTGTCTCTTGCAGCTGTAATTTGCTCCACACAGTTGAGATATCATCCTAGTATCAGAATTGTTGCAACGAGCTATCTTCCTGAAACAATGGCCGGCGCAAGTTTTTTTGATCCAGTGGACTTACAGCAGAAATTTGAATTAGCCATGCATGATCTTGCCCCTGCCCAGGTAATATAAATTCGTTGTTTTCCTTTTTTTATTACTATGTGTTTTTTTATTTCTCGAATTGTTGATTTTCCAAAAAAAACCAAAAAAAGTAATATTCTTTTATTTTTCTTTATTACCTTTCCCAAAAAACCTTCTCATCTCTTCTTTTTTTTCTTTCTTTCTTTCTTTCTTCTAAAAAATTATCAATGACTATCGTTTTTCATTAGATTCCCTCAGGCTTTTTGAGTATTGGAAACAGTATTTATCTTAGAGTAGCGCCATACAAGGGTGTTCTGTTAATAAATTTAAGAAAATTTTTCTATAATGGAATTTCTTTGATTCCTACAGCCATTGGACTTTCGCTTTCGGAGAAAGATACTCAGATTTTAGCGTTTTCTGCTGTTGATATTAATCATTACGCCGCAACAGTGGAAGTACTGTATAACGATGGTCATGCGGATCCCAAGAAGGTGCTAAATCTCACAAATGACAGAGTGCTGACCATAACTTATGACCCTATCATAAAACAGGCACTTTTAAAATTCAGCCGGGATAGTAAACAAATTTCTATTAATAGCCATCAGTGGCACACCTTTTCGCAGCTTCTCACCAGCGAATTACCTCGGCTCATTCAATCTGTAAAGGAAACTATGAGATGTTCCTCACAATCCACACTCCCATCTGCAGTCAGCAATTATTCCGCTCCTATTCTCCAATCGGCTCTCATAACTAATCCTTCCCAACCCTCCCAAAATCCGACTTTTCCTAACCCTTCAACCCCCGTTCTTCCATCAACAGCTCCTGCCGCAGTAGCTAGTGCAGCCGGACCAGTGAAACGAACTCGCCGAGCGCCCATTCGTAAGCTGAAAATGCCAACGTCTAAACAAGCATCGGGGACGCCTACCGATCCCAGAACAGCACCCGTTCAAGCCTCTGAAACCAACGAATTTGATTTTTCCCAATCTCTAGATCAAAACATTGATCCTACATTCTTCACTGACGGTCAAGATCTAGACAAGCATTTGATCGAATCATAAAAGGTGTGAAAAAAAAACTGAGTAAGTCACATCATTCTTTTTTTTTCAGTTATTGTTTTTTTTCCTTTTCCTCTTTTTTGAAAAAAATGTATTCGTCAATGAATGAATTAGTCAATCAGATTAAATCCTTAGTAAAGTATTTTAAAAAGTGAATCAGATAGAGGTACATTGAACTCGATATCATGTCAAGTAGCTCAGATAGGGAAATAAAGGCCATTGCGGACCGATGGCACCTCAATCCAGACGAGATTATACCTAGAGTATCAAAACCCGCCCCTAATTCGGATAATGAGTCGACACCAGCCATTCAATCAATTGCTGAAAGGTGGAATATTGATCCGAAACAAATCACATCTGAACCATTAAATGCAAATAAAACTTTTGAAGATATTGCAGATCGATGGAATGTGGATATTAATACATTTCTAACCGACTCAGAGGACGAATCTCTGAGTTCGGAAAAAGAAGAAGAAGAAGATACACCTGAACCACTGTCGGCAAATGAAATTAACGAATTTGATAATTGGCTGTTAGGTTTCATTAATGTAAAACGTGTTATTGCGCGTCACTACATTCGGCGCTATAGAACTTTGGGGACTCAGTATGAAATTGAATTATCATGTCCTACATTAGAGGAAATAAAAGCAAAGAATGCAGAAGGTCGAAAATTAAATTTAATGTTTATTGTCGAACGCCTCTTTGAATTATTAATACAACAACTCACTTCAGAGTGCCTTCCTAACGACAGGATTGGTATTCAAATAAACAGTGATCAGTTAGAGTCGGCTGCTTATTTAACTTTCACTGCAAAGAAAGATTTTAAAACAGAGTCGGTCCTTGAACTCGTAGAAATGTTAGCACAGTCCGGAAAAAGAATTGATTGGACTAGTACTTTATCTGTAAAGGTAACCTGTGTTTCGCCACCTGAGGGTGGAAGATTAAAAGGACCAAGCAATCTTCATATTCAAGAATGGGTAAAAAAAAAGAAGTGCATCATCCAAATTCAAAATCGGTCCGATAAATTATGCCTAGCTCGCGCTCTGGTCGTTGCCATGGCTCAAATTAATAACTCTCCCGACATTCGGAAAATTATAAGAAGTAATTCTTTTCAACTGAAGGAGGCGGTTAACCTTCACCGCGAGGCAGATGTCCCCCGAGGTTCCTGTGGGATACCCGAAATACAAAAATTTCAAACGTTTTTAAATCCTGCCTACCAAATTATCATTATTTCTCATGAGATGGGGAATCAGGCTCTTTTTGTGGGTCCTCCGGCTGAGAAAAAGCTAATTCTTTTTCATTACAACGAACATTTCGCCGTTGTAACAAGTCTGACTGCTTTTTACAACTGCACTTATTTTTGCATAACTTGTTTCAAGAAATACAAGGCTAAAGATAGACATACCTGTTCCAAAATTTGTTTTGCATGCAAGAAATCAGGAGGTTATTGCTCTGTCGAGAGTTATGTTCGCTGTGAGATCTGTAATCGATTTTTCAAATCTGCCAGGTGTTTCAAAAATCACAAAAGTATTTACAGTACGAAAGGTATTCTTATTTGCGACCAATTTCACCGATGTCGAGTGTGTGGAATTACTGTTGACAACAGTACGGGGACCGCCCATTTTTGTGGACGCTACCGATGTCCCAACTGCAAGAATATTGTCCCACTCGATCATTTATGTTATATTCAGCCAGTGTCTCTTCCCAATAACGAGGAGAAGGATGAGAATCAATTCCTGTTATTTTACGATTTTGAATGTAGCATAGAAAAAGATCTCGGCAATGGTCGTATAGAGCATGTACCTAATTTATGCGTAGTAAAATTCTGTTGCACGAAATGTGTCGACACCCAATCAGATGATTGTGAAAACTGCACCGCTCCAAAACTGAGGATTTTCAAAGGAGAAACAGCCTGTAGAGATTTTTGTGAATGGCTTTTTGGAACCTTTGAATATGAACATGTCTCCGCCATTGCTCATAATGCTAGTGGCTATGATTCTTATTTCATCATTCAATACATGTTGAAATGTAATCAGAAACCTCGAAAAGTTATTTATAACGGAAACAAACTGCTCTTTCTTCAATGGAAAAATATTCGATTTCTCGACTTGTTCGCCTTTATCCCGATGGCTTTAAAAAAATTACCCAAGGCATTTGGTTTGGATACCAGTCAACTATTAAAGGGCTATTTCCCCTATCTATTCAATCGAACTGAAAATTGGAACTATCGAGGATCCTACCCTTCTTTGGAACATTATAATGTCGGCAGTATGATGCCAGAGGAGCGTAATGTATTCATCCAATGGTACAATGAACAAAAAGGCAAAATATTTGATTTTCAAAAAGAAATCCTCGACTATTGCATTATGGATGTAGAGATCCTGAGTGCAGTGGCTTTGAAATTTCGCGAAGTTTTTACTTCAATTATAGGTAGCTGTCCGTTTCAAACGGGGATTACAATAGCCAGTGTTTGCAATCGTGTTTTTCGGGCGAAATTTTTAAAACCAGAAACAATTGCGCTCATCCCTCATAACGGGTTTTACAAAAATGCCAAACGCTATAGTAAGATAAGCATCGAGTGGCTAGAGTTTGAATCACGCCAGCGCAACGAATTCATTCAGCATGCTTCATTCGAGGTGAAAAATTCATCCCTGAATGTCGTCTTTACGTCGACGGTTTTTCGGAAAAGTCCAGAACTGTTTTTCAATTTCAGGGATGTTGGGTGCACGGCTGTGAAAAATGTTACAGAAATAGACTGATGCTTCATCCCCATCGAGGGATGACGCTTCAGGAGATATTTGATTTAACACTTGAAAACGTCCAGAGACTGCAATCCTGTGGGTACACAGTAGTAGAAATGTGGGAATGCGTTTTTCGCACTAGATTAAAGACAGACGTGGAATTGAGCGAATTTGTAAAAGAGCTATGCATAATGCCTCCTCTCACACCAGATCAAAGTTATTTTGGTGGCAGAGTTGAGGGTTTTAAACTCTTCCACGAGATAGAACCGGACGAGGAAATTATTTATATAGACTTCATTTCATTGTATCCGCTGGTATTGAAAAGGATATTTACCTTTTAGGCTATCCCGAAATTTTAACAGAATTTGATTCAACTGATATTTCCAATTTATGTGGAATAGTACAATGCAGCATTCTCCCACCGAGAGGACTTTATTTACCGGTATTGCCCTACCGTTACAACAAAAAACTGTACTTTCCGCTGTGTAAAAAATGTGTTGAGTTAAAATCTTCTACAAAGTGCGAACACAATGATCAGGAGCGGATCTTAACCGGTGCCTGGGTCACTTTTGAACTCCAGCTTGCTTTGGAGAAAGGTTACATGATCAAAAAAATATTTCAAGTTTGGAATTTTTCAAAAACAACGCAGCTCGACCCCGAAACGGGACAGGGAGGCTTATTTACAGAATACGTAAATACTTTTCTTAAAATCAAACAGGAAAGTGATGGCTACCCTTCACATTGTCAGACAGAGGATC
>JAFIDM010000002.1:37269846-37354901 GCA_023159025.1 Thereuonema tuberculata
CTGATTTCCATAGTGGAATAATTTTAGCCTCTTTGAAGGAGAAAGGGAAGATGCCTTCTATGGCTGACATATTAAATATGTGAGCTAGAGGAAGAGAGATTTCATCTATGATGTTTTTAAGAAGATTAGGGGGAGACCTGAGCAGGTCCAGAACAACTTTTATTACTTAACGATTTAATTGTATATTTCACTTCAAGAGGGAAAGTTGGTGATAGATAAAAGGAAGAAGGAACTGGGTTGTGGGGTATAGAAATGTTACGTACATCAAGAGAAGAAGAGGATGAGTGTGGAAGTAGCTTATTAAGAATATGATTTAAATTTTGAGTGGTATCAGTGGGATTATTCTCGGCGATAAGATGAGATGGAAGCTTTTCTTTAATTGAGGTTGTTAATAGTTTATTAATATTCTTCCATTTCTCTTTAATAGATAGGCTATCCTTAAATGCATTTTCATAGTAACTGATTTTGGCCGATCTAATTTTTGATTTTAAGCTATTTTGAAGAGTTTTGAGACACTGAAGTTTGTCAGGAGTAGGGTTCTTTTTGCAGGTTTTATAAAACTTATTTTTTTGGCGAATCTCTTTAAGTAGATCCAAGAAAAGCCATGGATTTTTATTTATGTTAGATGTATTAGTTTTAGGGGTGCCGAGAGGCGGGAAATATTTATTGAATCCAGTGAAGAAGAATTTGTTGAAGATAGTGACTGCTTCATCCGTAGATGTTGCATCTTTCAACTCTCTTATCCAGTTAATTTTCTGAAGATATTTTTTAAAGTTATTTACATTTTTTGTTGTGATTTTCCTATTTTTAGTTGTTACAGGCTTTTTAAAAGTAAGGTTTTTAAATAAATTAGAAGTTGTAGCTGTAAGGAATATTGGATCGTGGTACGTTATTAAAACGTTCAGGATACCTTTAGATTGTACAGGAAAGTTGGTAAAGATTTGATCCAAAAGAGTGTGAGATGAATGAGAGACAGAGTGACGAGTTGGCGACTGAAACTAAGTAATCGTGGAAGAATTGAAGGTTTCCAGAAGGTGGTCTGTACATTCCGACGAATATTAGATCCTCATTTACCGAACAACAAACACATTCTGAATCTACATTGATAAAAGAGAATTCGTTAATTTTTGTAATATTGAACTTATTATAATATAGAGCAACGCCGCCTCCTTTTCTGTGATTTCTATTTATTGAAACTGTGGAATATCCCTCAATATTCGGCAAAGTCTGTGAGTTTGTGGCCCAAGTTTCCGTCAGAAGTAGAAAATCAGGAAATTTGTGCAAAGTTTCTAAAGTACCTAGTATCATGTCCCAATTAGCTGTAATACTACGAATATTTTGCGAAAGAATGATCAGAGAGTCTGGTGAGATAGTTAAGAATGGGTCTTCAATGCTTGCCATAAGGAGAAGGCGGAAGATATGGTTTAAAATTTATGGGTTTTTATTCACTATTCTTTGAAAGTTCGCAATGACGTCTGACTTAGAGCGTTATTTAGAGCGGGCCAAGGGATTCAATAGATGGAGTTGAGAGGTCAAGAAACGAAGTGGAGAAAGTGGAAAGAAAGAGTTTACAGTGTATTACGAGGCCTAAGGAACCACTTGAATAAATTGTTTTTAAATATAGATCTCGAAAACGAAATTGTTTCTTAGTATATACAGTACGAATTAGAAGGTGGGAGAGAGGAATGTGAGATGAGATATAAGGAAGGTAAATTGTATAGAACGAATGAGCTAGACTAATTTGAAAACAAAACAGTAAAGGGAAAATAATGAGTATAAGAATTCCTTAAAAGTAATAATAATAATAATAATAATAATAATAAGCCCCCATGAACCCTACCTCCTCGCGGTGGGGGCGGGAACTACACTAGCTTTAGGGTAGGCTAAAGGGTCCAACCATTTATGATGAGAACACGTTCTAATATAGATCATGCTGCATCGGGTGTGGCGCAGGATAAAGTCACCCGCGTTCGGGGGTTAGGCAGAGGCCTCCGTTCGAAAAATATACTACAGTCTCCCGCAGGTGGTGGTGGAGAAAGTGGCACCCCATCCTGTAGTATGGCTACCACAATGCCCGGGCAACACCATCCAGCCCGAACAGTCGGAAGTGTTTCGTCTGTGTCAGAGCAGGCGACCACCAAGACTGGGAAACCACGCCAGCGCATCCGATGGTCACCACAGATGAACCAGGATCTTATGCGCGACTTCTTCACTGTTACAAAGTTAGATACTCAACTAACAGGATAGAGACAGGCACTACACCAAGCTTTCACCACACGCTATCCATCGTTAGGGCTTAGCGAACAGCGGGTAGCGGATCAGCGACGTTCAATTGTAGTAAACAATCTTATTCTCCCATGCATACTTGCACAAATTAAAGAAGAAGTCGCTGAATCCAACCACAGGACACCAAACCACACCTCACCAGAAGACACCATTATGGAAAACACAGAAACAATCTCTACCCCTCAGTACACATGCCCTAACAATACAACTAATGAAATATTACGTGCAGCTCATGATCATTTCTACACTGCACTCGCACAATACACTGGCACAGACCCCACACTTAGGCCGCCACTCCCCAAAGTACACACATCAAAACAACTCGCCACAGTCATATACCATCCCAACACACACACTATCCCACAACACCTTGACAATATCCAAACATTAGAAGACATACATACAACACTCTACTGTGCCGCACAGGGAACCATTCGGACACTTGGAATCAAACAACACAACATACCTCCCACTGCACGGACACAAGAATACATCCCCCCTTGGAGACGTCGCCTTGAGGGCCGCATCAGTGACCTTAGAGGAGACATAGCCAGGCTCACACAATACTGTGCAGGAAACAAAACAAAGAAACTTATGTCCCAGGTTAGAAAGATATTCAAGCACATAAATACTCGCCCTTCACATTCAAATCATCATAACCAGGTTCAGGAACATCTCGACACACTAAAACAAAAACTCAGTGCACTTGCAAAAAGATTACAAAGATACAAACAGTGCACTCTGCGCAAACAACAGAACAACACTTTCCAATACAATGAGAAAAAATTCTACAGATCCCTTACATCTTCCTCTACTGCAACTAACACAAACACTCCCAACAGCGAGGCTTTACATGAATACTGGTCGTCTCTGTGGTCAAACCCTATCCCCCACAATGATAAAGCACCATGGATAACAGAGGAACAGCAACTCACTGAACACTTACCCTGCATGTCCTTCCATGACATTACTTTCGCAGACATACAGACAGCACTAAAACATGCACACAACTGGAAGGCTCCTGGTGCAGACGGAGTCCAGAACTTCTGGATCAAGAGGTTCACGTCCCTGCATGGAAAACTAGCGCTTACAATCACTGACATAATCCAACACCCAGAACATATGCCTCGTTTCCTCACACAGGATGTCATATACCTACAGAGCAAGAACACTGAAACAGCGCAACCTGCAAACTACCGCCCAATCACTTGCCTCCCCACACTTTACAAACTCCTCACCTCCTGCCTCGCAGACAAGATCTACACACACATCGAGACATATAACATTCTTTCCGAACAGCAGAAGGGCTGTCGCAGGAATTCCCAGGGTTGTAAGGAGCAACTCCTTATTGACTCTGTAATCCTGCGCCAGGCACGCGCGAAGAATAGGAGCTTACATATCGCATACATCGATTACAAGAAGGCATTTGATTCTGTCCCTCATTCCTGGCTCCTACACACTCTTCATATCTACAAAATACACCCCAAGATCACGGCATTCTTAGCTGCCACGATGAAGAGTTGGAACACAACATTACACCTACGCACCTCTAACACCTCCATCACTACAGATCCCATTCCCATAAGGAGAGGTATTTTCCAGGGAGACTCCTTGAGTCCTCTTTGGTTCTGCCTCGCCTTGAATCCACTGAGCCATATACTAGATAACACAAAACACGGTTATAGGCTTACCACAGGCACTGTGACACCATATAAAATCACACACTTACTCTACATCGATGACATTAAACTCTATGCCACAAACAATGCAAAACTTACTAATTTACTACAAGCCACCACCCAGTTCACCAAAGACATTGGGATGGAATTTGGAATTGACAAATGCCGCAAGTTACACATAACACATGGGAAGACTTCGAATTTGGAGTGTTTTGAACTGGACCATGGTTTGGCCATCCAATCCATGGAACAGGGAGAGACCTACAAGTACCTGGGCTTCCAGCAAGCGCGCGTCATTGACAACGCAAACATCAAAAATGCACTGAAGAACACATACCTTGCTCGAGTTCACAAAATCCTCAAAACACAACTCAACGCCAGAAATAAAATTAAAGCTATCAACACTTTTGCCGTTCCCACACTAACATATTCGTTCGGCATAATTCCATGGACAAACACCGAACTCGAAGCACTACAACGCGCAACACGCACTACATTCACGAAACACAACATGCACCACCCCAAGTCCGCTACGGAAAGGATGACTCTTCCCCGCAAGGAGGGAGGCCGAGGACTCATCAACCTCATCACCCTACACGAAAAACAAGTACATACACTTAGGGAACATTTCAACCAAAGAGCAGAAGACTCCTCACTTCACTCAGCCATTGTCAAGGCTGACACACACCTCACACCCCTGAACCTCGAAAACTCTTCTCCAACACTCACCACCCCTGACACTCACACTCAGCAGCTGCGTGAATCATGGGCTCGTAAGGAACTCCATGGCAGACATCATCACGAACTCAGCCAGCCTCATGTCGACATGGAAGCGTCGAACAGATGGCTGACGAGTGGTGAGCTGTTTGGGGAGACCGAAGGGTTCATGATCGCAATACAGGACCAAGTCATCTCCACACGCAACTACAAGAAACACATTCTACACGATGCAAACACACATGACGACAAATGCAGGAAATGCCACACTACGCATGAGACGATCGACCACGTAATATCAGGCTGTCCCCTTCTCTCTCAAACAGACTACCTCCATCGACACAATCAGGTAGCGTCGATCGTTCATCAACAACTAGCACACAAACATTCACTTATTAAGAGCACGGTCCCGTACTACAAGTACATACCACAAAGCGTATTAGAGTCACCCTCATATAAACTATACTGGGACCGCCCCATTCACACAGACAAAACCATACATCACAACAGACCAGACATCACACTTGTTGATAAGGTCAACAAACAGACCTATCTAATTGATATTGCAGTGCCTATCAGCAAGAACATGCAGAAAACTCACGCAGACAAGATCAGTAAATACAATGATCTAGCACACGAGCTCCAGAAGCAGTGGAGGCAGGATCGAGCACGTGTTGTACCCATCGTTCTGTCTGCCACTGGTCTGGTGCCTCACACATTGCACCACAGTCTCAGCACACTAGGACTTCACAAAATCACTTATGCACAACTGCAGAAGGCTGTGGTACTCAATACTACACGCATAGTTAGGAAATTTTTGGACACAAGCACACATCCCTAATCATTCTTGCACACATCTTTACACTTGGCAGTATGTGCTTTGGTCATTGACCCGCCATATTGTTTTTGCTGGGGAAACCCAAGGTTTGAAACATACAAACACGATAATAATAATAATAATAAAAGTAATACTACTACTACTAATAATAATAATAAAATTAATAATGATAATAATAAAAGTAATACTACTCATAATAAAATAAATAATAATAATAATAATAAAATTAATAATAATAAAAATGTTAAAAATACAAATTAGGGCCTATATTAATTGTCGTAAATCTTCTGTAGAAGTAAGGTTCAATTTTTTGTTACCATGGTGCACAACGATTCTTCCGTCAGTTGTCCACACATTCCTGAGTCCAAATCTTTCAATCGCCGCCTGGAGCAATTGGATCCTCGCCCTTGTCAAATCCTCTCTTATGGTAATCCTCTTACCTTTGAGAAGTTTTTTCTTAGAAAAAACAACTTCTCTTGTTTTGTAAGAGACAAATTTGACGATAATGGCGCGAGGCTTATTACCTTTTCTGGGACCTACTCTGTGCGAGCGATCAATGTCATTTTTGGATATTTCGACACCCAGCTCTTCCTTACACATATTAATTATTATATTGTCCGTGTCCTTGTCCTTCACTTCCGCTATTCCAAAAATTCTGAGGTTGGTTCTCCTTTGATATTGTTCAAGGGAATCATCCGCTAATTCTGATTTGCTTTTGTATTCAGAAAATTCTTTTTTGACTTCATTCAGTTCCTTGCGAAGTTCTGTAAGCTCTCTGTCCTTTTCACTTAGTGCCTCCATCAATTTATCCGTCACGATCTTCGTAACGGAATCAGGGATGGCGGCTGTTATTGCTGCTACTACATCTTGAGAATGCAGAGCTTCGCCAACGTGTAGCCTCACCGTCTCCTGCAAATCATCCCACCGGGGTGAAGGCTCAACTTGCGGGGTGTGAGTCGCTTCCGTCGTCGCCGTTGCTGTACCGTCGGCGTTCTCTTTGGAATTTCTCGTGTTCACCATTCTGATTTACTTTGGAAAGCGCTGTGTGCACTCGTGATCACTTAGTTGATCAAAAAATTAGTTATAGCTACCTTTACTCTTCTATATAACACCTACAATAGACTTTTCTGTGGAGCCCCGTTTCGCACGTGTTTAACAGTACGCCGCCATTTTAACATGTACCTTTAGGAATGGAACATGTACCTTTAGGATGTACATTTAGGAATGGAATTCTTGGCCGATTGGTCATTCTGAAATTTGGTGCGAAAACCACGCTGCACCACCGTCACCGACCTGATTGCGTGATATTCTCAGATTATAAATTGTAATGGAGGGTACTAATACTTTATTTTTATTTTGAAATTAGGCTAAAAAACATCATCTGGTAAGTTGAAGCAACTCGAATACAAATTACAGTAAATTTCACACTGCAACCGTATCTATCATTTAATTCATCTGAAAATAGACTTTTAATTTCATCAAAATAGACTAAAAATAAAATTCTATCAAATCTTTCTGATTTTTTTTGTTCAATACTTAAAAAGATAAATGATACGGGTTTTATGGAAAACTACTTATGTCGTAGCGAAGAAAATTATGTGATTTTTTTTGTGGAACATTCGAAAAATTCGACTTAAGAGAAAAGGTCTGGATGGCCATCAGCGAACACGATTAGGCTAATGGCATTTTAGTGAACTACAAAGATTGAGCATTATTTGCTTTGGAAAGCTATATGAATTCTCCCATTTCTTTAGTCAATCGTCTTAGTTACGATTTCTTTAGATTATTATTTTTATTTATTTAAATGCATTGTAAGTTTTATTAAATATATTTTAAAAAGATATTTATGAAAAAAAAAGAGAAATACTCTTCCATCCTTTCTTCCAATGTTGATTAGATGAGTGTGAATTTTTTAATTATTATTTTCAAAAAATTAAAAATATTTGAAAAAAAGATTATAATCATTTTTTGCAGTATCAAGGAACAAATATTAGGACCTTTAAATTAAATCAAAAGAAATAATTTTTACTATTTGTAATTTAAGAATCTTGTATCGTCATGGAATGCAAAATCGTCAGTCATAAAATGTGATATTCTTCTCACATTATTGTAATATTGTATGTTGTTCAAGACACCTTCCCCTTCAACTGAGCCAAAATTGGCTTTTACATGAATTATTTCCACTATTGGGCCTTTTTTTGGTTTCGTTGCCGGGACTATAAAAGAAAAAGTCATTAAAACTTATACCTAATCTCATTTTTATCCATTACCTTTTTTTTTTTACGTCATTATATAAAAATACCGGCAAGATGTATAGTATCAATTTACAGACAGATGCTACATATATACGAAATGCAGGGAATCTTCTATTAGCCTTGCTATTATAAATCCCTTTTAGGACAGTTTAACCAATTTTCAATTTTCTTTCATTCCCGTTTCCTGATCAATTGAGTTGTTCTGGAAATTTCGTCAAAGAATTAAGACTGCCATACTTCTCTACATGCTAGTAAAGTCCCACATATCAGAAATGACAGGGTTTATATCGAATCAGATTCACTACGAGGGAAGAAAAATCGCTCCTTCAAGAGTTTGGCAAATATCCAAAAATTACAAGATGTTCCAAAAGAAAGTACACACATTTCAAATGATTACACATTTAATCTTTTATTAAGGATAAATTTAAGTTTAATAATTCAAATTGAAGTTGAGTTATCGCAGCTGATGGTTGTTCTGGTCCAGTCATTGTTGTTAACGTGACCTAATCGGAATTGCAAATAACAGTCTGATTTCAATTGGTATTTTGGGTGGATAACAATAATTAATATTGCTTTTAGTACATTACTTGTAATTCTGAGGCAAAACCTTTATCTTTGACGTGTCCCCATAAATAAAAAGTATTCTATTGGTATGGGTTGGGTGAACGCGCTGTTTAATCAATGCAACCTTTTCGCTCATACCGTCTGTTTCGCAGATTCTCTCTCACCAAGTAGTATTTTAGGACAAGTCTCATTTTGTAAAAGCTTAGTCTCATTTCAGCCATTATTTCAATTGAAAAAGAAAAAAAAATTAGTGTGAAGAAATGTTTTAGGAACACCTTGGACCAGAATGATCATCGTTTCCTACAATTGCGGTAACTCAAAAAAAATCTTAATTTTTCTGCTTTAATTTGAATAAAACCTAAATTATCTTACACATTTAATTCATAATCATTTAAAGTATGTATATATATTTTTGGACACCCTATATACATTGAAATTTCAACGAGGATAATATTTACGTACTTCAATATTTGATAAATTCAATTTTTGGATCTTTCGTGCTTCACTGATAACTGAAGTTATAAAACGAGGAGGAAAAAAAATATATATTCTTTAATAAAACTTATAGGCCGACAGACGGTTCTTGATGATCCCGAATTTTCGCGATTTCACGTGATTGACGCGAGAATAGCCTCTATCCATGTCTTTTCACATAATGGCGAGAAAGAAGACTTATCGACTCCGGGAAAGAAGCGGCCACGAGCAAGCCCCGTTACTGATGTCGATGATTTTGACCGATGCCTTATTCGCCGCTGCATCCATCGTCTCTACGCTGAAGGTAAAAATCCAACTTTAAATTTTTTCTCTAGCCTTTTCCTAGTGACAGACATTCAAAATACATTCCTTGAGACCTACTGAAGAAGCTAATGGCCAGATCTCGCGTTTTTCGTTATTCTCGTGCTAACGTGATCATCAAGAACCATCTGTCGGCCTTTATTATTCTGCATCTGTTTTTTTCTTATTTGTTTGGTCTAAATGACAATTTCTATGATCATTCTAATATCTACAGTAAGTATCCACTTGTTACAAAGTTTCAGTAAAGCAAAAGATGTCCGCTTTATTACAACAAATTTATTAATTATAAATATATAATTAAATATATAATAAAATATAAAATTTATTAAATATGTTTCAATTAACTGTATGACTTTGAATTTTACATCATACTATTACCACCGATACAAAAAACAATGGATCTGTTTTCTTAGATTTTGTTTTTCAATGTTAAATAATAAATAATGATTTCATTTTTCAATGTTATATAACAAATAGTGAATATTTATAATAAATTTTAAATATCTTACGACCAATAAATATACTTCATTTTAAATTTAAACTTTGAAAATAATACTGATTTTACAGAATATACATTTATAAATAAGTTATATATAAGTTATAAATAGTCAAAAACTTCAATAATTCATTGTTTTCTATATAGTTTGATATGGCTTTCTCGTAGATAGGCTTTAGTAAAGAAATAATGTAAAAGATGAAAAAAGAATTTTATCTACATTTTTGTTTTAGATATCAAAGTAAAGATAATAAAAAAACTTTAAAAGACATTATCATAGATCAGTTAAAAATATTTAAAAAATTTGGAAAATTATATTTCGGTATTTTTTGTTATTTTCCTTTTGCCTCATTATAGTTTACTTGAAACGTTATTTCAAGAAGGTACTACTGTTTTTCAAGATATTCCCTCACCTCCTCGATTTCATTGGGATTTTGGGATTTGGTGCAACTCTTCTACTTGTTTGGGTTATTTTCTTTTTGGAAGCAGCGCCAACCACAGCAGAAGATGGTTTCTGTCGTTTCGAGGAACTTGAAGAGCTGCCTTTGCTTCTTCCACAGGAAACTCGGTCGCTTTTCTTCAACTGAGCTCTGATTTCTGGTGAAAGTTGGTATTTGGCTTGAGCACCTTCCCCTCTTGTGTGAATCACTGATCCTTTCTCAAGCGCCCTTTTTAGGTAACTTTTGACACTTTGTCGCTTCTGGTCAGGATCTATGTTGTGCTTCCTTTTGAGATAATGAAGGATCATCTCAACGGTCGATCCCCTGGGTTCTTTCAGCTGCAAAATAGCGGAATTCACCAAAGTACTTATTTTGGGAGGTGGATTTGCAGCGTTTGGTTCCGTTGAAGACAAACGGTTTTCTGACGCTCTTTCCTGTTGAGGAGCTATTGCACCTTCCACAGATTGATCTTGTTGGTCTTCGTTGTCAGAATCTCCGTCGTCATCTGGATCATCGTGATTACCGGAACCATCAGAAGCCAGAACCAGTGACTCATCAAGAGATTCTTTCTCAACCAAGAGATTGTCTCGATTGGGAATCTCAAAATGCAGATTGTCTACATTTTGTGTTGAAACCACTTCTTCTTGATCAGAAAGGCCATTCTGTTTTTTGTCTTTGAGCTAATAAAGAAAAGAAAAAATGTTTAAAACTATAAGAAAAAAAAAAGATTTTTAAAAGAAATTATTTCAAAAGAAAAATATAACCAAATTAAAAGCAACTGGTAAACATTGCAATTATTTTAAATATCATTTTGACAGAAATAAAGTTATAACTAATCTATTGATTTAAATCAATTTGCCTGTTTCTACATTCAAAATTTATATTTACATAGAGGAAAAGGTGTAAAAACGGGCATAGGTGTAAATATGGGCACCCTTCCCCTACGGGTTGTGGGAGGTGTTGCAGTTTTATTACGAGACTTTAAACGGTGCCACTTGTTGTTACAAGATAGCAGAGAGCTCTTGGTAACTTTGTTTCAAATAGTGTGACGCAGCGTCCGTTATTGTGCGAATTGGTGTTTTTTCTGCATTGCAAAGATTTGATATGTACGTGAAATCGTTTTCTTTTCATGTCCTTGTGGTTAGTTTAAAATAATTTCACAGTGATATCTGGAAAGCGGATATCCTAAGCTACTTTTAGAAGCCCGCCTTTAATCATCTCACTTTTAGGTTAAAAGTAATAGTGGCAATCTTGCTTAGGTGGGGTTGGTGTAAATACGGGCACCATTTAAAAAAGTTCAAAGAAGTTCAAAAAGTACGGGCACCATTTCTTGGTGTAAATACGGGCCCCCATTTAAAGGGGTGCCCAAAATTACACCATCTTTTTTCTAAACATCATAAATCATTTCAATAATTTTTGAAATGCTTCAAATGCAGTTTCTCCGTTCGATATTACTCCTGTCCCCAACATTAAGATGAGAACCAGTATTCGGGGATACAAAGCAGCAAGGGCCAGCCTAATCACTGGAACGCCCTACAAGGATCGGTTGGCCAAGTCGCTTGCAAAAGTGATCGCAAGAATAGATCGTTAAGTTTTACCGGGGTTAAAGACAGGGTTGGGAAGACCAAAGGTCTTCAGAAAAAGAAAATTCCACCCACGAAACGAGTCAACGATTCATCATCAGAATCAGACTCCTGCCACCCTCCCCTTGTGGACAGCGATGATGATATTAATGATGGGGATAAACCAGACTCGAGCGATGCAACTTGCATCTTTTGTGATGAAAAGCTTTCACAAGACACTCGCGGAGAAGTGTGGGTTAAATGTGCTTTGTGCCAAATGTGGGTACACTTAGATTGTGCCGGAGCTGAAACAGTCATTTACGTTTGCGAATTTTGTAAATAATTTTTGATTTGATTTGATGTTCATTTAAAATTCTCAAATATATAACTTGCTCTTTGTATTGTTTTATCCTGTTTTAAAAAATTTTAAACCATTTTTTTGTGAGATTTTGGGAAGGGGCCCATATTTGCACCCCATTTTTTCAGATGCTTTTTTTGAAGCTTTTTGTAAATCTTCGTTTTCGAAATAAAATAATTGATATTAATCATTGTTTTGCCTCAACTCATTTAGTAAACTTGTTATAGTTGTTAATGAAGATCAAAATCTTGAATTTTTCCAAAAGAAAGTAACTTAAAGTCAAAAACACAAAAGGGTGCCCATATTTACACCTTTTCCTCTATATTTATGTAATATACGAGCTGTGCCTCGCGGTGTAACCCGCGTTAAATTCGACCCTTCTCAGTAATATTCGGTTCTCGTCATGCGGCCAAGCCGCCCCGTCGCCGCCGCCGCACCCATTGGTTGATGTTTAGGTTTATTGCTCCGCTCTTTATAATCAAAGATGTATAAAAAAAAATAAAAAACACGTATTTTTAAGCCATTCTGGAGGGCAAGGAAGATAAACTTTAGAGCTTAGAAGAGACATTTCTGATTAGCAACAAAAGTCAAATTAGCAGGCGGCAAGCCCTCTTCTGAATAAGGAAAAATTCCAAAAATGGAAAAAATATTATGAAACCAACTGTCTCCTGTACATGCATTTTACCTAGCTGTGTCAAATGGGTATGGATTTTCTTAGTTGGAGATTTTCAAATGAAACGTTTCCTAATGAAACGTTTTTGAATTATAATACAGAATTATATTTATTAACAAAATGCTTTAATAATAACAAAAACACAATTTAAAATTGGAGTAAAAGCAAATCGAACGAACTATTCTCGACCCTCCTATAGAAAAGAACCTTTATTTCTTTTTATTTCGATCCAATACATATTAAATTTCCATTATTAATATTTTTAAATTTTTTCTTCAACTAAATTTGAATAGACATATCACAGGTTTATGCAAACCTGTTAAAGAAATGCAAAAAAACAATGTCAGATCTAAAACCAAATTATATAAAATACTTATTGATGTACTGTACATAAAAATTACATAAACCTTCACAAAAAGATTAAAAAAATGAAAACATATTTACAGTTAAAAGCTCCATACCAAATTGCAGATTGGACATCAGAGGGGAAATTTATTTATTATTTAGATAAATATACAGATATAAATTAAAGTGAAATTATATTATCAACTTATATAACAAAGGAAGAATATTTTTATTTTAGGAAAGAATTTGAAAAACCCCATATCTTTCTTTTTAACTCAAAAGTCTCTTTTTAAAAAATATTAACTTTAATAAAAAATTCTCAAAGTTTGAAAATTAAATTTTTACGATTTAATACGAACTTTTAAAATTTTTAAAACTATACTACAAATTATATAACATAGATTACTCAAATTTGGTAATATCCTTTTTTGTACAGGAAAGATAATTTTAACTTAATAGAAATTTTACTTGTTACTATGCAACTTACCTTATCTGATCGTGCCTTTAAAGATTCTGTGAGGGAATTCAGAAAACCAGCCATGTTGCTATAACGCTTCAAATTTGAACTTGTGAATATTTCGTACTTCAAAATTCCTTCTATAATTTAGAAAAAGAAAGTCCTAAATAAACTAATGGGTCATTTTTGGCATTTCAAAACACACACATGAATTTTGGATGTGGAGAAGCTGTAAAAGATTCGAATTCCATTTGAGTTTGACTCTTCTTTAAAAATTTCGAAATAAAAATCTAAGAGGCATCCATTCAGCCTCTCGCTAATGTTGTAGTCGAAATGAGATTCTATTCCATGGAAAATAGCTTCGTCACAAGATATGAATAAGTCATTTAGCATTCCCTATAATAATGGGAAAAGCCACACATAATAATAAGCACGTGTGGTTTTCACGATCCACACAATCTGTTTCCAAAAATTATTTTATAACCCTCAAGTTAGCATATTTTTAAAATATAGTAAATAAAGAAACTAGAATCCGTCTCATCTCTTTGGACCATTATTACATGGTGAGTAATAATATTGATAGCAGTGCATTGCAGAGAATAGCATTTTAATTCAGAATGATCTACATAAGATTCATTTTAGAAATTGTAAAGCATTCTAGACAACAATGAAATAAGCTAGTCAAAACGTACTCATGCAGAAAGTGTGAAAACTACTCTTATTACTAAGCAATGGAAGTCCAAAACGACCAAATCTATTCTGAATATTCAAGGATCTAGCAACGTTCAGGCCGGAATTTCAATTCAAAGTGATTTGTGTATGTATAACATATTCGAATATATGAGATACTGCAGACAGTTTTTCGCTTTTTAAATGAATTGTTTCAATATAAGAAATAATTATTATGTAATTGATATATTATTTATATAGTAATAAAAATATAGTACTTAAAATGCAATATTTAATGAATTATTATTATTCCAATATCCAATTTTTTTTTCATTACAGCGTCTTAAAATAGAAACATTTAAATTGAAAAAATCATAATCTTAAAAACTACAGAATATTTCAATGTCGTTCAACCATCGGTTGCTGAATTTCCCGAACAATCTAAAACTGTCAGTATCAGGCAGATTTGTCATGGAGACGAAATGAGTGATTATTCAAAATTCTGTTTTCAAATTCTGAAAAAAAAACGAAAATATGGCTAATCATTCGAGATTGTAAAATTCTTAAAATTCAGACAAGATAAAAACAAAATTCCTGAAAATTTTAAAAATCTGTAACTTGATGAATTTTGAATACAAAATAGCGTAATTCATATTTTTATTTCAAATTTTCAAAAAATAAGAAAATAAAAGGAAATTTACTTTTTTTTAACTTAGGAAAAATACACGCACATGTCCAAAACTTAAGAACGAACGTCATTTTTAATTGTTACAGCCACAGAATCCGACAGAACAGCTTGTGGCGCTTTGCATAAATGTGTATGTTCAGTAGAAAACAGGTCCACGTGCAAATTTCCGAATCGCGCGCATACGGGTCGATGGAAGGCTCGAAAGCAGATAAAAAAAGAAAATGCCGCGGCTGGGGAACTGTCTTTGTCTGAACTTCTGACGTGAAGGACTAACTACTCAACGTGAACTTGTTGTTATGCCTCGATGATTTCACCTGATGATTTTACCATGGCATCTCTATGCTTTCACCCGGAGAAGGAATATCGTAAAGTTGGGAGAAGACCGCACAATCCCGATATTGTCAGGGAGTTTGGAATAGCACATAGCCTTGTCTCCAAGCTCTGGACTGCATTTCAAACGAATGGAATTATGTTCCAGATCAACTGGATGAGGTCTTCCTCGCTCCAACTGTACGATGAAGACCGATATTTAGTTGTGACAACTAAACGAGACGTCAGACGACCAGTTAGCATGCAAGGCGCCTCCATTACAGCACTGGAATGAGGATATCCCGCCAAAGTTCAGTCTGCAATCGGATTTCAGATGTCAGTTCACCTGAGTTGAAAGGGGTAAGGAGTACCAGCAGGAAAATTTGTTGATAATTAGGACTACCACAAATGTCAATTTCATATTGAGGAATCTACGTGCCATTTTTAACAAAAAAAACCAAAATTTTTTCCAAATTGTCCATTTTCCCTCCTCCATATCTCCTGAAGTATACATCCCAGAAAAAAAGCGTATAGGACGTTTTTTTGTCGAGAACTTTATATAGATTAAATTAGTATATGGATATTTTTTTACTATAGGCCTGCTGTTTCTAGTTACTCACGAAAAAGTGAAAAAAGGGACCTTTAAACCCCCACACACCCCTTAGCTCCACCCCCCACCCATCAGTACTTGTAGTATGTTGTTCAGGACACCTTTCCCTACAACTGTGCCAAAATTGGCTTTAACACGAATTATTCCCCCCTAGTTTTCCTTCGTTGCCTGGACTATTATTAATATCGCAACTAATTAACATGTACATCAGCAAAGAATTAGAAATGACAAATTTCTGATGTTGAGCATAGGGAGTCAAATTTTTTATTTCTTATTTTAGATTATAAATTGTAATGGAGGGTACTAATCCTTTATTATTATTTTGAAATCAGGCTAAAAAACATCATCTGTAAGTTGAAGGAACTCGAATACAAATTCAAGTAAATTTCACACTGCAACCGTATCTATCATTTAATTCATCTGGAAATAGACTTTTAATTTCATCAAAATAGACTAAAATTAAAATTCTATCAAATTTTTCTGATTTTTTTGTTCGTTCATTATTTCAGTAGTTTTCCATAAAACCCCTATCACTCATCTTTTTATGTCGTAGCGAAGAAAATTATGTGATTTTTTGTGGAACATTCGAAAAATTTGACTTAAGAGAAGAAACGATAAAGGTCTATAATTCTTATTTTCAAAAAATTAAAAATATTTGAGAAAAAAATTATAATTATTTTTTGCAGTAATCAAGGAACAAATATTAGGACCTTTAAATTAAATCAATAGAAATAATTTTTAGTATTTGTAATTTAAGAATCTTGTATCTTCATGGAATGCCAAATTGTCAGTCATAAAATGTGATATTCTTCTCACAATATTGTTTATTGTATGTTGTTCAAGACACCTTCCCCTACAACTGTGCCAAAATTGGCTTTTACATGAATTATTTCCATTACAAATACCGCCGTCGTACAAACATAGTTAAATTGCTTAATAATATAAAAATATATTAAAAAATATATTAAAAAAATATATTAAAAAACGACTAGTTTCGACTTCTTAATAAAACGAAGCCTTCATCTGGTTGCTTGGAGAATAAAATGAAAGTGAATTATTCAGCCTTGGTTTTTCACCATCCAGAGGGCGCTGGTTCTATGACGTAGGGGAAAGGCTCATTGTAGGTTGAGGGGTGCGGGAAGGTAGGACGCTTCATAAAAAAGATGTGTGCACGGTTTATTGGGAGGGTAATGTTCCTTATTTTAATAAGCGTAATGTGTCCCTTATTTTATGTATTTCGCTCTGGAAAAAGGATTCCAGAGCGAATCCTTTACCGGAATATTTTACCGCAGATATGTGGATGATTTAATTTTTTATGCTCATTCGGAAGACCAGGACGAAATCTTCCACACCTTAAATCACATCTACCCCAGCATAAAATTCAAAAAGGAAGCTGAAAATTCCGAAACACTTACCATATCTTCCTTGATATTTTGATATGGCGATTGGAGAATGCATTTCACACATCGGTTTACAGGAAGCCTACTTCTTATCCAATCACTCTCAACTACAAGTCGTCCTGCCCGATGTCTTTCAAGATTAACAACATAAGAATGGCGGTCCACAGGGCTTTACTCATTTCAAGTAAATTGTCCTTTTTCCAGAGCGAAATACATAAAATAAGGGACATAATCTCCACCAACGACTATCGAAAAAATTTTTTTGGATAGGCAAATAGCATTGGCAATGCAAGCCCATTATCTTAATTTAAAACAAACAACGTCTACAATAACGATATTCCTTTCCATACCGTACCTTCCTGGACTCCATCAAACCCTTTCACACTTGTTAAGGCCATATGGTGTAATGTTGACATCTCCCAGCAGGAACACATTAAACACTCTTTGCAACAAAAATAAATTTCCACGAGCTGAATTCAATCCCTTGGAGCAAAAAGGAGTGGTATATTCGATTCCATGTGCCAACGGCGAATCCTGCCGGTATTATGGGGAAACACTGCAAAAGCTCAGCAAAAGAATTTATCAGCACGAATATGCCCTCAGAAAACGCAATCTCAATCACAACACAGTTGCACATAATACTTTCTTACGCAAATGTAAAGAATCCCCCTATGCATCATCACTGAGCCAAATGCATACAACGATTGGCTTTCTGTTCAGGCAATTGAGCAGTACAAATTTCGAAAAAGAAAAAAGAAGAAAACAATAACATTACCCTGCCAATAAACCGTGCACACATCTTTTTCATGAAGCGTCCTACCTTCCCGCACCCCTCAACCTACAATGAGCCTTTCCCCTACGTAATAGAACCAGCGCCCTCTGAGTGGTGAAAAACCAAGGCTGAATAATTCAGATCCATTTTATTCTCCAAGCAATCAGATGAAGGATTCGTTTTATTAAGAAGTCGAAACTAGTCGTTTTTTAATATATTTTTATGTTGTTAAGCAATTTAACTATGTTTTGTGCGACGGCGGAGTTTGTAATGAACTATTAGCGCAAGTAAAACTTGAACTTTGAATTATTTCCACTATTGGGCCTTTTTTAGGCTTCGTTGCCTGGACTATCAAAAAAAAAGGCATTAAAACTTATACCTTATCTCCTTTTTATCCATTACCTTTTTTTTTACATCATTATATAAAAATAAAGGCAAGGTGTACAGTATTAATTTACAGACAGATGCTACATATATACGAAATGCAGGGAATCTTCTATTAGCCTTGCTAAATCCCTTTTAAAACAGTTTAACCAATTTTCAATTTTCTTTCATTCCCGTTTCCAGATCAATTGAATTGTTCTGGAAATTTCTTGTAAGAATTAAGACTGCCATACTTCTCTACATGCTAGTAAAGTCCCACATATCAGAAATGACAGGGTTTATATCGAATCAGATTCACTACGAAGGAAGAAAAATCGCTCCTTCAAGAGTTGGGCAAAAAACCAAAAACTGCAGGATGTTCCCAAAGAATGTACACACATTTCAAATGACTACACATTTGATCTTTATTAAGGATAAATTTAAAGTTAATAATTAAAATTGAAGTTGAGTTATCGTAGCTGATGGTCGTTCTGGTCCAGTCATTGTTGTTAACGTGACCTAATGGGAATTGCAAATAAGTCTTATTTCAATTGGTATTTTGGGTGGATTAAAATAATTCATTGCTTTTAGTACATTACTTGTAGTTCTGATGCAAAAACTTTATCTTTGACATGTCCCCATAAATAAAAAGTATTCCATTGGTGTAAGGGTGGGTGAACGCGGGGTTTAATCAATGCAACCTTTTCGCTCAAACCGTCTGTTTCGCAGATTCTCTCTCATCAAGTAGTATTTTAGGACAAGTCTCATTTTTCAAAAGCTTAGTCTCATTTCAGCCATTATTTCAACTGAAAAAGAAAACAAATTAGTGTGAAGAAATGTTTTAGGAACACCTTGGACCAGAATGACCATCGTTTCCTACAATTGCAGTAACTCAAGAAAAAAAATCTGCATTTCCCTGCTTTAGTTTGAATAAAACCTAAATTATCTTACACATTTAATTTATAATCATTTAAAGTATGTATATATATTTTTGGACACCGTATATACATTGAAATTTCAACGAGGACAATATTTCCATACTTCAATATTTGATAAATTCAATTTTTGGATATTTCCTGCTTCAGTGATAACTGAAGAGTTATAAATAAAACGAGGAACAAAAAAAAATTGTATATTGTATAATTTAACCTAGATTTTGCAATTTTTTTTTCTTATTTGTTTGGTCTAAATGACAACTTCTATGATTATTATAATATTTACAGAAAGTATCGACTTGTTATAAAGTATCAGTAAAGCAAAAGATGTCAGCTTTATTACAACAAATTTGTTAATTACAAATCTATATTTAAATATATAATAAAATATAAAATTTATTAAATACGTTTCAATTAACTGTAGGACTTTGAATTTTACATCATACTATTACCACCGATACAAAAAACAATGATCTCTCTTCTTAGATTTTGTTTTTCAATGTTAAGTAATAAATAATGATTTCATTTTTCAATGTTATATAACAAATAGTTAATATTTATAATAAATTTTAAATATTTTACGACCAATAAATATACTTCATTTTAAATTTAAACTTTGAAATTAATACTGATTTTATAGAATATACATATATAAGTAAGTTATATATAAGTTACAAATAGTCAAAAACTTCAATAATTCATTGTTTTCTATATAGTTTGATATGGCTTTCTCATAAATAGGCTTTAGTAAAGAAATAATGTAAAAGATGAAAAAGGAATTTTATCTACATTTTTGTTTTAGATATCAAAGTAAAGATAATAAAAACAAATTTAAAAGACATTAACACAGATCAGTTAAAAATATTTAAAAAATTTGGAAAATTGTATTTCGATATTTTTTTGTCATTTTCCTTTTATCTCATTATAGTTTACTTGAAACGTTATTTCAAGAAGGTACTACTGTTTTTCATGACATTCCCTCACCTCCTCGATTTCATCGGGATTTTGGGATTTGGTGGAACTCTCCTACTTGTTTGGGATGTTTTCTTTTTGGAAGCAGCGCCAACCACAGCAGAAGATGGTTTCTGTCGTTTCGAGGAACTTGAAGAGCTGCCTTTGCTTCTTCCACAGGAAACTCGGTCGCTTTTCTTCAACTGAGCTCTGATTTCTGGTGAAAGTTGGTATTTGGCTTGAGCACCTTCCCCTCTTGTGTGAATCACTGATCCTTTCTCAAGCGCCCTTTTTAGGTAACTTTTGACACTTTGTCGCTTCTGGTCAGGATCTATGTTGTGCTTCCTTTTGAGATAATGAAGGATCATCTCTACGGTCGATCCCCTGGGTTCTTTAAGCTGCAAAATAGCGGAATTCACCAAAGAACTTATTTTGGGAGAAGGATTTGCAGCGTTTGGTTCCGTGGAAGACAAACGGTTTTCTGACGCTCTTTCCTGTGGAGGAGCCATTGCACCTTCCACAGATTGATCTTGGTGGTCTTCGTTGTCAGAATCTCCGTCGTCATCTGGATCATCGTGATTACCGGAACCATCAGAAGCCAGAACCAGTGACTCATCAAGAGATTCTTTCTCAACCAAGAGATTGTCTCGATTGGGAATCTCAAAATGCAGATTGTCTACATTTTGTGTTGAAACCGCTTCTTCTTGATCAGGAAGCCCATTCTGTTTATTGTCTTTGGGCTAATAAAGAAAAGAGAAAATGTATAAAAAAAAAAAATTAAAGATTTTTATACGAAAGCATTTCAAGTTTAAAATATAACCAAATTGAAAGCAACTTGTAAACATTGCAATTATTTTAAATATAATTTTTATAGAAGTATATAAGTTATAACGAATCTATTGTCTTAAATCATTTACAGTATTGAATTTTACATTGCATTAAAAAAAAATTTTTTTTGCCGTTTTCTACATTCAAAATTTATATTTATATATATAAGGTAAAGGCACCAGTTGTGGATCGGCCTAAGCATAAACTTGGTTTTCACAACGAGAAATAGTTAAATAATTTTCATTTTTGCATTTATTCCTTTATTAAGCTCTTATAATTGACATTGTATTATCTCAGTTCGATAAAAAAATATCTAATCATATATGTTTATTATACAAGCTGTGCCTCGCGGTGTCACCCGCGTTAAATTCGACCCTTCTCAGTAATATTCGGTTCTCGTCATGCGGCCAAGCCGCCCGTCGCCGCCGCCGCATCCGTTGGTTGATGTTTATGTTTATTGCTCTGCTCATATTTGTCGTAGTGGGATGTTAAATAACCTATTATCTTCCTCAATAAATTGGGTATCTAATGGAAGAAGAATTTATCAAATCGGACTGGTAGTTCCTGAAATTGGTGCGTTTAAACATACAAACTTTACAACTTTATGTATTAGCTTTATATATATATATATATATATATATATATACACTACCCTGAAGTAATGGACCGGACACCTGCATATTTACATAAAATCAGACGAGATCGTCAAAATGCATGTGCGCATGTGATCAGTGAGTTTCAACAGGCATCAAGGGTTACATTGCGGACTACATCACAATCACAATACATTGTGGAAGGAATTGAGCACCCTTAAAATCCACAAACGACACATCTCACCATTCAACAGAACCGCCAGACTCAAGTGGTATTTGCAAAGTCTCAACTGAACTGTAGAGCAGTGGAAAACAATTTTATGGAGTGTAACGTACCTCATCACCTTACACTCTATTCCAGTCGAATGGACGTGTTTGAGTGTGGCGAATGCCAGGCGAACGTCTTTTACCCGAGTGCATCGTTCCAACTGTGAAGTTCGGCGGTGGGGAAATCATGCTGCGAGGGTGATTCTCATAGTATGGCCTGGGACCATTGCATGTTGTTGCGGGAATCTTGAACTCCGAAGGCTACAAAGACATTTTGGATAATCTGGTTGTTCCTACTCTCTGGCAAATGCTTGGAAATGACGATAGTTACTTTCAGGATGACAATGTTCCATGCGATTTTTCAGCCTCTGTCCAGCAGTGGAATACAGAGACGGCTGTAAAGCGGCTTCCATGGCCTGCTCAGAGTCCCGACCTAAACCCTCTCGAACATTCATGGGACGAGTTAAAGGATCGATTGAGGGCCAGGGGACCACGTCCGACATCTATAGCTGCACTGGCCATGTTCTTGAAGCAGGAATGTACATAAAAACCCTTAGCTCTGTATCAAAACTAATGTAATTTCAGCACGTGGGTGCCCATCCCACTCTTAAATCAGCTACACTTTCGCATGTTTCCAATAAAGCGCACTGTCCGGTCCATTAGTGTAGGGTAGGGTATATATATACTTGAATGTACAAACAGATAGAAGCCATTTTTTTTTTTCATTTAAAATTTTTGTTGAAATAGCTAGAATTTGTGGAAGAGATGTTTTTATCAAAAGTTATTAAAATAATAGAGAAGAGAGAGAAGACTGAAAAACTAAGATTGATACTTCAAAATAATAATAATGAAAATGCAATATTGGAATTAAACCGAGATTTGCTTAGCAAGGAAACAGTCCATCATTTTTTGCAGTTTTGTTTGGAGAAATGACAAGTTTTTGAATTTATTGAAAGAACTCGGCTACTTTCACATTGAGTAAACTATATCTTCTTTGAATGTCCAGAATATGTTTAATATCGTTCGATCTCAAAAACTAGATTCTCGTTAATATGGCTGAATTCGTTTCCAAGGTGGTTCATGACCATTGAAGTGCTTTATTATAAATCTTAAAAGATTATTTAAGTTTCCCTTTGTACAGAATATATTTGTATAATGAAAATATCTTCAACTTATTAATAATATATTAATAATTAATATTATTAATTAATATATGTTATTGTTATTTTATTTGCAAAAAAATTGACGAAGCGAAACGATAGTTACCGCGAAATATCGTTGATGAATTTTAAACAGATGGATGAAAATTGAATTAATATATTTTCATTTTATAGATTTAAAATTTCAAAGGTTCGTTTGATATGGGCATTTTGAAGTTTTTTTTAAAAATAAATTTCCTTAATAAGATTGAGATGCAATTTGCATCTCAGAGACTTATTTCTGTTATGAAAAAAGAAAAAAAATAGGTAACCGCCATCTTGAACATTTATTTACATTTGGGTTTCGACAAATTTTACGTTATCAGATTCCCATAAAGTGGAGAAAATCCTTTCATTGACAAACTTTTTGGAAATTATAGAAAGAGATAATAAATATCTTTTACTTTTATTTTAATAAAGTATTTTAATAAAAATTATGACTAATTAAAATATTACTAAAATTTAATCATTAATGAAATGCAGTAATGTATTTCATGCATTTTTAGGCGTGAAATGTTTTTCTATTGTAAGATGATTCTAACAGGGTTGATCTCCAGCTTTCGAAGTCATTTTTTTTATTTGATTGGATGACATAAAACTTAAGGGCTATTACAAATTATTTATATTTTATGTAATTTTATTACATCTTAGCAGAATTATTACACTATTTATCGTTTGTGGCAAATGCTAATAATGCATACAAAAAGAGTTAAATAGAAGTGAAAAAAACTATTAATGATATTCACCTCTAAGAATTCAGGATATAATCAAGGATTTATAAAAAATAAATAAAAAACACGTATTTTGAAGCCATTCTGGAGGGCACGGAAGATAAACTTTAGAGCTTAGAAGAGACATTTCTGGTTAGCAACAAAAGTCAAATTAACAGGAGGCAAGCTCTCTTCTGAATAAAGAAAAATCCCAACATTGGAAAAAAATATTATGAAACCAACTGTCTCATGTACATGTATTTCACCTAGCTATTTCAAATGGGTATGGATTTTCTTCGTTGGAGATTTTCTAATGAAAAGTTTTTGAATTATAAGACAAAATTATATTTATTAACAAAATGCTTCAATAATAACAAAAAGACAATTTAAAATTGGAGTAAAAGCAAAACCAACGAAATATTCTCGTACCTCCTATAGAAAGGAATTTTATTTTATTTTTATTTCGAACCAATATATATCAAATTTCCAATATGAATTTTTTTTTAGTTTTTTCTTCAACTAAATTTGAATAGACATATCACAGGTTTAAGCTAACCTGTTAAGAAATGCAAAAAAACAATGTCAGATCTAAAACCAAATTTTATAAAATGCTTATTGATGTGCTATAAATAAAAATTACATCAACCACCACACTTGACTAAAAAAATGAAAACATATTTACAGTTAAAACCTCAATACCAATGGCGTCCAAATCTCAGATTGGACATCAGAGGGGAAATTTATTTATTATTTAGATAAATATATAGATATAAATTAAAGTGAAAATTACATTATCAACTTGTACAACAAAGGAAGAATATTTTTATTTTGGAAAAGAATTTGAAAAAAAAAACCATGCCTTTTTTTTTAACTCAAAAGTCTCTTTTGAAAAAAAAATAACTTTGAAAAAAATTCTCAAAGTTTGAAAATTAAATTTTAAGTTTTAATACGAACTTTTAAAATTTTTTTAAAAAATGAAAAATTTCTTTACTACAAATTATATTAAAGATTATTCGAATATGGTAATATGCTTTGTTCAGGAAAAATAATTTTAACTTAATAGAAATTTTATTTATTATTTAACGACTTACCTTAACTGACCGTGCCTTTAAAGATTCTGTGAGGGAATTCAGAAAACCAGCCATGTTTGCTCTAACGCTTCAAATTCGAACTTGTGACTATTCCTTATTTCAAAATTCCTTCTATAATTTAGAAAAAGAAAGTCCTAAATAAACCAATGGGTCATTTCTGGCATTTCAAAACACACACATGAATTTTGGATGTGGAGAAGCTGTAAAAGATTTGAATTCCATTTGAGTTTGAAATGAGCCTTATTTAAAAATTTCGAAATTAAAATCTAAGAGGCATCCATTCAGCCTCTCCATAATGTTGTAGTAGAAATGAAATTCTATTCCATGGAAAATAGCTTCGTCACAAGATATGATTAAGTCATTATTTAGCATTCCCTATAATAATGAGAAAAAGCCACACACAATAATAAGAACTTATGGATTTCATGATCCACACAATCTGTTTCAAACATTATTTCATAACCCTCAAGTTTGCATTTTTTTATAATACAGTAAATAAAGAAACTAGAATCCGTCTCAATCTCTTTAAACCATTATTACGTGTTCAGTAGTAATATTGATAGCAGTGCATTGCAGAGCATTTTAATTCAGAATGATCTACATAAGATTCATTTTAGAAATTGTGAAGCATTCTAGACAACAATGAAATAAGGTAGTCAAAACGTACTCATGCAGAAAGTATAAATAATACTCTTATTAAGCAATGGAAGTCCAAAACGACCAAATCCATTCTGAATATTCGAGAATCTAGCAACGTTCAGACCGGAATTTCAATTCAAAGTGATTTGTATATCTTTAATGCTTTTTAAATGACTTATTTAAAGATAAGAAATAATTAATATGTATTAAGTTATTTATATAGTATAAAAAATATAGTATTTAAAAATGTAATATTTAATGTAGTATTATTACTCCGATATCCATTTTTTTTTTCATTACAGCGTCTTAAAATAGAAACATTTAAATTGAAAAAAAAAATCAAAATCCTAAAAACTACTGAATATTTCTATGTCGTTCAACCATCGATTGCAGGATTTCCCGAACAATCTGAAACTGTCGGTATCAGGCAGAAGTGTCATAGAGATGAAATGAGCGATTATTCAAAATTCTGTTTTCAAATTCTGGCAAAAAAACGAAAATCTGGCTAATCATTCGAGATTGTAAAACTCTTAAAATTCAGACAAGAAAAAACAAAAATTCCTTAAAATTTTAAAATCTGTAACTTGATGAATTTTGAATACAAAACAGCGGGATTCATAATTTTAATTCAAATTTTCAAAAAATGTGAAAATAAAGAGGAATTTTACTTTTCTATATCTTTTAAAAAATACATACACATGTCCAAAACTTAAGAAAGAACGCCATTTTTAATGGTTACAGCCACAGAATCCGACAGAACAGCTTGGTGCGATTTACATAACTGTGTATGTACAATAGAAAACAGGTCCACGTGCAAATTTCCGAATCGCGCGCATGGATGGCTCGAAAGCAGATAAAAAAAGAAACTGCCAAGGCTGGGGAACTGTGATGGTCTGAACTTCTGACGTGAAGGACTAACTCCTCAAGCTTGAACTTTTTGTT
The DNA here is from genome assembly GCA_023159025.1 of Thereuonema tuberculata. Lineage (NCBI taxonomy): Eukaryota > Metazoa > Arthropoda > Chilopoda > Scutigeromorpha > Scutigeridae > Thereuonema > Thereuonema tuberculata. Next base: position 37,296,278 of record JAFIDM010000002.1, read on the forward strand.
ATGTCTCGATGATTTCACGTGATGATTTCACCATGGTATTTAGATGCTTTCATCCGGGGAAGGAATTTCGTAAAGTTGGGAGATGATCGCACAATCCCGATATTGTCAGGGAGTTTGGAATGGCGCATAGCGTTCTCTCCAAACTCTGGACAGCATTTCAAACGACTGGAATGTGTTGCAGATCAACTGGATTAGGTCTTCCTCGCTTCAACTGTACGATAAAGACCGATATTTAGCTAAGATAACTAAACAAGACGTCAGACGACCAGTCAGCAAGCAAGGCGGCTCCATTACAGCACTGGAATGAGGATATCCCGCCAAAGTTCAGTCTCCAATCGGATTTGAGATGTCAGTTTACCTGAGTTAAAAGGAGTAAGGAGTACCAGCAGGAACATGCGGACAAAACAGCAGGAAAGGATGTCTGTGCGACATGATAAAAAGTTCACGTTTGTAGTATTAGTCCTTCACGTCCAGAAGTTCAGGCAAAGACAATACCCCAGCTGTGTCAATTTCCTTTTTATCTGCTTTCGAGCTACAACGTGACATCTGTGCGCGTGATTCGGAAATTTGCATGTAGACCTTTTTCTCTACTGGACGTCTACAGTTATGCAAATCTCCACAAGCTGTTTTGTCGGATTCTGTGACTGTAACCCATAAGAATGGCGTTCGTCATTAAGTTTTAGATAACTATGTCTTTTGTTTTAATAGAAATAATAAAATTTTAAACATAAATTTGGCCACAATCCAAATTCAGTCGGAAGAATTAAAAAGCTCTATGAGGTACTCATCTAGCTTATTGCAACTAAATCAGATTTAATAAAGTTAAAGTTAAAGTACCCCAGCTGCAGGCCTATACAGGCATATCAAGGCGCAGGAGGTTAGGCTCCAACGATAAGAACCACGGGACAAAGTTGGGGTGGGGTGGTCAATCCGACGCCCGCCTGTTTTTAACTACCGGGAAAGAAACCCGGTACCCATTCTAGAGAGGGCTGGGTAGACCCTAGGACCCGTTTGGAGATGAAAGGAGCGTGGAAAAATTCCCGAACTCCGCCGAGGCCGGGAACCGAACCCGCTATCTCCAACCCGCAGCCAAGCACCCTAACGCACTCGGCTACCGGGCCCACAAATCAGATTTAATGCCAGAGTTTAATTCATTACAAATCAATTAACCAACATAATTATTGTAAATTCGCACAAGCAATAAACACTGAATAAATAAGAAAGATGATAATAGTAATTTCATTGAAAATTTCGAAATGAAGAGTTGAAAAGAAACTTGCATTTGTGCAGAAACTTGAACCGATAATATCGGTGACTTATTTAATAACTGTCGTTCCACTTATATATCTCTTGGGCAACAACATAAGGGCAAGGGACTTAATTCAAACTATCGTATTCAAACAGTATAAAGTATTTTTGATAGCTTACGAAGACTTCATACTCACCCAAAACACATAATTTGCTTTGTAATAAATTTAAACTTCTATATAACAAAATCCAAGCTATTAATTACAAATAAAGGATTACAAAACAAAGAAATATTTTTAAACAAAGCAATGAAATCTATTGTTCCTATATTCCTTTATTTTTCTGATATTCTACACAAGAATATTTATGAGAAAATTATGAATATAGAATATTAACGTATACAAATCAATCCTGAAAATACTGAAAAACAAGAAATTGAAGACTAGGATTAACAAAATATACAAAGACGAATTTCAGAAATATAGAGACACAAACTACGTAGTTAATTTAGATGAAAAATGAAGAGATAACTGCCCTAAATAAAGGACTTGATTTCAATGTATATTCCTCTTTTAACAAAGTTTAAGTTCTGACTGAAATTGAAAAAGTAAAAGAATTATTAAATGAAAATAAGAAAGAAACATTTCAAGTTTACGAGAATATAAATAAAGACAATATGGAGACCCGGTTTGTAAAGCTGACAAAGGTTACAAATTGGTCATCCTGGACAGAATGGATTTTGAAACTAAATATTGAAAATATTAAAATTAGATGAATTCAAAGAAATACCTGAAAATCCAACCTAGACGCTATATAAAAAAGCAAAAAAAGAAATACTCAGCTTGTAAAATAATAATTCTATTAATTATTTCCAATACAAAAGACTATGCCAAAATATTTGCAATACTCCAAATTCCAACCTAGACCTTAGATACACAAGGAGAATATAACTCTTCGCCCCATAATAAACTCCTTTGATTCACTTACTCAAGACCTGAACAGATTCATCAATGAAATTTCAAAGAATTCCCTTTGTTTCATGATGAATTTATTGTAAATTAATGATATTAAATTAATGATGATATTAAACATATCAAGGCAGAAAACATCACAAAGAAAAAAGTAATACTTTTTTCAATGGACATTATCTCAATGTATACGACATTCCAATCAATGAGACTTTAGAAATCATTGATAAGTTAAATGATGATAACAATAGTATCTTAGATAACCATCATATTAGTAAAGAATATTAGAAATAAGCTTAACGTTCTGCGAAACAAGCAATAAAGGAAAAAAAAAACAGTACCTGAATAAGAGAATAACAAGAGATTGCCTTTCTGATTTTAGATTATCGGGAGGCCGTTTCGTCCTTCAACGGACTCATCAGCCCAACCCAGCCTCACCCTAACCAAATCAGAAAGGTAAGCTCTTCTTTGTGAAAACCATTGTCAGCCTGGCAGTGCTCCCACCCACAATAAAAAACAAGAAAATAAATTGCTGCGTCATCCGACGCCAGCAACATCTTTTCCTACAAACAGAGTAGGCAAAAAGTCGCCCGTCGATGGCGTTGTCAGAAAGGATGAGGTTTCTTGGTAAATCGCCAGAAACAGCTTCTCGCCAGCCTGTGCAATAGGTAATGTTTGGGGATCAGTGAAAATATCTGAGATTTGTTGTATCAGGTCAGGTTTAGCTGTGAACAGCTTAGCAATTCCCACTTTGCTCTTCCCATGGATCGCCGAGGTGGTGTCGCATTCGGAGAAGCTGTGGAGAAGGAGGATCGTCTTGGTGAATGGGAGCTGTTGAAGTTGTGGCACTGAAAGCAATTTGGTCTCCACCTTCCCACGGCCTGGCTTCATAAAGAACACGTTTGTAGATGGTAGAGCCAATCCTATGAGGAGGACTATCAAGACCACATCCTCCCCAACTATTGCAACAGTTGGATGTACAGCAGCTTTATCTTTATCTTTTGTGCTGTTGACATCACTGTAACCATCAGAAACCACCCTACACATGTTGACCGAAATGTTTCTGTACGTAGGCAATGTACTGATAGCAAATTGAAGAAATGTTAGAGGACGGTTTCCACTTCATGCGGTGAAGAAGGAAACCACCATCTACCATATTGGTGCTTTGGGTGAGATCGAGAGTTACGTTGTTCTCTACTGGCAAAGCATCATAGAGGCATGATTTCTTCCCTTCTCGCATTCCAACCACGAGGAACAGAGCCAGGGGGAATGGAGTTAATTCATAGGTCAACAGCTCTGCCACATCTTCGTCGCTCTTTTTTTGCTATGACAGTTCTTTGCAAATTTGTCAGAGGGTTAACAGTACCTGTCTCACCATTGATTTTAACGATGATGATAGTTTAAATTTCGAAGATAATTAGGAATTCGACATTTGATGTGGATTTCATTTTTAGGAATATACGTGCCATTTTTAACAAAAACATGAATTTTTTACAAATTGTCCATTTTCCCCTCTCCTTATGTATACATCCCAGCAAAATATGATTTAGGACATTTTTTGCAGAGATTTTTTTGTAGATTATTTTAATATATGGACATTGTTTTGCTATAGGCCGCAGTTTTCGAGTTATTCACGAAAAAGTTAAAAAAAGGGGCTATTAAACCCCCACCCACCCCTTAGCTCCACCCCAACCCATCAGTACTTTTTGTATGTTGTTCAGGACACCTTTTCCTACTACTGTGCCAAAAGTGGCTTTTACACGAATTATTGTTGCCTGGACTATTAATAATATCGCAACAAATTAACATGTACATCAGCAATGAATTAGAAAAGACAAAGTTTCTGATGATGAGCACACGGAGTCAAATTTTTTATTACTTATTTCAGATTATAAATTGTAATGGAGGGTACTAATCCTTTATTATTATTTTGAAATCAGGCTAAAAAAAATCATCTGTAAGTTGAAGGAACTCTTAATACAAATTCCAGTAAATTTTATACTGCAACCGTATCTATCATTTAATTCATCTGGAAATAGACTTTCAATTTCATCAAAATAGACTAAAATTAAAATTCTATCAAATTTTTCTGATTTTTTTTTGTTCATTACTTCAGTAGTTTTCCATAAAACCCGTATCATTTATCTTTTTATGTCGTAGCGAAGAAAATTATGTGATTTTTTTGTGGAACATTCGAAAATTCGACTTAAGAGAAGAAACGATAAAGGTCTGGATGGCCATCAGCGAACACGATTAGGCTAATGACATTTAATGAACTACAAAGATTGAGCATTATTTGCTATGGAAAGCTATATGAACTCTCCCATTTCTTTGGTCATTCGTCTGAGTTACGATTTCTTTAGATTATTAATTTATTTATATAAATGAATTATAAGTTTTATTAAATATATTTTAAAAAGATATTTATGAAAAAAAATGGGAAATACTCTTACAGCCTTTCTTCCTATGTTGATTAGTTGAGTGTGAATTTTTTAATTATTATTTTCAAAAATTTAAAAATATTTGAAAAAAAGATTATAATCATTTTTTGCAGTATCAAGGAACAAATATTAAGACCTTTAAATTAAATCAAAAGAAACAATTTTTACTATTTGTAATTTAAGAATCTTGTATCTTCATGGAATGCAAAATCGTCAGTCATAAAATGTGATAATTTTTCTCACATTATTGTTATATTGTATGTTGTTCAAGACACCTTCCCCTTCAACTGAGCCAGAATTGGCTTTTACATGAATTATTTCCACTATTGAGCCTTTTTTGGGTTTCGTTGCCTGGACTATAAAAGAAAAAGTCATTAAAACTTGAAATACCTTATCTCAATTTTGTCCTATACCTTTTTTTTTACATCATTATATAAAAATAGTGGCAAAGTGTATAGTATCTATTTACCGACAGATGCTACATATATACGAAATGCAGGGAATCTTGTATTAGCCTTGCTAAATCCCTTTTAGCACAGTTTAACCAATTTTCAATTTTCTTCCATTCCCGTTTCCTGATCAATTGAGTTGCTCTGGAAATTTCTTCTAAGAATTAGGACTGCCGTACTACTCACCATGCTAGTAAAGTCCCACATATCAGAAATGACAGGGTTTATATCGAATCAGATTCACTACGAGGGAAGAAAAATCGCTCCTTCAAGAGTTTGGCAAAAATCCAAAAACTACAGGATGTAGCAAAAGAATGTACACACATTTCAATTGATTACACATTTGATCTTTTATTAAGGATAAATATAAGTTTAATAATTGAAATTGAAGTTGAGTTATCGCAGCTGATGGTCGTTTGGTCCAGTCATTGTTGTTAACGTGACCCATTATCTGACACATCGTTCTTGACGATAGCGTTTGCGCGGGAATCACGGAAATTACGAGATTTGGCCATTAGCCTCTTCAGCAGGTCTCAAGGAATGTAGTTTTGGGAATGTCTGTCACTAGGAAAATGCTAGAGAAATAATGTTAAAGTTGGAATTTTAACTTCAGCGTAGAGGCGATGGATGCAGTGGCGAATAAGGCATCGGTCAAAATCGTCGACATCAGTAATGGGGCTTGCTCGTGGCCGCTTCTTCCCCGGAGTCGATAAGCCTTTTTTCTCGCCATTTTGTGAGAAGACTTGGATAGAGGCTATTCTCGCGTCAACCACGTGAAATCGCGAAAATTCGGAATCGTCAAAAACGATGTATCGGATAATAATGGGAATTGCAAATAACAGTTTTATTTCAATTGGTATTTTGGGTGGCCGTGCTGGCGTGGTCGTGCGGTCTCGGCGGCGGCCAGCCGTCGCGACCAGTGCGCCAGTACCTGGGTTCGAATCCCGGCAGTGGCATGGCTGTTTCAATTTCCTTTCCTGTGTTGTCCAGCCTCTTCTTCACTTTCTCTTCGGTCTGACGTCATTCCTTAATGGCGTCCTGGGGGCAGGCAACGGGAAACCACCCCCAGTATCTTTCCTCAGGTGTTTCTAGGAGATCCATGCGAGACCTCCATAGAACTGGACCTGTCTTCGGACAGAAAACTATGGATGGATGAAAAGAATTCATTGCTTTTAGTCCATTACTTGTAGTTCTGAGGCAAAAACTTTATCTTTGACGTGTCCCCATTAATAAAAAATATTCTATTGGAGTAAGGGTGGGTGAATGCGGGGGTTAATCAATGCCACCTTTACGTCAGGTCGTTTAGTTGTCACCGCTAAATATCGTTCTTCACCGCTGAACTTTGGCGGGATATCCTTATTCCAGTGCTGTAATGGAGGCGCCTTGCATGCTGACTGGTCGTCTGACGTCTCGTTTAGTTATCACAGCTAAATATCGTTCTTCATCGTGCAGTTGGAGCGAGGAAGACCTAATCCAGTTGATCTGCAACACATTCCAGTCGTTTGAAATGCTGTCCAGAGTTTAAAGACAACGCTATGCGCTATTCCAAACTCCCTGACAATACCGGGATTGTGCGGTCTTCTCCCAACTTTACGATATCCCTTCACCGGGAGAAAACATCGAGATTCCAGGGTAAAATCATCAGGTGAAATCATTGAGACATAACAAAAAGTTCACGTTTGAGGAGTTAGTCCTTCACGTCAGAAGTTCAGACAAAGACACTTTCCCTAGCCGCGGCATTTTCTTTTTCTATCTGCTTTCGAGCCATCCATCGACCCGTATGCGTGCGATTCGGAAATTTGCATGTGGATCTGTTTTCTACTGAACATACACAGTTATGCAAATCGCCACAAGCTGTTCTGTCGGATTCGGTGGCTGTAACCATTAAAACTGGCGATCGTTCTTAAGTTTTGGACATGTGTGTGTATTTTTCTAAAGTTATAGAAAAGTAAAATTCCTCTTTATTTTCATATTTTTTGAAAATTTGAATTAAAAATATGAATCCCGCTATTTTGTAATCAAAATTCATCAAGTTACAGATTTTCAAAATTTTCAGGAATTTTTTTATTTTTTTATCTTGTCTGAATTTTAAGAATTTTACAATCTCGAATGATTAGCCAGATTTTCGTTTTTTTGCCAGAATTTGAAAACAGAATTTTGAATAATCGCTCATTTCGTCTCCATGACCTGATACTGAAAGTTTTAGATTGTTCGGGAAATTCTGCAACCAATGGTTGAACGACATAGAAATATTTAGTAGTTTTTAAGATTATGATTTTTTTCATTTAAAATGTTTCTATTTTAAGACGCGGTAATGAAAAAAAATGGATATTGGAATAATAATACTACATAAAATATTACTTTTTTAAATACTATATTTTTAATACTGTATAAATAAATTAATACGTCGTTCCGGCGTGGCCGAGCGGTCTAGACGGCGGTCTGCCGTTGCGGCCAGTTCGCCGGTATCCGGGTTCAAATCCCGGCTTCGGACATGGATGTTTGCTTTCTGTGTAGTTTACTCCTTCGTCTTATCCTTCTTTCGCCGTCTATGGCATATTTGGGTTTCCCTCTGATTTGGGTTAGGCTTAGGAACGGCAACTCTAAAACCCCTAGCCAAATCCCAATATTGAGCAAGTGCGCCCTGCTCATCAGCGACCTAACGCGGCAATGGGAAAAAGCTGTAGACAAAAAAAAAAAATAACTTAATACATACTATTTATTTCTTATATTGAAATAATTCATTTAAAAATAATTCAATCTGCAGTTTCTCATATATTCGTATATGTTAAACATATACAAATCACTTTGAATTGAAATTCCGCCCTGAACGTTGCTGCTAGATTCTCGAATATTCAGAATAGATTTGGTCGTTTTGGACTTCCATTGCTTAATAATAAGAGTATTATTTACACTTTCTGCTTGAGTACGTTTTGACTAGCTTATTTCATTGTTGTCTGGAATGCTTTACAATTTCTAAAATGAATCTTATGTAGATCATTCAGAATTAAAATGCTCGGCAATGCACTGCTATCAATATTATTACTGACCACGTAATAATGGTCCAAAGAGATTGAGACGGATTCTAGTTTCTTTATTTACTGTATTATAAAAAAGTGCAAACTTCTGGGTTATGAAATAATGTTTGAAACAGATTGTATCGATCGTGAAACACACACATTCTTATTATTGTATGTGACTTTTCCTCATTATTATAAGGAATGCTAAATAATGGCTTAATCATATCTTGTGACGAAGCTGTTTTCCATGGAATAGAATTTCATTTCTACTACAACATTAGTGAGAGGCTGAATGGATGCCTCTTAGATTTTCATTCCGAAATTTTTAAATAACGGTCATTTCAAACTCAAATGGAATTTGAATCTTTCACAGCTTCTCCACATCCAAAATTCATGTGTGTGTTTTGAAATGCCAGAAATGACCCATTAGTTTTAATTAGGAGTTTCTTTTTCTAAATTAGAAGGAGTTTTGAAATAAGGAATAGCCACAAGAACAAATTTGAAGCGTTAGAGCAACATGGCTGGTTTTCTGAATTCCCTCACAGAATCTTTAAAGGCACAGTCAGATAAGGTAAGTCGTTAAATAATAAATAAAATTTCTAATAAGTTAAAATTATTTTTCCTGCACAAAATAGGATATTACCAAATTCTAATAATTTTAAGTAATATAATTTGTAGTAATGAAATTTTTCATTATTTTTAAATTATTTATTATTATTTATTTAAATTATGTTATATAATTTGTAGTATACTTTTAAACATTTCAAAAGTTCGTATTAAATCTTAAAAATTTAATTTTCAAACTTTGAGAATTTTTTATTAATGTTATTATTTTTTCAAAAGAAACTTTAAGTTAAAAAGAAAGGCATGGGGTTTTTTTCAAATTCTTTCCTAAATTAAAAATATTCTACCTTTGTTATATAAGTTGATAATATAATTTCACTTTAATTTATATCTATATATTTATCTAAATAATAAATAAATTTCCCCTCTGATGTCCAATCTGACATTTGGACGCCACTGGTATGGAGCTTTTAACTGTAAATATGTTTTAATTTTTTTAATCAAGTGTGGTGGTTGATGTAATTTTTTATTTATAGCACATCAATAAGCATTTTATAAAATTTGGTTTTAGATCTGACATTGTTTTTTTGCATTTCTCTAACAGGTTAGCATAAACCTGTGATATGTCTATTCAGATTTAGTTGAAGAAAATTTTTTTTAAAAAATGGAAATTTGATATGTATTGGTTCGAAATAAAAAAAAAAAATTCTTTTCTACAGGAGGTTCGAGAATAGTTTGTTCGATTTGCTTTTACTCCAATTGTAAATTGTGTTTTAATTATTATTAAAGCATTTTGTTGATAAATACAATTTTGTCTTATAATTCAAAAACTTTTCTTTAGAAAATCTCCAAGTATGAAAATCCATACCCATTTGACATACCTAAGTGAAATATATGTACATGAGAAAGTTGGTTTCATATTATTTTTTCCATTTTTGTGATTTTTCTTTATTCAGAAGAGGGCTTGCCGCCTGGTAATTTGACTTTTGTTGCTAACCAGAAATGCCTCTTCTAAGCTCTAAAGTTTTATCTTCCTTGTCCTCCAGAATGGCTTAAAAATACGTGTTTTTTATATATTTTTTATAAATCCTTGATTATATCCTGAATTCTTAGAAGTGAATATCATTAATAATTTATTTCATTTCTATTTAACTCTTTTTGTATGCATTATTGGCATTTGCCACAATACGATAAATAGTATAATAATTCTGCTAAGATGTAATAAAATTACATAAAATATAAATAATTTGTAATAGCTCTTAAGTTTTATGTCGTCCAATCAAATAAAAATAATGACTTCGAAAGCTGGAGATCATACCTGTTACAACAAAATTCTTCAACGATATTTCGCGGAAACTATCGTTCCGCTTTGTCAAATAACTATAATATAATAACTATATAACTATATTATGTAAAATAACTATAATATATATTATATAATAATAATAATTATTAATATATTATTAATAAGTTGAAGATATTGTCATTATACAAATATATTCTGTACAAAGGGAAACTTAATTAATCTTTTAAGATTTATAATAAAGCACTTCAAAAGTCATGAACCACCTTGGAAACGAATTCAGCCATCTTAACGAGAATCTAGTTTTTCAGATCGAACGATATTAAACATATTCTGGAGATTGAAAGAAGATATAGTTTACTCAACGTAAAAGTAGCCGAGTTTTCAATAAATTTAAAAACTTGTCATTTCTCTAAACAAAACTGCAAAAAGGATTGACTGTTTCCTTGCTAAACAAATCTCGGTTTAATTCCAATATTGCATTTTCATTATTATTATTTTGAAGTATCTATCTTAGTTTTTCAGTCTTCTCTCTCTTCTCTATTAATTTTAATAACTTTTGATAAAAACATCTCTTCCACAAATTCTAGCTATTTTTTTCTTTTACTTCAATAAAAATTTTAAATGAAAAAAAACCGCTTCTGTCTGTTTCCACATTCAAGTATATATATAATATATACAACAAATTTTATACTAATACATAGAGCTGAAAAGTTTGTATGTTTAAGCGCCCTAATTTCAGGAACTATCAGTCCGATTTGAAAATTCTTCTTGTGTTAGATATCCAATTTATTGAGGAAAATTATAGGCTATTTAATATCCTGCTACGACAAATATGAGCGGAGGAATAAACATAAACCTCAACCAAAGGGTGCGGTGGCGGGGACGGGGCGGCTTCGCCGCATGACGAGAACCGAATATTACTGAGAAGGGTCGAATTTAACGCAGGTGACACCGCGAGGCACAGCTCATATATTATATAAATATATATAAATATAAGTTTTGAATGTAGAAACAGGCAAATCCTTTTTTTTCATGCCACGTAAAATTCATTACTGTAATTGATTTAAGTCAATAGATTAGTTATAACTTAACTTCTATCAAAATGATATTTAAAATAATTGCAATGTTTACAAGTTGCTTTCAATTTGGTTATATTTTTCTTTTGAAATAATTTCTTTTAAAAATCTTTTTTTTTTTCTTATAGTTTTAAACATTTTTCCTTTCTTTATTAGCTCAAAGACAAAAAACAAAATGGGTTTTCTGATCAAGAAGAAGTGGATTCAACACAAAATGTAGACAATCTGCATTTTGAGATTCCCAATCGAGACAATCCCTTGGTTGAGAAAGAAAAGGATGATGAGTCACTGGTTCTGGCTTCTGGTGGTTCCAGTAATCACGATGATCCAAATGACGGCGGAGATTCTGACAACGAAGATCACCAAGATCAATCTGTGGAAGGTGCAATGGCTCCTCCACAGGAAAGAAAGTCAGAAAACCGTTTATCTTCCACGGAACCAAACGCTGCAAATCCTACTCCCAAAATAAGTGCTTTGGTGAATTCCGCGATTTTGCAGCTTAAAGAACCTAGGGGATCGACCGTTGAGATGATCCTTCATTATCTCAAACGGAAGCACAACATAGATCCTGACCAGAAGCGACAAAGTGTCAAAAGTTACCTAAAAAGGGCGCTTGAGAAAGGATTAGTGATTCACACAAGAGGGGAAGGTGCACAAGCGAAATACCAACTTTCGCCAGAAATCAGAGCTCAGTTGAAGAAAAGCGACCGAGTTTCCTGTGGAAGAAGCAAAGGCAGCTCTTCAAGTTCCTCGAAACGACAGAAACCATCTTCTGCTGTGGTTGGCGCTGCTTCCAAAAAGAAAACATCCCAAACAAGTAGAAGAGTTGCACCAAATCCCAAAATCCCAATGAAATCGAGGAGGTGAGGGAATGTCATGAAAAACAGTAGTACCTTCTTGAAATAACGTTTCAAGTAAACTATAAAGAGGTAAAAGGAAAATGACAAAAAATACCGAAATACAATTTCCCAAATTTTTTAAATATTTTTTAACTGATCTATGCTAATGCCTTTTAATTTTTTTTTATTATCTTTACTTTGATATCTAATACAAAAATGTAGCTAAAAATTCCTTTTTCATCTTTTACAGTATTTCTTTACTAAAGCCTATTTACGAGAAAGCCATATCAAACTATATAGAAAACAATGAATTATTGAAGTTTATCACTATTTATAACTTATATAAAACTTATTTATAAATGTATATTCTGTAAAATCAGTAATATTTTAAAAGTTTAAATTTAAAATGAAGTATATTTATTGGTCGTAAGATATTTAAAATTTATTATAAATATTAACTATTTGTTATATAACATTGAAAAAAGAAATCATTATTTATTTATTAACATTGAAAAACAAAATCTAAGAAAACACATCCATTGTTTTTTGTATCGGTGGTAATAGTACGATGTAAAATTCAAAGTCATACAGTTAATTGAAACGTATTTAATAAATTTTATATTTTATTATATATTTAAATATATATTTGTAATTAACAAATTTGTTGTAATAAAGCTGACATCTTTTGCTTTACTGATACTTTGTAACAAGTGGATACTTACTGTAAATATTATAATAACCATCGAAAATCTGGCTAATCATTGGAGATTGTAAAATTCTTAAAATTCAGACAAGATAAAAAAATAAAAAAATTCCTGAAAATTTTAAAAATCTGTAACTTGATGAATTTTGATTACAAAATAGCGGGATTCATATTTTTAATTCAAATTTTCAAAAAATATGAAAATAAAGATGAATTTTACTTTTCTATAACTTTAGAAAAATACACACACATGTCCAAAACTTATGAACGATCGCCATTTTTAATGGTTACAGCCACAGAATCCGACAGAACAGCTTGTGGCGATTTGCATAACTGTGTATGTTCAGTAGAAAACAGATCCACAAGCAAATTTCCGAATCGCACGCATACGGGTCGATGGATGGCTCGAAAGCAGATAGAAAAAGAAAATGCCGCGGCTGGGGAAAGTGTCTTTGTCTGAACTTCTGACGTGAAGGACTAACTCCTCAAACGTGAACTTTTTGTTATGTCTCAATGATTTCACCTGATGATTTTACCCTGGAATCTCGATGCTTTCTCCCGGTGAAGGGATATCGTAAAGTTGGGAGAAGACCGCACAATCCCGATATTGTCAGGAGTTTGGAATAGTGCATAGCGTTGTCTTCATACTCAGGACAGCATTTCAAACGACTGGAATGTGTTGCAGATCAACTGGATTAGGTTTTCCTCGCTCCAACTGCACGATGAAGACCTATATTTAGCGGTGACAACTAAACGAGACGTCAGACGACAAGTCAGCATGCAAGGCGCCTCCATTACAGCACTGGAATGAGGATATAAGCCAAAGTTCAGTCTGCAATCGGATTTCAGATGTCAGTTCACCTGAGTTGAAAGAGGTAGGGAGTACCAGCAGGAAAATGTGGAGAAAACAGCAGGAGAGGATGTCTTCGCGACATGATAAAAAGTTCACGTTTGTAGTATTAGTCCAGAAATTCAGACAAAGACAATACCCCAGCTGTGTCAATTTCCTTTTTATCTGCTTTCGAGATACCACATGACATCTGTGCGATTCGGAAATTTGCATGTGGACCTTTTTCTCTACTGAACGTCTACAGTTATGCAAATCTCCACAAGCTGTTTTGTTGGATTCTGTGACTGTAATCCATATGAATGGCGTTCGTCCTTAAGTTTTGGACATGCGTGTATTTGTTTAATAGAAATAATAAAATTTTAAACATAAATTTGGCCACAATTCAAATTCAGTCGGGAGAATTAAAAAGTTCTATGAGGTTACTCATCTAGCTTATTGCAAAGTAAATCAGAATTAATACCAAAGCTTAATTCATTACAAGGTATAAACCAACATAATTATTGTAAATTCGCACAAGTTATAAACACTGACTAAATAAAAAAGATGGAAATAGTAATTTCATTGAAAATTTCGAAATGAAGAGTTGAAAAGAAACTTGCATTTGTGCATAAACTTTCACGGAAGATAATATTGGTGACTTATTTAATAACTGTCGTTCCACTTATAGACCTCTTGGGCAACAACATAAGGGCAAGAGACTTTCTTCAATCTATCGTATTCAAACTATTATCGTAGTATAAAGTATTTTTGATAGCTTACAAAGACTTCAAATTCACCAAAACACATAATTTGCTTCGTAATAAATTTAAACTTTTATCTAACCAATTCCAAGCTATTAATTTCAAAATTAAAGAATTACAAAACAAAAGAATTATTTTTAAACAAAGCAATGAAATCTATTTTTCCTATATTCTTCTTATATTCTATATTTAATTCATATGTATAATTTACATACTAATTCCATTAAAAATTATTTACAATTAAAATTAAAATCAAAATCAAAAAATTTAAATAAAAATAAAAAAAAATTTAAATCAAATTCAAATAATCCATTAAAAAAGTTCCTGTACAGTTTCGGGGATATCATGATTCCCATCATCAGCAAGATGGTTTCTTTGTGTGATGTATTGGCATTGTAAAGGAAAAAGTTAGTTTATTCTAATGATTTAGGCCAATGGTGTGATAACTTGATGATCTATTGCTGTCAGTGATTACGTTGTCGATGACGTGGATCTTGGAATTGTTGATTCTTGTTGTGGGTTGAATGGGATGTTGAATCGTCTATGTTGATTAAGGTGGGCCCTTTTTTACTCTCACTTTTGTGTCGTCTTTGTTGTCTTTGTTGGTTGTCTACTGATGTTTTTTTCTACATGAACTTTTAACTTTCTCTGCAATAAAATATTTGAACAATATTGTTTTATTTTATTATTGGATAATCTAATATTATAAGAATTTGACAACTGAATTATTATAGATTCTTTTACTTTCCTCTTTATTGAATCTTTTTCGTATAGGATGATAGTAGCATCTTTTAAATCCGGTAGATGGTTATTGTAGTAGGCATGATTAGACACCATTGAAGAATTAGTATCTATAGTTTTTAAAGCATATTCATGGCCGTAAAGACGTTTCTTCAATGATTTTTCGCTTTCACCTTCATAAAAGCAGTTCTTGTTTTTGCACTGTATTTTGTAAATTAATCCTTCTTTATCTTGCTTCAGTGGATTACATTTGATATCATTAAAATTTAACTTATTATTTAGGGTGAAAATAGGTGTGATAATAGCATTTTTGGATATTTCATTCAAATATGGTTCCCATTTTTGAATGAATGGAAATTATATATATACTAGCCGGGTACCGTCGCTTCGCTCCGGAACCCTTGCGTATATAGCATTAAAAAAAAAAAAAAAGCTTTATTTATTTAGCAAATTAATATTGAGATCGGAGAATATACGACTTTCCAGCCCGTTGTGCCCTTCTCCACTTAATTCAGGTGTATTGCGGGTTGGCGCCACACACCTGGGGTTGCCGCCATACACTTCATCGTCAGTTTGCCAGATTATTCCCTATCCCGAATTTCGAAAAACCCGGCCTTATTCCTTGTCTACATCATAAAGGAAACCTCTGTGCAAAATTTCAGCTTTCTAGATCCAAGGGTTTGGGATGAGCGTTGATGAGTCAGTGAGTGAGTGAGTCAGGACTTTTCTTTTTATATATGTAGATTTTCATGAATTTTGTTTTGTTAACATCATTGATTAGTTCTTTATAGATTATATTTGGATGTGTTATTTTCTCATTTTCAACTGTTATCCGATTCGTTCTTTACATATTATTCCTGGTGTTTTGATATCATGTTTATTTATGAAAATATGATCTATATTTGTTTTCGTATTTCCATGAATTGTACAGTTTCTTGTTGTTCCGTAAAGACGATTTTTGAAACCATTTTGCACATAAGTTTTACGTATTTCTGTACTACATTGTTTTTATTCATTTTGAAATATCTATATTTACGTCGCCAATCAGTATAGTTGGACAGTTGTTTAATATATTTTCATTTTTTATGAATAGATTCTCTATTTCAGTAACACTTTAGTAATTTATAATTTAGCATTTTGCTTACAGAATGACAGACAGAATAACGTTTTATAATATACGTTTTTATAATATGTAATAATAATAGCCGGGTACCGTCGCTTCGCTCCGGAACCCTTGCATATATAGCGTTCAAAAAAAAAAACTTTATTTATTTAGCAAATTAATGTTGCGATCATCGGAGAATATATAACTTCCCAGCCCGTTGTGGCTTCTCCGAATAACTCGGATGTATTGCGGGTCTGCGTCACACACCGAAAATTCACATTTTTGCATGTATCTTGCAAACGCTGAAGCGTTTGTGAATAAGTGATCGTTCGATAGAACTTTTAAATACCAACATTTTCTCAATATAATGTTCTCTTCCATCTTTTATACTTTTCGTTTAAATTGAGAAAAAGTCAAAATTTGACCCTTTAAAAGGCGCCATCTTGGAAACCAAAAACTTTTTTCGAAAGATTTTTGTAGCATTTTGTTTGTCTTAAAAAGATTTACATTTTATCCATTTACATGACCACTCTATCTCTTCTAGTTTGGTCACAAAATTGGAAAAACGTAAAGTCTTATGACAGACAAAATAACGCTTTTATAATATATAATTTTTGGTTTTTCAGTTCTCTCATTTTTTTGTTTTGGATTGTAGATATTACAAAATATTTTAGTTATGTTTTTACTGATAAGTATTGGGATAGTCATTCATAATTAAAACCTTTTTTATCTGACTAATTTCTTCGTTTAGTGCATTTTTATTACTCGAGTATGTAAAAGCTCTATCGACAAGCATCTTTATGATGTTTTATTTATACCTATAAGGTGTGTCCCATTTAAAATTTATCATCGTGCCGGAATAGGTGGGTTTTCGATAACATGATGTAATTAATTTTTCTTCATCTTTTTGGATGAGAATGTCAAGGAAAGGGATTTGGCCATTTTTTTCGGATTCAATTGTAAATTTTAATTCTTCTGTTAAATTATCGAATGCATCATTAATTGTGTCTGGTTCATGAGAATCTGTTATGAACAAGCAGTCGTCTACATAACGTTTATTATATAAACTGTTATCAATATACTGGTGGCCTAAATGTTCAATATATTTCATAGTTTTTCATAGAGACGGCCCCCAAAAGCCAGCCTAGGGGACCCCACCAGTCAGCCTAGGGGTCCCATCCTCGCAAGTATCCCGACCAGCCCATTTACAAGGTTTTTTTTTTTATTGTTGAATTGGAGATTGGTTTTTTTTTGTTGTTGTTGTTGTGGAATAATGGAACTCCCGCCCCGGGCCCCCAAAGGCGTTGCTACGCCACTGCTTATGAACATTTTGAAAAGGAGCTAAAAAGCAACCATATACTTAAGTTTAAATCAGAACATAACATTGCTACTAAAAAAGCAATTATCCAAAATTATGTGAGAAGAATTATAACAAATACTGAAAATAAAAGTCTTTGGAAAATGAAAATTAATAAGATGAAATAAAAGTTTGTATTGAATGATTATCCTATTAAATTTGTGAACAGAGTTATTAAAAATTTCTTTAATAACAGATCTAAAATGAAAATAAGAAAAGAAGCCAATAATGAAATTACGGTATTTAAGAACTTAATGGCCGTGTCGGAGTGATCTAGTGGATTAGAAGGGCGGTCTTCCATGAGGCCGATACGTTGGCACCTGGATTCGAATCCCAGCAGCGGCTTGGATGTTAACTTTCTTTCTTGTCTTTGTCTGCGTCTTCTCTGTCCCCTTTCTCTTCACTTTTCATTACCCCAGTCACGTGGTCAGTAGGGGTTATTACAACCAGAGTCCCCTCAGTTATTGGGGACGCCTTCGTCCCGCCGAGGACTGAATTACAAGGCCGTCACTAAAAAAAAAAAAAAAAATTAATGAGATTACTACTGGGTAAATGATTAGATAAGACAATAAAAACCTTTTGTAAAATAAATAACATTCAGATTGTATTCTATAAAGAGAACACATTAATTAAGATTAATAAAAAGGAATTTCATAATAATATGAATACCATGGGAGTTGTTTATAAATTAAACTGCAGGAACTGTGGAAAGATTAATTTTCGGAGCACGGGCAGAACGTTAAAAGAAAGGATCCTTGAACATACGAGAACTTTCAAAAATAATAAAGCAGGCATATCTGATTAGGCAGATCACTGCCAATCTTGTAATCACAACCCAAACCCAAACGTCACAATTTTATATCATGTTATTGACGAAAAAGAAAGATTCATGATTGAATCTTGTATCATTAATTAATTTTCTTGTATCAATAAAGAAAAATTTCTTAAAGTCAGTCATTTTCTCTCTCTCTCTCTCTCCTCCGCTCGATGAACCTCCAAGGGTCTTGGCTGCAAACACAGTCTTCCTCCATTCCACGAGTCTTATTGTTTTTTTATTCCTTAAACAAAAAGGATATACAATTCCATTGTCCTAAATACAAATTGTTAATGTATATTTAAATCAGAATTATGAAATTCTTCTTTTTAAGTATATGAATTTTAAGAAGAGGGATGAGATATCCCTTTCTTTTCATCTGATGAAGTCAAGCTCGCTGAGAGATGACGAAATATTATGAATAAACGATGCATCAAGAGTAATTTGGGTGTTTATATAATATAAATATTTTTAAAGTTTTCTATTAAGATGAAATATACTTATCGATTACCTTTGTTCTTACAACTTCTTCTGATAATGTAATTATTTTATTGAAAGTTACTTCGTTATTGTGTTATTGACTTAGCTTTCTCTCGAAAGAGTGAATTACAGACATCGTTCACGATCATCCGCCATTAACCTCTGAGGAAGATTCTCAATAGCCATTCTACAAAGGCTGAGTGGACTCAGTTATACAGCAATACTTACTAATAATGGCGTGGGGATTTTAGATTCGTAAACTAGATTCAAATGTCCAGGGAAAAAATTTGATATATTAGTAAGTCTTCCACTGATTTCGCCAGTTGGATGATTTCATACTTGGCGAAGGCAAAGGCAATATTCTTGCTAAGGTATATTGTGATCTTCACTTATCTATGAAATGCTTAGAATGGTATTATGCATGTGACTGGTAAACTCGACAATGTTAAAAAAATTACACAGCCAATTTCGTTAAGTTAATTTACTGTTCGCAGTAAAGTAAAGGATATTGGCATATTCTTCATATCATTCAAATATATATATAGCCAGTGGAAATAACCTTTATATGTAGTGGAATCTACTGTGGAATTTTACCGTAAGGAAATCATAGTGTGACAATATATTCAGTGACCTTTCCCAAAGGTTTACTTTTGGCATTTCGAATTTAATGTGATTGATAGTAAGTAGTCAGAGTGGTTTTGGTTAAAATTAGAAACGGAACGTTTAAACGTCCCGTAGTAAAACTTTATCCTTTACCTACTCAATAACTGATTTTTTTTTTTTTTTGCTCCTCTTTTACATTCAATAGCTTATATTTCTTTTATTACATAGACTTATATTATATATTAGTATATAGATTTAGCTTTAATTGTTTTGTTGTTTTTTCTCCGCCCACAAATTGAATTTTATTCTTATTATTATTGAAAGTTTAGAAACTTTCAAGGCCGGGAGCATGGCTGCGCCGCAGTGGTTTTTCTCTCTCTCTTTTTTTTTTTTTTGGAAAATACATTAGAAGTAGCGTTTTTTGTTTGGGTTTTTGGCAACTTTTGTTGAGTGTTTTTTGGGTTGCTGGGCAACTTGTAGATAAAATTTTGGGAAGAAGATGTGTGCAGGACTGAAATGAAAAAAAGGTGATCTCCACTTCCTTGTTTTTGTTCAAGGCTTGAATTTATGTTCATTCTCTTGTTTTTTCGTACATATAATCATTGAGACGTCTCTGAATGACTTATAAGATAATTGCCGAAAGGTTGAGAGTTCCGCAATACTATACTGCAGCTGGATTACGATTTTTATGGTCACCGCAGTTCACCGGCTAAGAGGTGAACAAACTGTACAAAGCTTTGAATTGTCAGTACGCAATGAAGAGATTCCTACATGTCAATCATTCATTGAATTTATTCAGGATCAAGTAAGAATCTTGCAGCGATTGATCAGTGTTCCGATTGCAATGACATCCAAGGTATCCACTCAGCGATCTGCTGTTTCTTCTACTTCTCTAGTACGTAACTCTCGTACTACTTCGAAAGCATTAGTTTCCAATGATGTTACACAATCACAACGGAGTAGTGGCACTTCTTCATGTAAGTTATATGGTAAAAATGATCCTATTCAACTTTATTTCAACTTAGTTTTGTCGCTCTTTCATTTGTTAGTTGAAAGTAACTGATTAAATAACATTTTACAGTGAGGAGCATGTATTTATTTATTTATTTGGAATCTTATTTAGATAGTTATGTAATGTTAATTTTACTTCACGTCATATTTTACCATGAACAATTACATAAATACTAAAAAAAAACAATAGTGTATGCAGGTATTCCAGTGATCTTTCTCTAACGAAGTAAAGGATGCGGTGATCACGATATTGATTTTGATTAACCTTATCCACTCGTTAGTTGGCTATTATAACTTTTGTTTTGCAGCAGACAAAATCAGAAAATCATGCACTTTGTTGCTGGCAATGGTACGTCTTTGTAACCTGTTCCTTTGTGTTAACTTCAAGTGAATACAGCTCCTTTGTGTTAACTTCAAGTGAATACAGCTAGTATTGATCCACTCAACATCATTATACTTAACATCAATCCCTTTCCTAACAGGATTTGTAATTCAGCTAGATTAATACATATTAATATCTATCAATTGTATCTATGCCTCCTTCAATTCTTTCAGTCGAGGAATTTTAATCAGGAAGATGATTACATCATGTTGTAATTCGAATGATGCACAAAAGACAATATACAGTTTTGCTGATTGAAATTTCTCAAGTAAAGTCGTTTTCCTCAAAAAACATGGGTTTTAATTCTATATACAAGGTGTTCATATTTAAAGTTGACGTTTCGAATGGCTGGAAACCAATCAACTAAATGGCTTATTTCACATGATGCCGTCCGTGGCGATGGAATTTTCTTTGGTCCCAAAACAAAAAACAACAACATTTACTTTCGAAGGTGGCCGCTAGGGCGATATGTATATTTATGGCGCTGCAATATCATAATGTTTACAAATGATTCTGTGTGTTACACAAGAACATGTTCGGTATCGGATTCCCCAGCTAATGGTAACGTACTGAAATCGCAACATCGCATGCTCAACCATAGCACGTAGAGTGCCATTCGTAATGCTAGGAGTATGGCGTGTAATGCTGGTCTTCAAGTCTCCTAAGTTGATTAGATGTTCAAGATAGACAAGATCTTTGTGATGCCCCCAAACGTCGCAGGGGTTGAGATCATCCGAAAGCTATGTTGTAAGAAAATGGCGGCTGAGGATTCTGTCGTCGGTTAACGTAGCCCGAAGCAACCCTTTGACAGGAGTGGCGATGTGAGGTGGAGCACATCCTGCATGGAAACCGTTGCATTCAGACGTTGACGCTGTTGAAGAACGAGAATCACCTGGATGGCTAATAAAGATGCACACCGCTGGCCAGTAATTGTGCAGATGACGCTACCCTCAGGACCGCGGTCTTCGAAAAAGAACTTCTCCTCATCTACAATACCTTTTTTTGCGATTTATGAGGTCATATATATGAGGTTTATATGAGGTTATTTATGAGGTTTACGATTGTAAACTACAAAATCCCATGTGAAATGAGGAGCAGGAAATAGGCTTAGAAAAGAATTTCAGTCGGAACCTTTACTAATTTATTAGATTTGCAATTTCATGTTATTGACATTTTAAAACATAATTAATTACATTTTAAAATGTATTTTGATTTTAAATTACTATATGGGTAAAAATCAATCAAATGTTTTGTGTTTTCAATGACCTCAAAATTGAAAAAAAAAACCATTCTCAAAAACATTTGGCATTTGAAATAATTTTTTGCATAGAAATTAAAAAAATAAATAAACCTTGAGTAATTTACTCTCTTGTAATATTTTCTCTTGTATATTTTTTCGACTTTGTCAAAGAAGGAGCAGTATAGTTTTTTTATTTATTCTTTTTTGTTGAGCATGTAAATTGCGGAAATATTTACAAAATTTATCGGGGATTGGAAAAGTACTTATGTAAAATAAAAGATAGGAAGATAAATGGAGAAAGAAGGTAATGATAGGAAAGGAATTTGAAACACCAAGCTTTTCACATCGTGGAATACTTACATTTATAGGGTAATTTAACCAATACGCAATTCCTTGTTGCAGATGTTTTGTAATAGTTGTGAATAACACTGATATGCAACCATTTTGCTTCAGAGAAACTATTTATATTCTTCAGTTCCACACTATGGGTAAACACAAAAGTCATATTTAGTTTTGTTTCATCAGGTCCAGTTTTTGAGAAATTATGATTTTACTGAATTTCTTACAATGCTTTTTAATGACAAAATTCACTACATGTATACGTATATGATTAAACTACAATTATAATTTTCGGCAATACTGAACTATAAAATATTATAATAAAATATAAAATTTACAATTCATATAATTGCATGTGTACTTTTTTTGTACTTAGTATCCAAAACATGTAAAAATAATATATTTTTAATATCTAATATATATTCCTAGAGAAAAAGTCCTCCTACTCCCACTTCATATTAAACTTGGAATCATGGAGCAATTTGTTACCAGTCTTGGCAATGAAAGCAACATAATTCCGTATCTAAAACGGAAATTTTCTAGAAAGACCGAGGCAAAAATTAAAACTTGTATATTCGAAGGACCACAGATACGCGATCTGATAGAAGATTTAAATTTCACGACCGTCATGAATGAAACAGAAAAATCTGCATGGTTGTCTTTTAAGTGCGTGACTGAAAACTTCCTAGGAAACAAAACAGCTGAAAATTACGAAGAAGTTGTTGATGAAATGTTAACAAACTCCAAAACACTGGGTTCCAAAATGAGTGTTAAACTTCATTTTCTACACAGCCACATCAATTATTTCCCTGAAAATCTTGGTGCTATGAGTGAGGAGCACGGTGAATGGTTTCAGCAAGATATCAAAACATTGGAAACGAGTCATGATACTTTCATAACTCAGATTATCCCATTATTTATTTTTTGTTTTAATTATGAAGTTCGCCAAATTTCTTGTTTTTTTGAGTTTAAGGTGTAAATTAAAAAAAAACTAGACCTGATACAAAAATTCTGAATACAAATTCGTATTCAGGATAGTTGAGTTTACTGAAATCAGTTGTTTTTTCTCGTGAAGCAGACTGAAAGGTAAAAAATGTCTATCAGTGTAATTTATTTACAGCCCTGACGCCTACTAGATGGGTATTGCATCATTCAAAAAATTGGAGTCTGTTTGATTTGCTTATTGCATCGATTTGTAATTTTTGAACAAATGGAAATGAAAGTTGTTTTTTATTAAATGCAGTTTTGGAATGTAATTACCAGTGATTTGGACCAGTCCAATTTATGAATTGCTCCACTTATCTCATCACCTACGTCAATAATGATTGTACTGGCTCCACTCCATATTCTGACTAACTTCTTACCAGGTTGGATATAGCGCTTTTCCAGTTTAATTTTTAACAATGCAATGGAAAGTATTCTAAGTATGTATATTTGAATACTTCCTGATATACTTATCTATTAAGATTTTGTAATTGTGGATTTTTAAAAGTTTAATGAAAAATCTTATGTCTTCATACATTTATTAACTATTGTGATTAGTTATATTCATCTCATGAAAAGAAGAAAAGTATTACGAAGACATCAGTTTCTGACCTTTATCACTATATTTATTTTTTAGTCATTTTTTAATACAATATTGATAAGTGAATTTTTCAGTGTTCATGATAAAACTGTATAGATCTGAAGTTGTTGAACATATCAATGAGTCTCCAATAATAGCAGCTTAAAAATTTTCTACAGTTTTCCGGGATAACTATAATTAGATAACGAAAATGAGATGTATGCAAGTAACTGTAATGAAAATTATTCGAATAGTTTGGGAGATTTTTTAAATAAAAAAGAAAATAGAGACTAGTCTTTTGTATTATTTTAACGACTATATATATAAAAAAAAGGATAAAGCAAGGATTTTAAGCAAGTAGATTTAAAATTATTTTAGGAACTCGTTTTCTTTTGGCTAAATTTTACAAACAGTTGAATTTATGTTATCTTGTCATGGCAAATAGTGAGAGCGATGAAAAATATTGAAATACAAAGGCAAGAATTTTGCCTATGAATAGAAATTTGTTACCAAAATAATCATACAACATAAATTGATAAGGAGATCTTGATCAGTTGGATTGAAATGTGAAGTGGAAGTACATTACCAAAAAATATCATTACATTAGTATTTAAAAATATTGAGTTTAATATTTCAAAGGCTGTAACAAAAAAGTTATTGAAACATGATGCTGGAGCAGGCTATGAAAAAAAGGGAAATTAATCGAAACTTAACGGCATTATTAGGATATATAAAAATCTAAATTTTACTAAACCTGTTATTTAACATAAAATATTTCGCTTTTCTATTAGGTGTCTAGGCATTTTCTATTAGGTGTCTAGGTATCATAACATTTGGTGTCTAGGCGCCAGACGCTACTTGTCATCGCAAATGCAAAATTCAATAAAAACAAAATAAAATTTAAACAACATAAATTAAAGTGTTTAAAATTTTTCAAAATAAATACCATAATATTCAAAGAAGGGAGCTACTCTGTATTCCAAAAATTAACCAATCTCGAAATTTCGAAAGAATTCGAAAATTCGGTCTGCAATATTTAAAGGTCACATATCACTATAAGTAAATCTAAAAACTTTTTACCTTTTTTTTTGTTTTTTGAGCTTCACAGTTGGAGTTTACGAACCGGATTCCATGATAATAATTATTTTTGTATTTCAAATTTCTAAATATTAATTGAAAAAATTTTTCCTATTAAAATTAAAAAATGTGATAATGATTAGATTAAAGAGGAAATAATTTATATTTTCAGGTAATAAATAATTTTTCTAATAAGTTTAGAAATGATAATCTTATTTATATATTATTGAAATGAAGCTGTTATGTGTTTTAGTACTATATTATAAAAAAATGATCTCAGTAGATAGTAAAAATTTATTAAAGCCTTATTGGGAATTAATTTTTTTAATTTTTTTTGGACTAATTAGAATTTTCTTTAACACTAAAAAAAAAATCCTATTGCAAGATTATAATAAATGGCAGATATTGATAATTAGGATTATAAGTTTCTCATTTCATTATTATTATTATTATGTTTCAAACCTTGGGTTTTCCCAGCAAAAACAATATGGCGGGTCAAGGACCAAAGCACATATTGCCAAGTGTAAAAAAAAAAAAATGTGGAAGAATGGTTAGGGATGTGTGCTTGTGTCCATAAATTTCCTAACTATGCGCGTTGTGTTGAGTACCATAGCCATCTGCAATTGTGCGTAAGTGTTTTTATGAAGTCCTAGTGTGCTGAGGTTGTGGTGCAATATTTGAGGCACCAGACCAGTGGCGGATAGAACAATGGGTACAATACGTACTCGGTCCTGCCTCCACTGCTTCTGGAGCTCGTGTGCTAGATCAGTGTATTTACTGATCTTGTCTGCGTGAGTTTTCTGCATGTTCTTTCTGACAGGCACTGCAATATCAATGAGATAGATCTGCTTGTTGGCCTTATCAACAAGTGTGATGTCAGGTCTGTTGTGATGTATGGTTTTGTCTGTATGAATGGGGCGGTCCCAGTAGAGCTTATGTGAGAGTGACTCTAGTATGCTTTGTGGTGTGTACTTGTAGTATGGGACTGTGTTCTGAATAAGTGATTGTTTGTGTGCTAGCTGTTGATGAACGATCGACGCTACCTGATTGCGTCGGTGGAGGTAGTCTGTTTGGGAGAGAAGCGGACAGCCTGATATTATGTGGTCGATCGTCTCATGCGTAGTGTGGCATTTCCTGCACGTGTCGTCATGTGTGTTTGCGTCGTGTAGAATGTGTTTCTTGTAGTTGCATGTGGGAATGACTTGGTCCTGTATCGCGATCATGAACCCTTCGGTCTCCCCAAACAGCTCACCACTCGTAAGCCATCTGTTCGACGCTTCCAGGTCGACATGAGGCTGGATGAGTTCGTGGCGATGTCTGCCATGGAGTTCCTTACGAGCCCATGATTCACGCAGATGCTGTGTGTGTGGGTGTCGGATGTGGTAAGTGTTAGAGAAGGGTTTGCTAGGTCCAGGGGTGTGGAGGTGTGTGTCAGCCTTGACAATGGCTGAGTGGAGTGAGGAGTGTTGTGCTCTTTGGTGGAAGTGTTTCCTAAGTGTGTGTACTTGTTTTTCGTGTAGGGTGATGAGGTTTATGAGTTCTCGGCCTCCCTCCTTGTGGGGAAGAGTCATCCTTTCCGTAGCGGAATTGGAGTGGTGCATGTTGTGTTTCGTGAATGTAGTGCGTGTTGTGCGTTGTAGTGCTTCGAGTTCAGTGTTTGTCCAAGGAATTATTCCGAACGAATATGTTAGTGTGGGGATGGCAAACGTGTTGATGGCTTTAATTTTATTTCTGGCGTTGAGTTGTGTTTTGAGGATGTTGTGAACGCGAGCACTGTATGTTTTCTTGAGTTCATTTTTGATGTTTGCGTTGTCAATGACGCGCGCTTGCTGGAAGCCCAGGTACATGTAGGTCTCTCCTTCTTCCATGGATTGGAATTATTATTATTATTATTATTTTTTATGTTTCAAACCTTGGGTTTCCCCAGCAAAAACAATATGGCGGGTCAAGGACCAAAGCACATTTTGCCAAGTTATTATTATTATTATTATTATTATTATTAGAAAAATAATTTGGCAAGTTATTATTATTATTATAATAATAATAATAACTTATTCTTATTAAGTTATTTATTCAACTTATTTATTTATTTATTTTCAGATTTTAATTGCTTAACTTGAATTGATTTGAATTTTTTTTATTATTTAAACGATATAGATTTTGTTTTACAAGTTCTGTTGCCATATTTAATACTCGAGATTTAATATATTAAAAATCCATATACAAAACCCAACATATTTTTGTTAATTAATGGTCGATAGGAATCTTTCGGTACCAATAATTATTACTCGCATATAACAAGCTGGATATAATTCATGACCTATTGTATTATGTTCACCTAATATAAGAGTAAGAAGACTAAAACTTTCCTTTCCAAATTTTTTTGAAATGGGTGAAATTACTCTGAGCAAACAATAGGTTTATATGATCCTGCAGCAGATTTTGCTGATCTTGGGTCATTGCTGAATAACCACATCATAACTGAAGGTCTGTTTTTATCTCTTGTTATTAGCTCCGTCAATACTTGTTTGTGTGTTTCTAACAACTATTGATCAAAATTACTGATAGTGATTTTCCCACTTGCCGCCAATATAGTGGCCATACGTCAAGGCAAGTACTTCGTGAAATTCCAGAAAGTATGACATACCAGTTTGCTGAGACTATCTTTCATACCTTGACTACAGTCCTTGATGGTGTATCCAAATGGCAAATTCCTATGTCATTGCGATCCCCAAGGTTCTCAGTGGGGTTCAGCCAGACAAACCAAGGAGGCCAGTGTATGAATGAAATTCATATTCATGTTCGACAAACCGTTCAGTCTGTGTGGATGATATGGCACATTATCCTGTTTGAATATACTGTCACATTCTTGAAACACTGATGCCATGAAGGGGTCCACTTGATCTCCAACAATGATGCCAGGTTGCATCAAGAGAATCTTTGACCTCTATTAGTTGTCCCAAACTGTCCCATGAGAACATCCTTCAGATCATAACAATCCATCACTGGCCTGTTTGTGGGACTGTGGCCAAACGGTGTGTTGTAGAGGTCCTCCTGTAGCCACACCTTCCTACCATCGCGAATAGCTGAAACAGTGACTCATTAGAGAAGACAACTTTCCACCAATCTTCCATGGATATATCAGGTTTAAATGAGTTTGAAAGAAATACACTAGTCATTTAGAAGATTCCTGTTTACGAGAAGGTGATCTTAGGGATGAATATGAGGATACTATGTCAAATTTAAACCCTACTAAAGAATTGGGATAAAAAATTAGCTCTTGAAAATATCATAAAAAAATCTAACACAGAATTTAATAAGATACTAGAATTTCATAAGAAGCTTCCAGCCTATACAATGCAAAAGGAAATTATTGAACTCATTGAGTCTAATCAAGTAGTTGTTATCAGTTGAGAAATTGGATGTGGAAATTCAAAACAGGTTCCCCAATTTGTATCGGATCACTACATCGAAATTGGTAACGGTTCATGCTGTTCTATAGTTTGCACTCAACCTATAATAATTAGTGCTATTTCGTTAGCTGAACGGGAAGCAGATGAAAAAAACCCGAATCATATGGAGATAAATTTGTGGGATACCAAATTCGACTAGAGATCAAGCTCCCAAACTCCGAAGGATCTATTCTATATTGCACAACTGATATATTTCGCATATTATTATGGATGAAGAGAATTGGATACTAACTTTCTTGTGACAACAAAAAGAAATCTATTAAGAATTCACAGTTCACCGAGAAAACATCCCAGTGACCCTCTGTACTGAAGACAAAACCCAAGACAAAGCCACAGAATCAAAACCTGACAAAATGATGACCACCAACGCACCAAACACAACAAAAGCAATGTAACAAATTGATACGCTTCAAGCTTCCCTCGGCACCCACCATCATAATGCAAAACCACAAAGGAACAGACCACATTGAAACCCGTACAGACTGAACAAGAATGGTTTGTCGAGCATGAAAATGAAAACCAATTCATATACTGGCCCCCTATGTTTGGCTGGCTGAATCCCACTGAGAACCTTAGGGATCGCAATGACAAAAAATTGAATTTGCCATTTGGATACATCATCAAGTACTGCAGCCGAGCTATAGAAAGTACTGTCAGCAAACTGGTATGTCATGCTTCCAGCTATTTTCTGGAATCTCATGAAGTCCTTGCCTTGACATACTACCAGTATATTGGCGGCAAAAGTGGGAAAAACCAATATTAATAATTTGGATCAATAGTTATTAGAAACACACAAATAAGTATTGACAGAACTAATAACAAAGAGATAAAAACAGACCTTCTGTAATAATGTGGTCATTAAGCAATGAGCCAAGATCAGCAAAATCTGCTGCAGGACCATATTTCAAGCTCAATATATGGATATACTAAGTGTCAATAGATATTTTGAATGATATTCTGACACAGGAAGATTGGAAGTTATCCAAAAACAGATAGAATATGAATATATCAATTGAAGGGCTGAGAACCATAGGTGGGTCATGTGCCATTTTTCAAAATGGAGAAAAATAAGACTAAAGTTTATTTTATCACATAATTTTTTGAGCATAATGTGATATAGTTGATCATTATCTCATGCAAAATCGTTGAGATGGACTACTTCAATACACACGCACAACTATCAAATATACCAATAAATGGCATCAACTGCTTTTTCATTGTGGATGGAGATGAATCACAATGGTTCTCAGCCCTTCAATTGATATGATAAAGTAGGTTATTATATTCAACGCATTGCTTAGATCAATTTCTTTTATCTAGGAATTCGAGAAGTCGTTAATTATTATTAGTGGAAGTATTGTAGCAATGATATATAATATTTTAAGCAATCTCAACATTTCAGCAGTTTTTATCATTCATTTCGATACTTTTTTTTTCAGATTGTGATGTAAGTGGTAGATCATTGCAGTTCAAATTTCTATTCTAGATGACGTAAAATATTTATTTTGAATTACTGTTAATATTTAAATCCTTCTTTAAGATATTTAATTCTGAACCAATATGAAATAAAACTGGTCATGCGAAGATAATCAGTAATGAATGATGATAAAGAACTTAAATAATCGCAAACTGCATAGAAGACAATTATATAATGTAAGTTATCGGAAGCTGAACAATTTTGAAATTGAATTTTTTTTTAAAACGAGTAAGACAGTAAAATCAGAACATTGAATTACCAGGGAGTAATTCGCAATAAAAAAAAAGAAATCATCATATTTAACGACTATCGTACTGCAAGATATTTTTTTTAACCATCGCCATTACATCTTTATTCATAAAAGTAGTATGATAAAAAAAGAGAAATAAAAAGAAAGTAGTGCAATGTTTTTTATTCAAGATACAGTAATTTCATATAAAATTCTGTGATAAGTTTTATAAAAAAAGATGCTCTATGTTATATCTATATTACACGAACTTCATATCTTTATTAATATTTTGATTTTACTAAAAGAAATTTCGAAACAATGTCAATCTTTCTCAGATACTTTAAGAAAAAAAGATACAGTAAAACCTCGTTAAGTCGTCACTCAAGGGACCAAACATTTTTGACGACTTAAGAGGAATGACGACTTAGGCGGAGTGGGAATTTTTGAAAACAAAACACAAAAAAACACTGAAATACAGTATTTTCATGAATTGCTGTAGGATTCGGTGAGAAAACAAGATTTTCAGAAATCAATACATGCAAATGAATGAGTGGAAAATAAAAAAAAAATACTTTTTATAGTTATCACATTTTAATCGTTTTTTTTAAAAAAAGCAATGTCGGTCTTTGAAACGTTCCAGTCAACCAACTGCTGCCGCCGAAATCTTCAATGTTCAACTCATTAGCAATTTCCATGGCTTTTTCTTTGAGAATCACGGCAGAAATCGGCACATTTTGCGATCTGGAATGTTTTAGCTATCGAACTAAAACCTCCTCGATCGATTTTCTCATTCTCTTTCTTTTGTCTTTGCAGTCAGCTTCTTCAATTACTTGTTTCGATGAAAGAATATCGTTTAATGTAGCCCTGGGAATATGGTGTTCTTTGGCAAAAGCTGTTTTCGAAACATTTGATTTTTCAAAAAGTGCAATTAAGTCTCTTTTTTTTTTTCTTTAAAAGATAACGAGGTAAGTTTTCGTTTCCCTGGCATGTTAAAAACGTAATCGAACCACGAAATTGCAAAAGAAAAAAATAGCCCTTATAGCGGGGCTTATTCGCTATGAAATGAAGCCACACTCAGGAGCGGTCAAGAAAAACGTCTACAGTCGCAGCGAGACGTGTGCTTTGAATGATTAGCAGCGAGATTCCAAGAATCCGAAGGGGTAGGAAAGGAATGAAGTGACAGGCGTGGTCGAAAATTCCCCGTAAAGGCTTGGCTTTCTTAGAGTGGAGGGGCGGGGCTGAAAAGACATCACGATGGCATGCAAAATGGAGAAGAAAGATGCTTTTGACCATTTTTGAGGATGACGAGTTATCCGGAGTAGAATTAAATTTGGTAAAGGAGGGTTATTTTACATTATTGTGAGTGAGACCATGTCGGAACCAAATGAAAACGACGACTTAAACAGAGTGACGACTTATCCGGGTGACGACTTAACGAGGTTTTTCTGTATTTAGAAGCTAAAAAGTTTATTTAAAAAAATAGGAAGAATAAAATAAAAGAGATTGGATTTCTTAATTATTTTCCATCTTTAAATTCTTCATTTTTCACTTTTCCTTTTATTCTTCTTTACTTGTGGCACAAGAATCTTTTTCTTTATACTTGGTTGCATTAGGATAAGTAGTAGGTTTCAAGCCCTAAAGAAAAAGAAACATTAACAGTATGTTTTTATTAATATAGTACGTAAAATTACTGAAATCACAATTTACTGAAAGAGGTATTTTTAAGATATTTATACAGACAAAATATATTATGGAGACTCTGGAAGGAGCAAAAGAACCAAAAAGATTTTGCACCTCGAGCTGTCACTGGGGAGAGTATGGGACAGGGTTTCGTCCTCTTTAGGACTCATCAGTCAGACAAACTCCACCGATGACATGCTCAGAATCAGTTTGTCTGGCTGATGAGTTCTAAAGAGGACGAATGACCGTCCCTGACTCTCCCCGATGACAGCTCGAGGTGCCAAATCTTTTTTATTCTTTTGTGCCTTCAGTAGTTACCATTTTATTGAATTATTAGGTTATAAGTTGTTATTACTTAAATTGGTTAGTTTAAAAGCTTTGCTTTATGCTATAGACAAATTCGTTTTGAGATTAGCAGACTTCAGGCCAAGGATTTGTCATTTTTTTTTATTGTGTAGTTTTGGTTGTGTTTTGCTTTTGTAGGGATCCGCTTTTGGGAGTAAGAGTGCGATTCTTATCTGCTCGCACCTGCTGAGCATGTCATCGGTGGAGTTTGTCTGGCTGATGAGTCCTAAAGACTCATCCGGTGATCTCAAGTGCGAAATCGTTTTGGTTCCTTTTTGCTTTCCGTAGTTACCATTTTGTTGAATTAATTATTAGTCACGTAAAATTTGTTATTAGAAATAATATAGTTAATGCCACTGGAGGTGCAAAGCTTGGTGGGAATTGCATACTCATCTCAAATTTTTCGAGAAAGGAAGAAATGCTGAACTAAAACTTTTAATGAAACATTTAAAAGATGTTCTTCTTCCTTAAAGATACACAAAACACATACTTCTTCATCCTATACTTCGTTTTTTTTTAATCAAAAATCTTCTTCTTTTGGTATATGTCATTTTGGTAAATAAACTTTCTTTTGGCATATTTAAAAAATGTATGGGTAAAAACAAGACAATAAAAACAAAACTAAAGTCGATGTCAGCTAAATTATTTGTCGGTTTGTTTAATGTTTATTTGGCTTAATTACTTTATTTTTAACTTTTAATTGTTTTAAGTATTCTTGTTTGTTTATATAAAAATGTTATATTGAATTTCACGTTTAGGTTTGTTTATGTTCAGGATTGTTTGTTTTTCACGTTTAAGTTTATGATTGTTTTGTTTTCAAATTTTGTTGATGATTAAGAAAGAAAACGATGAATTCTCTTCTTGTTTTCATGTAAGTTTCCCTGAAGAAGGTTTTTGATTAAAAAACTGAAATATTGGATGAAGAAGTAGGTTGTGTTGCATATTTTTATGAAAGAATAATTCTGAACAATTTTATTATATTTTTTATTTCCTAGTTGTAAAACTATGGTTGAATAGCAAAGATCATCCCTTATTCCAATTTCTTAGGAACGCTTTCGTCTAACTAGAAGAATTCTGAAGTGAAATAAACAATGAAATAATAAAATGTGAAATAAAGCTTTTCCTTTTATTCTGAAGTTAAAACATTTACACTGTTATTGGAACATTGACCCGTGTAGACATAATTAGTCAATAGTACTTTTTTATGGATATTGTGGTTCTAATCTAAAGGATACGGAGATGCAGTGATTCACTTCAAACATTACTCTAATTTGTCTAAATTGAAAATATTAACACTAGCCAAAATCCAAAAGGAAAGAAATCCGAAACATGGTTCGAAATTCGATTAATAACGACAGGGTTTCACGTGTGTCAAATGATGAAAAAGGATAACAAAAAACACACAGAAAGTTATCATAAAATTTAAAAATATTAAATAATAATAATAATAATAATAATGATTAATAATTAATATTAAAACTCTTAACCAGTTTCAATCTACCATTATGGAGGTCTTCAATCTTTGGAAACCAAGCCATGCACCGCTTTATAAAGGTCTTGAGGAGACCAACAACCAATAGAATTATAGATCACACCATTGACACAGGTTATTCCTAGTTATGAAGATGATGTTTACTTACGTAAATTCAGAATTTCGATTCTTATATTAATTAACAGTTCTTACAATGACTAATCAACGGTCAACTCCGCAGTTTTTTTAACACACATTCCCATCTAACAAAGAAACGCTACGGTTAGCACTTACATAATGGTCTCTTCCAGTTTTCCCATTCATTCAGAATGGATCATCGTTTATCTTATTACATGTTGGCCTTCGAAGACTTTTACAAAGCGGTGCATGGCTTGGTTTCGCAACATCTGATGACGACCTCCATGATGAGAGATTCGAAATTGTTACTTGTTTTAATATTTTTAAATTTTAACTTTATAGATTGAAAGAATAAAAGCACACAGTTAAAAGAATGAATTATTTATAACTAAAAACATTTACATACAAAAATTAAAAACTTGGAACCAGTTTAAAGTCATTTTAACATGGCTTGATACCGTTCCAAGTTTTTAAAAGTTTAGAAATAAAAATAAAGGAATTCGTTTAAAAATCAATCAATTCTTAATAGGAAAAGTGTTTTGATAATGAAAAAGAACGGGACAAAATAATATCTCCTGGTAAGAGATTTTACTGCTGAAAAGGTAAAAAATACCAGATGTAAAAGTATTTTAGTTTTAAGACATATAAGTAGCTTGTACTTAATAATACTTTTCTATTGTAAACGAAACTTTTCAATTGCTCCTACAAATATTAAAACGAAAAAAAAAATATTGTACTGAATTTATTAATCTCTGATAGAATGAGAATAACGGAATTGCTTCAAAAGTAAATACAACAATTTTGACTGAATACTTGTAACACTTTGAGGATTCATCGTAAAAATAATATATCTTTATCTTAAACAGAAACTGAAATTGTACTTTGCCATTAAATTATGGGCACTAATAATATTCAAAATAACAAATAATAAAAATGAAGTCTTCTTGTTGCTTAAAAGTTTGTTGGAGTACTATATTTACCTCAGTGTACGCTGCAGCTGTATCTTCAAGACATTCTGGAATATGATTAGAATGCAACATTGTTTCTTGCAGTTGTGTAACTAGATCGTCAGTCCATTGAAATGTCTTTACATAGTCTGTAAAGGGTGTGTTGTTTAAATTAGAAGGTTCTTTGATCAAAATCGGGTGCCTAGAATTAAAATTAGAAATAAAATAAAACTTAATACAGCTATTTTTTTCAATCATTAAATATCAGTCTTTGAAAACTGTAGATTAGACATTACTGAATATTTAACCTACAGACATATATTACACATTTACACGAATATTTATAAGATTACATATTTATGATATATTTATAAGACTAAACGAATTCTTCGAACTTGAAGAAATTCTTAACACTAATCTATATTAACAATTAGTCCAATTTTACGTACACTAATCGTATTCGATTTCAATCACTAAGCCCGTGCACTTGATTAACTTAAAAATCAATATTTAATTTACAACTAAACATTATGTTTACAACTGATTTCCACTCCGAGAGGAGTCATTCTCATAAAATGAAACAACCGGGACAGGCATCGAACCTGCAACCTTCTGATCTGAAGTCTGACGTCTTATCCATTAGGCCAAGGTGACTACTATTCACATTATATTGTTTTTTTGATTGAGGTGTCCTTCCCCTTCTCCCCATCAATAACGAATGTATTCAACCTTTTTTGAATCTCAAGATTATTTATTTATTTCCAATCCGTCTGTTTATTCATAATTCGAAAATGACAATTAACACTTTAATTGCCGAAACGTTGCAATATTTTAAATATTTTCTAGTTTAACTAAATTCTATGTGCTATTGAAAAACAATCGCATGTATACGAGAGATTTTGGAATAAAAAAAAAGAGAATAAAAAAGCACTATTTCTATTAGGTAGAATACTTGAAAAATCACTATTTGTAACTCAAAAACCACTTAAAAGTATCAATTGTAATAAAAACAAAAAATAGTTAAAAAAGAAAGAAGCACTATTTCTATTAGGGAGAATACTGAAAAATCACGAATTGTAACTCAAAAACCATCACTATTTATATCTCAAAAACCACTGAAAAGTATCAATAGTAATAAGAAAAAGAGAGTCAAGAATGAAAGAAGCACTATTTTTTTTATGTAGTGTGTTATTTGCTGTTGATAAACAAATAAAAACTTTAATACGACGTTGCTATGTATTTTTAATGACTAATACTTTTTTACTACTACCAAGAAACAACTAAAGTGATCTGATGGCGAATGCATAGGCAAGAGCGTTTCTGCTTTACAACCCTTTTCTTGTTAAATACAATTACACGGATATTATAATAAACAAATGTAAAACTTAAAAGTTCAAAGTTCAAATTTTACTAAATTCACTAGGAACACTGTTCAATTAACCTCGCTGGAGGCCTGGAAACCCGTCTGCTTCGGGTAACAACCAATCCTGTTGGAATCTCGGGCTGCTTACTCACCTCCAGAGATGATTCCTGTGTCCCTTATTGTCTGTTCTTGGTCGTTGAAAACTTCTGCTTCCTGTTGAAGTCCCTCCATATGATCCATTCCTAGTGGACTCAGATGATAACGATTACGCCTCAATTGTCCTTTGGCGTCTCAACAATATATGAACGGGGTGCCGCATCCTTTCGTACCACGTTCCAGCAATCCGTTTGTCCACTATCCAGACGTCTTCACCTTACATAAGCTCTCTTAACTTTCAAACACGCTCAAATTCCAGTCCTTGGCGAATGCTCTGAACGTTGAGGTCAGAACAGGACTAACGTTGATGTCAGGAGTACCGTATCTTGCAAACACTGACTTTAAATGGACGATGATTTCGCTTTCCTTCAAGTTAGATAAAACTGCAAACTCAGATAACGTGAATAATAATCGATAACCAATAAGTAATTCTTCTCATTGAGATAAAAAAAGTCCATTAAAATCTTTTGCCACTGCCTATCCGGAAACTTAGACGGCATTAATGGATCATGGCGATTAGCTGCCTTTTGAACACATATTTTGAACCGCTTGATTAGTCTCGACTTCTTTTGGCAAACCCGGCCACCATACCGTTGCTCTTGCTCTAGCGCGACTTGTAACAATTCCGTGGTGTCCTTCGTGAGTCTTGTCTAGAATGTCCTTTCTTAGCACTTTAGGAATGATGATTCGCGACGACTTCATTAAAAGTCCTTCCGATACCGAAATATTGATTCGGTGTTGCCAATAGTCAACTAGATCTGCATTCATTGCTGTCTGAACTGGCCATATTTACAAAAGTGGATCGGTTGGTAACAAACAGGATCATTCCGTTGAGCATCGATAATTTCACGTAATCTCACATCGGTGGCTGGCAGCTAACATGATAGCATGATAGCTCTTACTTAAGCCCTAATATGTTCCTCGAGATCCTCATCTTTTCTCGTAACTTTTGACGGTCTATGAGATAAAATATCGGCCATTCCCAATTCTTTCCCGGGAATGCATCAACCGAAGACGCATCCGTTGTAGTTTCGGTGTTAACTCGTCTAAGGGTTTTAAAAATAAATATGGGAACGAGTGGTTTATGGTCAGTTTCAAGTTCAACCTCTAACCCTTAAATGAAATCCTTAAAACGTTCACTTGCCCAAACAAGTGCGTACCCTTCTTTTTCTATCTGTGCCCAGTTTTATTGAGCTTTGGTCAGCGTCTTCGATGCGTATGCTACAATGCTATAACCACCATGCTTATCTCTCTGCTTTAGTTCAGCGCCGATAGCATAAGAACTCCCATCTGATGAAATAGCAGTTTCTTTGCTCGGATCGAATCATGCAAGTGCCGGACTCTTAATCAATTATGTTTTAATTCCCTTAAACGCCCGGTCTTGTTCAATACCCCAACTGAAATGGGAACTTGGACTCAGCAAATCGTTCAATGGTTTATCTTTAGTCGCTAAGTGTGGTATGAATCGTGACAAATAATTGATGCTACCCATCAAACTCCTAACTTCCGACGAGTTTTCTGATGAATTCATCGCTTTAATTTCTTCAATTCTGTCGACGTCAATGTGAATATCGCTTTCGTCTTTCGTCGATAATGTGACCCAGATATTTGACGCGCATCGTACAGAATGTGCACTTGCCTAGGTTTAACGCAACTCCCACATCGGCTAACCGTTTCAATACGGCAAACAAACATTTATCGTGTTCTGCCACTGAATTTCCATACATCAAAGTATCATCACTGTTGACTTGAACACTCTCAAGACCCTCTAAGATCTGTGAGATTCGTTTTTGGAAAAACTCCGGTGCTGCTGATATTTCCAAATGTAAACGATTGTATTTATACCGTCCAAATGATGTGATAAACGTTGTGAACAGTTGAGAATCCTCGTCTAACTGAAACTGCCAAAACCCACTGTTTGCATCGAGCTTTCTGAAAAACTTCGCTTTACCCAATCTGCCGAAAATGTTCTCTGTAACTGGAAACGGATGAATTTCTAGCTTGATAAATTGAATTAATTTCACATAGTCCACATATATACATATCTCCATTCGGTTTTGGAACGGTGAGCAAACTTGCGCACCAATCCGTCGTTTACTCCACGTGGAGTAACCCCTCACAGCATCATATATTCCAGTTGCTTCTTAATATTATCTAACATCGGAATAGGTACTCGCCGTGGAATTGTAAGTGCATGGGGAGTCGCCCCCTCACGTAAAATCTAAAGGTGAATGGAATCTTGACATGACCCAGACTTTTGAAAGTTTCGGAAATTTCCCAATGGGATCGAACGACATGTCTTGTTGATTGATAGCTCTTACATAAGCCCCAATATGTTCCTCGTCTTTTCCCGTAACTTTTCTACGAGTCAAAATATCGGCCATTCCCAATTCTTTACAGGGAATGTCCTATACTGATAAAGCATCAACCGAAGAGGAATCCGCTGTAGTTTCGGTGTTAACTCATCTAAGGGCTTTGACATAAATATGGGAAGGAGTGGTTTATGGTCAGTTTCAAGTTTAACCTCTAACCCACTATTGAAATCCCTAAAACGTTCACATGCCCAAAAAAGTGCGTACCTTTTTTTTCGATCAGCGCCCAGTTTTATTGAGCTTTGGTCAGCGTCTTCGACGCGTATACTACAGTTCTGTAATCACCATGCTTAACTCTCTGCTTTAGTTCAGCACCGATAGTATACGAACTCGCATCTGATGAAATAGCAGACCTTTGAAGAGTTTCGGAAATTTCCCAATGGGATAGAACGACATGCCTTGTTGATTGATTGCTTCGACATCAGCTCTTTTTACAATTTTGAACTCTTCACTAACTCGGCTAGCTAGTAATGGTCTCAGGGCGCCACGTATAACAAATTTCTGCCATTGACTTTTTGCCCAGGTACTTCACGTTCTCCTAGAAGAAGCATCCAACAACGTCAGTAAGGCGTTCGTTGTCAGCTCTCTGGTCTGTGTAATTTAATGTCGCTGAAATAATCGTTCACTGATACATCCGCTTGTGTGTCTACAAAAAATGTTAGGTTAAATTGCTTAATGTTCACCTTGACTACCAACCTTCGATCACGTTTATTTGCATCGATACCACCAATAAAAACATCGTTTAGGTCTCCAGAATTCCTTCCGCTCTTGACATCACGAACTCTGCTTTGTTTGTTGGACGACTTACAAAACTTCGCAAAATGACCGATTGAATACATGATCGCCATTCAATTTTTGCTGCAGGGCACTCTGCTCTCGAATGCTTCAGTCTACCCCAATTCTAGCAATTGTCAGTATTTGTTGATTTCCCTTTATTGTCTTGTTTATCCGCTGACTTGGATTTCGAAATATACCGGCTTGGTTTTGACCAGACTTCGCCTCGCTAACTCCTCCCTAGATAACCGGTTGTTGAGTCTGGACTTGTGCTGACTGTTTAGCTTTCGTAACAGCAACGTCCAGTGATAAATTGTCGATCAATTGAAGTCGTTTGGATAACTCCTTGAGTTTGATTCCTACTACAACACGATCACAAATTAGTTCCTCTTTTAGAACTCCGAATCCACAATGTTCAGCTATTGTATAAAGATCAGCAACGAATTCTTCAATTGATTCATTTTGCTGACGTTGATTAAAAACAGCACGTTCATATGTACGATTTCGTTTAACTTTGAATTGTCCATCAAAAGCATTCATTACCGTGTCATTTAACTTTAACTCAGACACTGATAAATGCAATATACCCAAAAGTTTGTCCGCCTGTTTCATGATATAAATAAGCATGTTGATTGCTCCTCTGATGTTTTTTACGCAGTTTAGTTGCAATCCGATACCTTTCAAAGCTTTTTTTCCAATCAGTCAATTCAAAAGCCATCGAAAAGTCAAAGGGTTCTGGTTCTGATAAATTATACTGATAAGAAGCCATCACGAGTTGGATAACTGTTTGATGTAAAAACATCGGCTATTTATTCTTTTTTTTTTCTCTCTCGAATCGTCGAATTCTGTGTAAGTAAAATGTATTTATCTACTGCGCAGGAATAACTTCTGATTTAACTGCATTCATTTCGCTAATTTACCGCTGCCACCATGTGTTATTTGCTATTGATAAACAAATAAAAACTTTCATATGAATTACTATATATTATTAATGGCTAACACTTCTTTACTACTACCAAGAAACAAGTAATGCCATCTGTTGGCGAATACACAGACAATAGCGTTTCTGCCTTACAATACAGGTAGGATACTGAAAAATCACTATTTGTAACTCAAAAACCATCATTATTTGTAACTCAAAAACCACTGTAAAGTATCAATTGGAATAAAAAAAAGAGAGTCAAGAAAGAAAGAAGTACTATTTCTATTAGTTAGATTTCTGAAAAATCACATCAAAGTCAAGAACCTCACAATAAATATGCGACTCATCAACCAAGATGGCCGGAATCACAGAAATGTTTACCTAATATTTGCTCACAATCGGAGACAATCGAGAACCACATAAAGAAGGAATGATAACATTGCCTGATAATCTTTGCCGAGAAATAGAACAATTCAACCAGTTCATAGAAAATATCTTATCTGAAGTCAATGAATGGACATTTCTAACTCCGAAGAACGAGAGTGTCGAGAACATCAATCGATTGATAAGTCAAAGAATACAAGGAGAGATCAGAGAGTACTAAAGTGCGGATAAAATTGACACTTCTGATAATCTACAAGATGAACATCTCTATCCGCATGAGTTTCTGAACTCTTTGAATCTCAGCG
The DNA here is from genome assembly GCA_023159025.1 of Thereuonema tuberculata. NCBI lineage: Eukaryota > Metazoa > Arthropoda > Chilopoda > Scutigeromorpha > Scutigeridae > Thereuonema > Thereuonema tuberculata. The sequence goes on from JAFIDM010000002.1 coordinate 37,337,231, forward strand.
GTATTCCTCCACATCGTTTGTCATTGAAGATTGAATCTCCAAAAATATTTTTGGGAAGCATCAATCCCAAATTTGGACACTGCAACTGAACTCAAATTATATGCCGTTCATTCGATAATAATCTCATAGAAGCTGAGATTATAACAGGAACTCACAAAGGAGACTCTGTTTTCATCCATAGGATGCCTATACAATCAAGCAATAGTCTACTTCCATTCATTTTCACAAGAAAGCAATTTCCGATCAGACTTTCCTATGCAATGTCTATCAATAAAGCTGAAAGGCAGACTCTAAACAAAGATGCCATCTACACTCATTACCAAAAAATTAGACGAACCTAGAAGGAGTTGTCCAATTGTAATGAAATTTCGTATGCAAAGACATTGGGACCGCCGATGCAAATGATTAAACTTTGGTGTCCAATGAATGAATAGCGAGACTACAGCGCATCAGAACTGCGCACTCAGCAGGTGTATATAAGAAGCGATTCTCAATCTGAGGGTCAAAATTTCTGTTGCATTGCGAGTTAGGATATCTTTCAACGACTGAAAAAAATGCCTCGCCGCAGGAATCAAGCTCATTATGTGCAACTGTCAGAGTTTGAAAGAGGTCGCATCATTGGATTGAAAGAGGCAGGTTGGGCAAATCGGAGAATCGCTCGTCATATGGGTCAAAGTGATGCGGCGATTAGAAGATGCTGGCAGGAATGGGTGGGCAATGGAAGATTTCTGCGTCGTAAAAATAGCGGTCCACCTAGGGCCACAACAGAGCGGGAGGATAGAGTGATTGTGAGATCAGCTGTCACAGCGCCTGAATCATCGTTATCAACCATCAGATGTGCGACCCGCACACGAGTGTCCACCATGACCAATCACAGACGGCTGAGAGAGCGACATCTACGCTCGTACCGACCGCTACGCCACCTGCCACTCACGTCTGCACACCGTCGGGTCAGATTACAGTGGTGCTTGGCTCGATCCGGTTGGACTGATGCTGATTGGGGACGTAAAGTGTTTAGCAACGAATCCCGCTTCCAACTGTGTCCTGACGATCGTCGCAGACGTGTCTGAAGACGCCCAGGGCAGCGTGCCGATCCTGCTTTCACTATTGCACGCCACACAGGCCCTCAACCAGGAGTTATGATCTGGGGTGCCATCTCCCTTGATAGCCGGACCCCTTTGGTCGTCATTAGCGGCACACTTACAGCACAGCGGTACGTCGACGACATTCTGAGACCTGTTTTGCTATCCTTCCTTTTGCAGTATCCTGGCCTTATTTTTCAGCAAGATAATGCCAGACCACATACGGCATGTGTTGCTATGACCTGTCTTGCAGCTTGTGAAACACTTCCTTGGCCAGTAAGATCCCCAGATCTCTCTCCAATCGAGCATGTCTTGGATATGATGGGAAGGCGACTGCTTCCACCAGGGAATGTGGATGACCTAGCCCGACAATTGAAGCAAATTTGGCAAGAAATACCGCAGGAGACCATCAGAGAGCTTTATTACTCTATGACACGTCGTGTGGCAGCTTGCATTCAGGATAGAGGTGGGGCAACACCTTATTGAACTCGTTACTTTGTAACTCTGTAACTCTGAAATAAATCATTCAATTTGTCTGAAATTTTAATTATATTTCCATTCTGTACATAATCTTCCTCTCCACCAATTTTTGTCCACCAACTCCTTCTAGGCGTCGTTTATTTTCTTAATGAGTGTATTTGGAGAACGATGTCTTCACTCACGGACAACTGCATGTTGCAATGTCTAGAGTCACAAGTCACCAGTATTTGGTTATCTTCACTTGAATCAATAGTCACAATCAATTCGTCGCCAAGAATATTGTATACAAACTATGATCTTTATGTATCATCTATATCAACCAACATCCATCTCAACATATTTTTTCTTCAAACATCTACATCGATCAATCTGTACATGGATGATGGCCTAGTTATATTAAAAATGAAGTTTGAAGTTAATTTGTAAAGTTTAAAATCGTTAAAATTATTAAAGTCGTTAAAGGGAAATTCAGAGACAATAAGTTAAATTTCATAAATTGGTAAATTTTGTCATTGTTTTGTGAGTTTTCTCTTGTTTTTAGCACTTTCTTTTTTTTCTTTCTATTTGCTTATTTTTTTTTATTCTCCTATCGTATCTTTTTCTCTCTCCTCCTATCTGTTTTAAGGTTCCTTTACTTTCCTTTGTCTGGAGCCTAATTCTTTATTTTTTTTCTGACTGTTTTTTCCATTTGATTTTTTTTTCAGTCTTTTAGAGACAGGAGTTTAAATCAACTTTTTGAGATTTAATTTTTAATAAATAATGTATATCTCTTTATAGCTGAATAATAATTTCTGACTAACTTTCTAATTAAATTCGCGTTTTCAGACTATGATACTCTTTGCATAAAAACTGATTATTCTCTATCATCTACTGCATATACAGGATGATTAAAAATGGTTTAAACGATTTCAAACATTTCCTGTAAAATCGCTAATGCAGGTATGATTCAATGAATGGTACAGTTGGATAGAGCACATTTAAGCGAAGTGGGTGCATTTGTAAGATCAAGTCGAGTGGCCGATCGACAGTCCCTGAGGAAAACGTGCACCGCATTCGTGACACGTACTATTGTAGCCCTTCGAAATCAATGCGCAGAGGAAGTGCAGAACTGGGCATTCTACAGCCGACTGTGTGGCACGTGCTGCGGAAACTCCTTCACATGCGTCCATATCGCCTGCAGAGGCTGCAGCAGTTCACACCGAATGTCCACCGTCTTCACAAGGCATTCTGTCAGGATATGTTACAGCGATGTGAAGTTGAGAACTTTGCGACGACCATTATTTTTAGTGATGAGGCCAGCTTTCCTGTCAGCAGAAGAGTGAATCGGCACAATGTTCGAATTTGGGGAACGGAAAACTCCACGCTTAAATGAAGCACCTGTGGGATTCCCCGAAAGTGAATGTTTTCTGGGCCATGTCGGTGAAGACAGTGTACTGCCCATTCTTCTTCGCAGAGAACACTGACAGGCGCCAACTACCTTGACATATTAACGGAATGGTTGTTACCACAGTTGGAAAAAGATACGAATGACTTCATTCTGCAGCAAGAAGGACACCACCCCATTTCTATTCAGCCGTACGCGACCATCTGAATGGACGGTTGCCCCAACGATGGATCGGCCGTGCAGGTGGAAATGATCAACAGCTGTTGACGTGGCCTCCCCGTTCTCCAGAGCTTACTCTCTGTGATTATTTCTTATGGGGGCACATTAAAGACAAGGTGTTTGTACCGTCCTTACCATGGGATCTCAATGACGTAAAAATGCGCATTTCCCCTGTAATTACAACCATAGATGGATCAATGCTACGTCGCGTTTGGGAAGACTTTCAGTACCATTTGGACATGTGTCGTGTTAACAATGGTGGACATATCGAACATTTATAAGCAATGCATACAAAACAAACGTGAACATCTGCTCAATCCAACTGTACCAGTCGTCGCATCATAACTGCAGTAGCGATTGTACTGGAAAGTTTTGAAATCGATCAAAACATTTTTAATCACCCTGTATTTTTTTCGTAGCCATAATGCATTTTTGTATATAACCTCCTGTGTCTTAACATTAAAGTCTTCAATTTTTGATGATAATTTCTCAATAACTTGATTTTTTATCTTCTTTTTCTATCTTGCTTTATTAACAACTGGTCCCAAATGATCAGAGGAACGTCAGATTCGATATTCTTCGGTTTCCTATGCGGAAGTAATAGCTTGAACGGAAACGCCTATAACATATTATGTATGAAATCATGTTAAAAACGTAATATGAAACATCTCAAGAACTAAAATGAGGTCAACAGAAATGTTGCATTAACTATCATCGAGTTGATTCATGAATTTCAAAAAAAAACTATTAAATTTTGAAGATTAGAAATGAAGTTTAGAAATACTCACAATAGATCTTTTACTGGGTACGTTTCTTTAATTCCAATCAAATCATTAACAGCTGAGTGATTAATTCCGCTTCCACAATACGCTAATGACAAGGCTGAATAATACATCAGACCTACTACACACATCTCATCTGTAGTTTCTTCACCTCCCTGAAAAGTATAACAAAGTTTTTCTTTAATAAATTGGGTTCTATTTAACTTGCATTAAGAACATTGTTTGACATCAATTTCAATCAATTAGCGATTTATACATCTATAAACTAAAACAAAATCCTGAAGTTCCATTATATTCTTACGAATTGTAGGCACTGGATGACAGCCAAAACAAAGGCTGAACTGTTACTTAGTCGAGAACCTTTGTATTTAAGTAACAACAAGAAGTTTTTCGCGCTTGACTGTGAACTGAAGGAGCTGGATTCAAGGTCCGGCAGAGGTTAGGGATTTTTTTTCCACGCCTAATCAAGACGAATACTAAGATCTGGATGGGTTGAATGGTTGCTGAATTTCTTTTTCAGGGGTACAGGCGGGGGAACAAAGGACTGACTAACCGACCTCATCTCATCCTAAAGAAACATTCGGAGCCTTACTTCCAGCGCTCCCATCGGCCCTCATCGTTCCCGTGGGATATATATACCTTCCTACCTATCGACTATCATAAAATCATTGAATAAAATAGCAGGAAAAATATAAAACAGAAATTTGTTAATTATTGTCAATTATATTTTTTGAAATATAAAATAGCAAATATATCATCAAATTTTCTGTTTATTTTACTATTTTTTTATGTAAGAGATATTATACACTTTGAAAATTTAAAATTTACTGAATTTAAAAAAAGTCAAGAAAACTGTTAATAATTATTTTTGTTAAATTTTATGAAAACTCAGATATTATAAATCACATTTTGGTGATATCAGAATAGCATTAAAAGAGAAAGAATAGTAATAACGATGGTTAGCTTTCAATTGGTTAGCTTTCACCACTTGAATGAAATCCATAAATTTCCGATAAAATCTTAGGAACGTTTTCTAAAACAATATGCAAATAATTTAGAATATTGAGAAATCATAAGGATGTCATGAAAGTTAAGTTTTAATTTCGATTTATATGTATCCTAATTAATATATAAAAGTGAAAATCTAAAAGTTGTATGTCGTTCAATCACGCCTCAATGGCACAACGGACCGGAATGATATTTTGCATTCAGGTAGTCTATGACACGGAGAAGGATATAAGCTACTTTTCATCCCGATCCATCAAGTAGTTCCCGTGAGATGAATGAAAAACGTCCCAAAAAAATCTCGGTAGAGGGCGCCACAGTAGTTTAAATGTCGTATGTTAAGACGTTCTTTGGAAACGCCTAGCACGATTAACACATAATTCCTTGTAATTCTATTATGCAATGTCTACGGTGATAACTGTACGATTCGAAATTAATGCGTTGGATATTGTGTACAATTTAAAGTTTAATTTAGAATATAACCTGAATTTCTAATGATTATGTGATTTTTTTTTCCAACTGCGGAAGATTTCAAGAGATAGGGATATGGAGTAGTCCATAAATGGCTGGGAAATCGTATATTCACCGATCTCGATATTAATTCACTAAATTAATAAAACGTTTTTTGCTTGGCTTCCGGAGCAAAGCGACGGTGGCCGACTAGTATATAAATATATATTTTTATGACTGTTAGCACGGACTGATATCCCTACCCCTCAGCAATGGACTGTTCCGGCAGCACTTCCTGTGACCCCTTGTCTTGTTCGAATGGAAGCAGTGGCAGCGAAATCTGAAACTTTTGGGCGAAGCCAAAGACGTTAGTCCGGACTCTCACTAACACCATGCGGCAAAGTAATTCGAGATCGGCAGTAGATGCTTCTAGGCCTCCATGGAATTACTATGAGGAGTGATCAGAAACTAAGATTACAAGGCCGATATTATTGGAGTTTCGTCAGTAATAGAGAAATTAGTAGTGTGCAGCAATTCTAATATATGCGGTTGACAACTTTGCAGAGTTTCAGCCACACTCCACCTGCAGCGCTACTGATAGGTAAACACAAATGGCGACTCATAATTGAATCAGAAAAGGCAATTCAATTCAAGTGCTGCTGCTTTATTTTCATTTTGTACAAATGGCCACTGGTTTGGAAAACTGATGTCGCGAAGAAATCCGCGCCGTTATTCGATTTCTGTGGGCGAAACATGTAACCGTGGTTGAAATTCACCGGCAATTGGTAGAGGTTTACGGAGAGACAGTAATGTCTCGTCAGCATGTCGCAGAATGGTGTCGAAAGTTTGCGGCCGGTAGAGAAAACGTCATCGACGAGGATCGGAGTGACCGACCCAACAGATTTCTACACAGCTCGCGAGGAGGAGCTGATTCAGGCCAACAGGAGGATCACGTTATGGCATTATTCATGCATACTATCATTATTTTTGCTCTAATTCAGCTTTTGATAAACATGTACAGGGTGATTGAATGTTTCCTGTACAAACTTTAAAGGGTAGACCTCGAATACAAAAACAAACGGTATAAATAGTGGAACGTATTCCCGCAAACGCCATTCGAATGTGCTAGAAGATATACTAAATTTATCAGAAATAAAAGACAACAAGTAAGTTAGTAAACATGTTTATTAGCCCTATTTTTACAATACGACAGTAAAATGTATTCTGACAGGTTCACAGTGGGTGCTCAGTTACACACAATCTCTGCTGCAAATTCGGCAGCACAATTCGTTTGATTCAGGCACATGTCTGCTGGGGAACCGTTCACGATAGAATCTTACAGCGACTCGTATGTTTCCTTTCGCAGACCTATAGGCTAGGTGCATATCTGCCCTCTCGGTATTAGTGAAGCATTACATCCTAGTTTTACAAAGTTAACGTCTCAAATGACGATGCTCAACTAATGTTTTACCAACAGCGCCCTCTAGCACATTCAGGTGGCGTTTGCGGACATTCGTTCCACAAGGAATACTGTTTGTTTATTTACAGTCTGTACAGAGAATTTTGAATCACCCTGTAGTCTTTATATTTTTCTTCAAGTCCAAAAATTAAGGCATGATATTTCGCCTAAATTGCTCAATTAATAGAAAACTCATTAAAATAATTGTTTGAATTTCTTACTGTTTTTGCAGTGTTCCTATTCTCTGTATTGTACAAGCATTCAATTGTAAGTGAATCTCCCTAAAGAGATAAGATGAATGTAAGTAGAAATAAAAAAACAAAAAACAAAAACAAAAACAAAACTTTAATAAGCAATTTACGTTCACTATTGTTTTATTTATTTTAGTTTTATTTTGGGATTTGACATTTGCCCGAAATATTTAGAATTTAGTTTCATTTAAAAAAAAGTTACTCGCTATCGAAATATTTTTAAAAGAAAAAACGTTTAGTATTAGGCTACAGCAATTTAATTTTTTTTATTACATCTGATATGATTTAAGAGACTAAATGAATTCTATAGTATATTATCAGTGCTAATAAATATATCTTGAAATAATTTTGATATTTATTTGGAATTAAAAGAGCAAAGTTAAAAAGAGATTCCATGCGATATTAATGTCAAATATGTAATATTAATGAGAAAAATTCCTAAAATGATTGGAACATGAAAAAGAACTATTATAAATTGGTGAATATTTACTGGAAGAATTGTTATCTCTTCATACATCATCTGAAAATCCTGCAAATATATATATAAAAAAAATACATTAAATCATTATAATGACTGTGCTAAAGAAATGATACTGATCATAAGTCAAACCAGGAAATTCTTACTTGGTAGTTAAAGTCAAAATGCTGATTATCTGCTATTGGTGGGAGCTCTGTTTCGTTACGGTAATGGCGTATTGTTAATCCTCTTCCTATTAGAGAAGAAACATCGAGGCATTTTATACAATAATTAATACAACAATGTAACAAAAATTTCAGTGAATTGTAAAGAAGTACAATAAATGGGGTTTAACATGCATTAAATTTTCTATGAAAACGGAAAAAAAACTCGAGAATGCACAAAAGTAGTGATGGGAGTCACTGTGGCCCCTGGTTTGGAAGTCACTTGAGACCACTTTTTTGTTTTTGGTTGGAAGGAAAGGGTTTTTTGATGGTGTTGTAAGAGAGGGAGGGAGAAGGTAGGGATGATGTGATATTGGGGTGGGATATAAGTCAGGTGAGTGTTTGGATTTTTTGATGATGGTGGCTTGTATTTGGTTGTGTTTTTTAGTGGCTTTTATTAAGTTTTTTGTAGGTTGAACGGTTTATTTTATCTTTTTCTTTCTTAAGGAGGTTTAATTTTTGTACAAAAAAGAAATCACAACAGAGAAAAGAGATAGAAAATTGCATTCAATTTGTTTTATTATTTTTTTTCACAATTACTGTTACATGGCATGGTTCATTGAACTTTTTTTAACATGAATGAATAAATGAATGAATGAATGAATGAATTACATGGTATGGTTTATTGAACTTTTTTTAACATGAATGAATGTAAATTTAATGCATAATTATCAAAAAAAGGACATTTTTTCTTACAGTAAGTGTTAACCTTCACCGATTGGAAAAAAACCTTTCACCATTTTTTTTTACAAAAAAATTACAGAAATAGTATAAAAAAAAGGGAAAAATTGGAATTGTACTATTTTCTACTTATCTAAATCTAAAAAATGGACTAGAGAGCAAAATAACTCATCCATTTTTTTCTTTTCTACAAGAAAAAAATAACAAAATGTAATACATGACAATGTGAATATTACTTGAATATATTTATACAACCAACACCTTTTTCCCCAAAAAAAATAAGTACAAAAAATTATCACATCATTTCATTTTTTTTACATTGTCTTTTTTTCTTTTCCTTTTTTTACTGTTTCTTTTCTTTATCATCAGATGGTGATAGACTCAGTAAGGCCTTACACGATTGGGTAGTGGAACAGACCACGGGTTGATTTCTTCGAATTTCACGAAGTTGTTCACCGAAATGCTCTCTCAATCTATTGAATAGGATAAAATCGTTAATGTCTTTTCTCGATGTGAACATGTCGAGAAATTCCCTATAAGAAAAACCACGAGTCATAAGTAGTATAAAATAAATGCAGTAGGCACCACAAGTTTTGGTATAAGGTCCCTGAATAACGACACGACTTTCTCGAAGTCGTTTTGCGTTTTTCCAAATAAATTGTCTAATGAAGGGATTACGTATTGGATTACCGAAGGAATCAAAGTAATACACACTTGATGTTCGTGGATGGAAATACAGGGCGACCCAATGAGAACCCGGCTTTGAATGATTGTCCAAGTTCACAACATACGCCTGGTGTAAAGCCTTTACTGGAAGTCTATCGCAAGCGTATACTCCCCCAAATTTGTTGCTCGTCTCGGGATGCGAGCTTAACAGAGAACTGATTTGTAATGTGTTCATTTTCTTTTTTAGTCCATTAAGATGTTTCTGCTATTGTCTATTTCAATGATTTTCTGGAACTCTGCATACACAAACACATTCACCGTGTGTTCCAGTGGAGCTTTGAATCGAACGTCTATACGGACTGTACCGTGTTCGGTCAATTGAAAATGTTCACCACCACCTGCCAGGTCAGGCGATAGGTCAAATCCGTACAAGGTCGATCCCTCGGAATAAGATTTATAGTCAATTCCCAGTCCTGCATCGTCCATGTACCGTCCCGCTGTAGTTAACAGAGAGAGATAATTTCTAGCATAGAGTTTTTTATCATAATCAGGTCGGAATGGTTGACTGGGAACGTTTCGACCGTCCACTGATAACACAAGGTGATTCACGTTGAAATGATGAAACAAGAACGGATTCTCCTTGTAAGATCCGTTGAAGGCATTGTTTTTCACTAAACCCAAGATAATTCTCTTGGGAATTTGTCCGATGAAGGCATTGTCGAGGTTTCCCTGAAGACTTCCAGCCGGGATGGAAAAGATTTTGCATTCGACATGGGTGATAGGATACTTGGCAGGTGTAGAGTTCAAAATTTTCGTATGGGCAATTTGAACTGTTGGAATGACGTTCACTTTTCGCACATGTAGGGAAGCACTCTCGATGACCACTTTGTAATCGGCTTTTTCATCGGGCGATAGGAGCACAAACTGATTCTTGCTTCGAATCAGACGCACTCGAACGTTCACCTTGTTAAGAATCAGCTTGTTCTGTCTGAAGATATCGCCGTGAAGACTGCCCTGCAGCTCGATGGTGTTTCCACCACTCACGAGCGTGTGACGTTCTTTGAGTCCAGGATTGGTATTGGCTGCAAGCGGATCGAGGTCGTTGAATTGGCCTGCCTTGTCTTCATGCCAACCGGCAACAGATAGCAGAGTCTTTTTACTGTCAAGGCCGTAATTTAAAAAGGATTCGATGTAGGCACGATAGGGATAGCAATTGTCCGAGGCGGAAACAAGTTTATCACCCAAGTAGACATCGACTTGAGTGAATAGTGAATGAAGAATTAGATTAACTGGGCTCACCTTGTCTGCCTCCCCGATGGCTGTCAAATCACCACCTTTTACTATTTTCAGACGTATAGTGAGGAGAGTTTTTGATAAGTCCAAATATTCCTCACCGGCACCGGCGATCACGAATTCAATGGGTCCGGTTTCGGTGATGGAGGCAATCGGGTGATATTCAACGTCGGCTCCATTCTGAATAACAACTTGTGTTGGAGGAAGAGTGAAAAGATCCAATTCGTTTTTAAAACTCTCCTCAGATTTGCAATGAATTAATTGTCCCTCACCTGCCATTTCCTTTTTTTTTTCAGGAATCAAAAATGTCCTTTGGAGATTGTTTTTTTGAATTTTTCTTTTTAATTGTTTTGGATGTAGATTTCTTCTTTTTCTGCTTTCTTTTGGCTGTGGTGGTGATGGTGGTGCTGGTACGAGAACGCTGCTGACGCACTGTTTTCCTTCTTTTTCTCCCAACACCAACACCCGTCCTTGACAATGACCTGTCACCGGATTGGTCGGCGAATGCACTGAGCCACTTGCGCCTGCCGTACAACCGGCCAAGTCCAGCCCCACTTCCTGTTTGGCAGGAAGTTACGTCTTTCAATGTCTGCTGAAGCTGTCTTTTGGCGGCGTTTTGAAACGTTTCACCCTGTTCAACGTCATCCAAAATGCGATTACCACTTATTAGGGCGTAACGACCTGCCGAGTAGGCGAACTTTTTTAACACTGGTTTTGCCCAACGAAATAATGATTTAAACACACTGCCTATTCCACCCCCTCTTTGATAACGAACACCGCTGTAGAACGGCACATTATTGGTGTATTCCGATCCGCCAATTTGATTTGCATAGTAGCAAATACAAGAGCGGGGGTTGTATCCTATCGAATGCATCTCTTTCCGGAACACAAATGAGTCACACTTTTTTTCTTTAATTAACTGCACTAGGGTAAGGGGAAGGTGGGGGTGGGGGTTGGGGGTAAGGTTGGAGTTTTTTTTCACCAATCAAAATGCTTTGTTGGCTTTACTTCTTACTGTCGTATTTTACGAAAATGCAGGGTTAATGTAGTTCTTCCCCTCTGGAAAGCCACAGGAAGGCCAACGTCATTTCTCAAATATATTGTAATTGTATCGAATGAATGACGCAATAGAGGTCTATAAAACAAATTGGTATAGGACTCTGTTATCAAGTCACCATCTTTGCCACGAATTTGCACCGTGCGTAAAAGGGGAGCCATTACATCGCCAACAATTGAATTGTCAATCAGATCGGAATATATATAAATGGAATAGAAGCCGCCGTTCAAGTCAATGACCGAGCCAGCCTCTATGGTTTGAAGGAATTCTGTCTGACCGAGAAAACCTAAAAGTTCAGATAATTCGCGAGTTAAAATTACTTTAAAATAGCCAGTTATTTCAAGAGTGATTCTATGAGTGATATTATTGTAGGTGAATTGAACCGGCGTTCTCTCCTCCTCGTAACGAAAACGATCCTTAATACGAGCTGACATTAACTGAGTTAGGTGTGCTGCATTCGAATAATATCCCTGAGGAATTTTGAATTCATTAATGACCGAAGAACTCGCTTCTTTTAATTCAAAGTCGAAAAAAAAGGGGGCTTTCGAAAGATCTATATCTGTAAAGGTAGGTGTGTCTTTGGCCGTTGTACTTTCTTTAAATACAACCAAGGTTTGCTTTGAATTTTCCTCATCCGACACTCGTAAAAGATCAGACTGATTAAAACCTAACAACTGAGCCAGAGGCAGGCACATTCGAATTTCTGCTCCGCGCGGCAGGGAAACGATAACACGATTGAAAACTAGCAAAAACATTACCTCGTTGGAAAGTTTTTCTATGGGATGATCTTGAATGCTGGCTGTAATTTTACGAATGAATTTGTCAGCGCTTTTAAACTGTGGTTTTAATGGAATGGTAACACGAAAAGAGGGATAACTTATAACTCGAAACACGCCATCATTACCGCTTATGTTGTACCAACTATGCTGATAACTAACCTCTGCCAAGGCACATTCGTAGGGTTCTTTTAATTGAAATCTTTTTGGTAGTTTGGTTGTGAAAGTGGAAATTGTGTTTTTCGGAAAAAAAGCCGCGCTCGAATTGCTCGGGAGTGTCAGATAAAATTCATCCATTTTTTGTTGTTGTTTAGGCACTTGAAATATGCTGTAAATCCCTAATTTTAACCCAGCTATCAAAAGCGGGACTGTATCCCTGCCAGCGAACTAAATATTCTTTCTTATTTCCTCGTCCTTTTTCCTTAAGAATTTTCTCAATGGGATAGAAACTATCTTCGCCTTTTTCAATAGACTGTAATTCCCAAGGGTAAAAAGTTCCACGTATTGACTCACCTGAGCCGTCTTTCAAACGATACACTTGAGGGCTTCTCTTTGATACAATCTCTGAAATTGTAAAAATTTCAGGAGTCCACAAACCCTCGAACGCCTTTTGGAATGATCGTCTTGCCGAACTAATACGCACCTGCTGACCTGTCTTAAATGACACGTTTGGCCATCTTCGTCGTCGTGACGTATTCGGAGTTTTTCCGTAGAGGCGCTGCCATACAAGATGCTGATTCGAACCGGTTACATCGTTTGGGGCCATACCAATACTCGAATGAAAGCTGTTATTATAGGCATCCACCAAATCTTTTAAAGCATCAACATAGCGAAAAGAGCCAGTAAAATGAAAATATTTGAAAAGTTTTGACCGAAACGTTCTCACAAATCTTTCGGCAACTGAAGCTTTAACAACAGGATCTTGTGATGTAAAAAAGTGAACATTGTGTTCTTTTAGAAATGTCTGAAAGGTTTTGTTGACAAATTCACGTCCTTTATCGGTTTGTAAACGATCAGGAGGGTCGACGTCCTCCGTCTTAAAAAGATGCTCAAAGGCTTTGGTTACACCGACTCCTGTTTTGTTTTTCAGCGGTACTACAAAAGCACGTTTCGACAGGATGTCTATGACGACGAGTAAAAATCGAAAACCATCATTAAATTTTGCCTGTTTTTGCATATCAATAAGATCTGCCTGCCACTGTTCGTTCATAAGGGACACTCTCGTTTTTCCACGCGGGAAATTTTTCCTAGCCGGTTTAAAAAGAGTGTAGTTATCATGTCTTTTCAACCATTGTTTCACTTGAATCAGGGTAATGAATTTATTTCGCTGTTTGGCAGCTCTGTATAATTTTTGTACTCCGTCAAAGGAGGCAGGGTGTTTTGGATCGAAATAAATCGATCTCAATAATTTCTCCACAGCTGCTGATAAGGCCGCCATTTTCCCTGCCCCGACTGTACGCGTATTTTTGAATTTCCGTTTTTCTTTTTAGCTGCGGGAACTTGTAATTTTGAAATAATTTTCCACTGTTTATTGTTCGGGACGTCCTCTTTTGATAGTGGGAAAGAAGTTAAAAGATTACGGAATTGAACCCAACCAGTCGGCGTTCTTTTGCTCTGCTTCACCAAATGATTCATTAAATCAAAAATACTACTTTCAGGAATGTTTTCACCTCGAATCATCAATTCTCCCGTTTTTGAATTCCATCCCACATTGGGCAGCTTTTTAAAACGTTCCAACAGTTTTTTTGCAAAAGGCAGATAGAATGTGGGCATGCGAGTCAAAACTGCATCTTCCCAACTAACACCTGACAGAGTTTGAATTTCCTTTTTTTCCTGTGACGCTTCGTTTTTTACGTCGGCACTGTCTGACGCAACATTTTCGGTCATTGACTGTGAAACAGGATCATACCGTCTGCTCTTGTTCTGATTATAAAATGTTTGAAAACGCTGCTGTATATTATTAACTAATTTAATTTTTAAATCATTCGGTAAGGTGCTATCGTTTAAAAGACGATCAAGTTCTTTTTCCAAAGAGGATAGTTTCTGTATAATATTTTGAGACGGGTCGTATTTTTGTGTGGACCCTCGCAGCATTTGTGAGGCAAGTTCTTCTGGTAAAACAACAAATTTTTTACCGTGTTCCATTCCTTCAACGACTGCTACCGAGCATGCCACCGAATAGTCCTGCCAAAGCAGGAATGATGAAGGGTAAAAGTCCCGAGCCTCTCTGTACGAGAATTGACTTTTTTTTGTGAATGGGTAATTTTGATGTGCCAATCAGCCTAAGTGTTTTCTTGTGACAAGATAGTTTTCGTTTTTGATAGGGGGTCACAGGAACGTTCCCACGCAAAACATTACCCACACATTCAGATAAACAACGAATAAAGTCGGGATTACCTTCCTTGATAACTGCTCTAATTTGGCGAGGTGAAAATTGAGGAATTGCTTGTAAAATGCGAGCGTATTTCATCACTCTAGGAGGAGCCCGCTTCGAAGGTGCCATCTCTCTGACTGTCCATTTCCATATACCATTCCAAAAAATTTTTCTCTCGCATCGAATGGTTTCATTTTTTTCGGTAATAATATTCCTAGCGATTTCAAAAGCTATTTTCTGATTGGTCGATAAATACCCAATGACTCGTCGGGAAATATTCCAGTGCGGAAACGCACTCCCTCCATGGTGTTGGGTTTCAAATCCAATAACAAATAAGAATAGGATTCCTGTGTTGCATCTCGATAGGCCTCCACAAGAAATTTTTCATTTTTCGGAAATAATTGTCTGGCAAAGAACATTATCTGAGATAAATCCCTTACGTTTTTAAAGAGGACAAAATAGTGGGTGTTTAAGCTGATTGTGCGGTGGGCGCCACCCTTATGAAATAAATTTTGAACCATGTAAATAACACTACAATTTTTGTGATGACTGTATTTAGTAAATAAAGGTTCGAGGGCATTATTGTCAACACCCATCAAATCATCAATAATCACTAATTTTGGAGTGACCGAATCAAACTTTTTCACGTCAGGTACACCCTCTTGAAATTTAACCATCCCAGTAAATTCACTGAACCATGGCTGATGCACACCGTAATGCCAATAAATTTCCGTTGGAGGTTGATCAATCATATCCTCTTTATACTTTAGAAACTTTTTTGAAAACTCGGTCTTACCCGTTCCGCTAGCCCCGCTCAAGATACAATTGAAGGGGTGTTTAAATTTGAATTCCCTGCTATGAATATATTCATATTCAGACATTGTAAATATATTTTTTTGTTTCGATAAGAAAAAAACAAAGATCAAAAAATAATATGTTGAGAGATGGGAAAAAAAAGTCCGTCCTAACCTGCACAGGTGTCGGTATTGTTTTGGCGAAAATGCATGTTACGACATGCAGACCAACAGGAAATACATGTCGCGACATGCAAAACATGAAGAAAGACATGACGTAACATGCAAAAAAAAGTGGAGGATCTTTGTTTTTTTTTCCTCTTCACAAGTTTGCAATATTGCCAACATCCAGACCTCGGACAAACAGACAGCCAGGGAAATATTTACAATGTTCAGACATCGGGGAATCATGGCGTTCCCAACTGCCTATAATACCCTTACAAAACACACACTGCACTCTATCATTACATTGAATATAAATAAAACCTGCCTTTGCTAAATCTTTTGCCGAGATATAAGATACAGGCCAGTTGTGAAAAGTGTTCAATCTTACTGATTCCATTTTTAGGGACTGGGATGTATACAACATTCTTTTGTTTTTTTTTAACAAAGCGGCTGCTCGTCTTTTCCACGTCTTCACACTCAATAACCGTAGGGGAAGGTTTGATATTGTCCAGGAACAATCACTCGCTTATCAAAGACGGCACGGTACATTTTGATCTCATCCTGAGAAACGATTTTCCGTTTTTTCGTTCTTCGAATTTTTCCTCGTGTAAAGATAGGAACTTGAGTCAATGGCTCTGCATTGTCATTATTATTATCATTATTCTGAATCAGTTCATCGACCATGAACTTGAGCAAATACAAATTTATTTTTTCACGAGTTTCGTAATTTAAAGAGAAACCGCGAATTTTTAACACAATTTGTGATGATTTGTCAGAATTCTTTGAGGAAACACGATAACCGTAATTTTTTGCTCCGGCGGTACAAAACATGTCTATCATAAATTCCGATCCATGGTCTTTATGCACTTCATTCGTTAAATTTCCAAGAAAATTTCCAATGGGTACATTGGATAAAACAGATGATTGTTTCTTGACAACAGCAAAAATACTATCGGTATCACAGTAAAGAACGGATGTGCCGAATTTTTCCATTTCACGATAGAGTCTAATTCTCGCTTGAGCTGTAATAAACGCGCTAATAACAACGTTTGTATGACTTCCTAGCAAAAGATCTTCAATTTGTTCAGTATTTTCGACCCATTCCAATTGTGCAATTCGGTCGTGAAAAAAAGTGACATTTTTAACAATTTTCGTGTCACTGAAAACATAGCCAAAATACGTTTCTGGTTTTTCTATGTAGTCTGTTTTACTCTTCGTAACTCGCTGTGCAAATTTCCCATAAATCGAATTCAAACAAATCTTTGCAATGGTTCTTAATGGATGATTTTTCTGAATTCTGTCAGGATCCAAAGTTATCCCCTCGTTTCGGGCGTATTCAGCAATGTATGCCTTCTTTTGATCCTCTGTCTGACAATGTGAAGGGTAGCCATCACTTTCCTGTTTGATTTTAAGAAAAGTATTTACGTATTCTGTAAATAAGCCTCCCTGTCCCGTTTCGGGGTCGAGCTGCGTTGTTTTTGAAAAATTCCAAACTTGAAATATTTTTTTGATCATGTAACCTTTCTCCAAAGCAAGCTGGAGTTCAAAAGTGACCCAGGCACCGGTTAAGATCCGCTCCTGATCATTGTGTTCGCACTTTGTAGAAGATTTTAACTCAACACATTTTTTACACAGCGGAAAGTACAGTTTTTTGTTGTAACGGTAGGGCAATACCGGTAAATAAAGTCCTCTCGGTGGGAGAATGCTGCATTGTACTATTCCACATAAATTGGAAATATCAGTTGAATCAAATTCTGTTAAAATTTCGGGATAGCCTAAAGGGTAAATATCCTTTTTCAATACCAGCGGATACAATGAAATGAAGTCTATATAAATAATTTCCTCGTCCGGTTCTATCTCGTGGAAGAGTTTAAAACCCTCAACTCTGCCACCAAAATAACTTTGATCTGGTGTGAGAGGAGGCATTATGCATAGCTCTTTTACAAATTCGCTCAATTCCACGTCTGTCTTTAATCTAGTGCGAAAAACGCATTCCCACATTTCTACTACTGTGTACCCACAGGATTGCAGTCTCTGGACGTTTTCAAGTGTTAAATCAAATATCTCCTGAA
>JAFIDM010000002.1:37375954-37400064 GCA_023159025.1 Thereuonema tuberculata
TAGGCCACATCCACAGATCTCTGGGTCACATCCACAGTTCTCTCCCTCAAATCCACAGTTCTATGAACGAAATTCACAGGTCTTTGGGTCAAATGCACAGTTCTCTGGGTCAAATTCACAGCTCCCTGGGTCAAATCCACAGTTTCCTGGGTCAAATCCACAGTTTCCTGGGTCAAATCCACAGTTCTCTGGGTCACATCCACAGTTCTCTGGGTCACATCCACAGTTCTCTGGACCAAATCCACAGGTCTCTAAGCGACATCCACAGATCTCTGGGTCACATCCACAGTTCTCTCAGTCAAATCCACAGTTCTCTGGACGAAATCCACAGGTCCTTGGGTCAAATGCACAGTTCTCTGGGTCAAATCAAGAGTTCCCTGAACCAAATCAACAGTTCTCAGAACCAAATCCACAGTTCCCTGTGTCACAGCCACAGTTGCCTGTGTCACATCCACAGTTCTCTCGGTCGAATTCACAGTTCCCTGGGTCTCATCCACAGTTACCTGGACCAAATCCACAGATTTCTGGACCAAATCTACAGGTCCCTATCATAAATCAACAGATCTCTGTATCGAATTTACATGTTCCTAGACCAACTCCACAGGTCTCTGAGTCGCATCCACAGTTCTTTGGAGTAAATCCACAGGTCCCTCGACAAAATCCTTACTCCACTGGATCCAATCTGCGATGTGAGAGCATAGAATCTCAAGCAGTGTTGGCAGTAAAGGGAAGAAGGAATGCTTTTGATAAAGAAGTGGACAAAAAATGCTTTTTCAACAATATTACTTTCAAGATCAGATTCCGTAAGGACAATGATATTCGAATTCTTGATAAAGGTAAGAATTTTTGTTTTGGTTGAGCATAAGAATTCTTTTTGTTTCATTTGAACATTTTTCTTCTCTGTTTTAAAGGGCATCACGTCAAATCGTCAATTGGCAAAATAAACATTTCAAAAATAAAAAAAGCAGTAAAATATTATAGAAAAGAAGAAAGCAGTGTTAGAAAATTATAACATTTAGATGGTAGAATGAGTCTGGTAAACTGAAAACATTTGGAATTTTTTTTTGATATGATATAATTTTAATATGTTATTTTAACTACATAAAACTGTATAAAATAATATTGGCATTATTGTAACACAAACATAAAAGTATATAAATCATATATATTTATATATATGATTAACCCAGTGGGTAACCCAGTATTCCCCACCTAAAGTATCTAAAGTATGCTGTGCCCCACCAAATTAGCTATAACCTTTACAACAAAAAAAAAAACGACTTTTAACTTTGACAACCATAAAAAACAAAACTATTTTCAATTTTCCAATTGCCCCCTTAACAATCAAATCGGCCCCCTGTGGGGCGTATGCCCAACATTGGGAAACAGGGCTGTAGCGTGTTATGTACTAGAAGAAATAGAACAAAATTTGGCCACCATACATATTAAAGTATGCGGTTTCGATTTGTCAAAAAAAAAAAAAATTGTACCAAACAACGCCGATAGGGGAAATTCTGGGGCTGCGGTCGAAAAATGCATCATGAAATTTGCATATACGGGTACTTTGTGACACGATATCAGGGATAAAAGGAAGAATTGGCAAATAACTAACAAATAGAAAGTTTTTTATGAAATTGTTAATTAATAATAGAAAGTTGTAATATTATTAACAAAATGTATATGTACAACATGTAATAATTTAATTGTTCAACAGAATTTTCACTAACTCTTTGTAAAATAGGCTTGAGGAAGGGGGAACGATATTCCCCTGAAAATTTGCTTTATCCGAATAAATGTAAGTTATTATTACATTTTATTTTAGAGATGTTGGAGATCTTTCATCACAATACATATGGTAGGAGAAAAAACCTACGAAGGAGGTATGGAACAGTTATTATATAAAAGGAGGGGTTGGGGGAATTCTAGTCATTCTGCAAGAAGTCGCCCGTCGATGGCATTGTCACTATGTGATCGTGCCTTATTAGTCAAGCTGTTTTATCAGTGGGATGAAAATGCCAATGCTGCTCTTTGTGAATACCGGCGGTTAAAACAGTTACGTAGAGGACCAATGACCATAACTAACTTACGAAGAATGGTTGAAAGATTTGAAACAACAGGAAGTCTTGGTGTGCAACCTGGCCGAGGACGTAAACGAATTAAGCAGGAACAAGTTGAAAAAGTTGCAACTGCCGTTCAGGATCAGGCGATAGCTAATAAGCAGGGTACCAGCAGTGCACGTTTAATATCACGACAAACAGATATCCCGTTGTCGACGTTGCTTAAGATCCTGAAATTTTATCCGTATAAGATAACACCCATTCAAGAATTGCTTCCAGGGGACAGAAATACCCGATTAGAGTTTGCTTTGAGATTTTTGGCTCGATTGGAAGTGGATGACGAGTGGCCATGGCGGATATTATGGAGCGATGAAGCTCACTTCCATGTGCACGGTGATATCAACACACACAGCTGCCGTATTTGGGCTGATACAAATCCACACGTTGGTCAAGAGATCCCCTTATATTCGCCGAAAGTCACAGTTTGCTGTGGGTTCACAGCTTCTTTTATCATCGGCCCGTACTTTTATGAAGAAGTTGGTAGAAATGGACTAGTAACTTGTTCTGTCAATTCCGACAGGTATGCCGATATGCTCGAGAACTTTGTGATACCTCAACTGCAGCAAAGAAATTGTATCGATTCTATCATTTTCATGCAAAATGGTGCTCCACATCGGACGTCGGGTGAAGGATGTCCTGCGTCAACATTTCACAGACACTAGAGTAATTGGTCACGCATTTCCCATGAATTGGCCTTCGGGGTCCCCTGATCTGAATCCTTGCGATTTCTGGTTGTGGGGCTACCTGAAAAGCATTCTGTATCAAGGACATGTTCCTGACATTCCTACCTTAAAAGATCAAATAACGTTACATGTCAGACGAATAAATGTCGATATGCTGCAAGCCATCATCGCATGCAATTAGTGGAACATCAGGCTCGTGGTCATCTTGAGCCAAATTTGTAGGTTGCTATAATGAACATTTTTCATTGGTATTTGGTTTGTTGTTATTTACTGTTTCCATTGGCAGTTATGTATTCTTTTTTCACACATTATGTGCTTGCAGCGCCAGAATTACCCCTATCGGCGTTTTTGGTACTAATTTTTTTTTCTAAACAAATCGAAACCGCATACTTTAATTTGTATGATGGCCAAACCATACAAATTTGTTCTATTTCATCCAGTATATAACACGCTACAGGGCTCCAAACCTGTTATTTCTTGATACCCGGTATATTATAATATAATATATATTTTTATAAAGTTATTTATTTTTCTTAGACCTACTTTGTTTAAATGTAGTTTTTTTTAAATGTAGTTTTTTTTTTAGAATTTGTCATCATAAAAAGAACATTGTGATGTTCACGATATAATTAAATAAATCATTTATGAGTACTATAAAAATAGTTGGAGAAGATATTTTTTTTTTGTTTCTAAAAAATCTATTTGTAATATAAATCTTCTAATTCCACTTCTTTGATAATAATAATAAAAATATATTTTTTTTTTTTTACTCACTTAAATTACATAATTCAGTCCCATTAGGAATAAAAGAAAAAATCCCTATCAACGGGTGCTGTGGGTTTTACTACAATATCTTTTTAACAATTATATAAATCATTCAAAGTTAAAATACTGAAAAAAAAAAAAAAAATTAGTCTTTCCTTTCAATTCAAACAATTTCAATTTCCTTCCATTTTTTTTTCTTTTTCATAATAATAATTTACTCAAACATTATTTTCCATCAAAATAGAACACAGAAATTTAGTTAAACCTGTCAATCAAATAATTTCAAACATTCTTTATATTTTTTACTCCTGTTTTTTTATAATCTTTTTACAGTTTTTTTATAATCTTTAGTAAGAATCCCATTCATATCGTTTAGAGTTTTTTCTATTATATATTTTACATTTCTTTCACCATATTCATTATTAATATAAGGATAGTCAAGTTTGATTCTATTGCAGTATCTCATATTATATAATCTTTTGTTCTCATCTTTTTTATTAATTATATCATAGAAATTTTTTATTATTACATTATATAAAAATTTTTGTTTTGGATTAAGTATATTATATTTTAGTAAAATTTTTTTTCTCTTATTTATTTTGTTCCATATCTTTTTAGAAAAGATCAACTTCAGGACTTTGTTTTGTAAATTTTTAAAATTTTCCAAATGACTACTCCCTACGTTTGCCCATATATTCACTCTATAGTTTAATAAAGAATCAAAAAGTGCAAAATAAATTAAAATTTTTGTTTTTAGTGGAAGAATATTTCTAATGTAGTAGAAAATATATGTGGTTACTTACATATAGCTTTTTATAAACACTATTTAAATGGTTATCCCATGTAAAGAAATCGTTTATAATTATATCTAAATATTTAAAATTTTTTATTATATCAATCCTGTTACAAAATTTACAATTGATACTATATCCATGTAAGCAATCATGCGTCTGTATATTTATGCGATGATATATATATATGCGATATTTATATGCGATGATATTTATATTGTTATCTATTTGTTTTGTTTTGGGTTTAATAAGTATTCCTTTAGTTTTCTCATTATTTAGAACAAGTTTGTTATCATGTAACTATTTTTGTAAAGCATTAAAGTTATCTTGAAGAGTTTTATTTGCATTTTCTAAATCATTACCTACTGTATATATTATTATGTCATCTGCATATATATATATATACACTGCAATCCTTTATTAGAGGAAAAAGATCGTTTATAAAGATTATAAACAATATTGAAACAATATCGGTCCTAATTTTGATCCTTGGGGCACTCCAATATTAGTTTTTTTCCTTTTACTTGAAATATTATCTATTTGTACAAAGATTTTTCTTTTTTCTGAATAACTTTCTATAATATTTAACATTTTTCCCCTTATACCATTTTTTTAAAAATTTAAACAAAAGTAATTTATGGTCAATCAAATCAAATGCCTTACACAAGTCAATGGTAATTAATAATATAAAGTAATTTTTATTTAGGTTTATATTTATATTTTCACAAAAATCTTCTAAAAGTATTGTTGTACTTTTTTTATGCTGGTAAGCTTATTGATTTTTATGTATAATGTCATATACCTTTAAATATTCCTGTAATTTTTTAGTAAAATATTTTTCAATTATTTTACCCAGTGTCGAAGAAATAGCAATTGGTCTGTAATTTTTACAATCATTGTAAGCATTATTTTTGTATATTGGAATAATTTTTGATACCTTTAAGCTATTTGGGTATTTTTCTTTATTTATAAATGCTTTTGTCAGTATTGTAATTAATATAGAAAAAAATTCCTTATTTATTTTGATATCAGAAATGGATATCAAGTCATGTTCTCTAGATTTTTTAACATCCATAGTATTTATTATGTTTATGATATCATTTTCATTTGGTTCATCAATTACAATAGTGTTCATTAAATCTATGTCATTTATATCATTTATAATTTTTTCACTGCAATTTAAATTATAATTTTCTGCAATTTTTTGATAATAATTACAGAATTTCTCTGCAATTGTTTTCTTTTTATTTTCATTGTCCATTTCTTGTGCAAATTTATGTATTTCATTTATTTTTTTAGTTTTATGTTTATTTTTTGTTTCCAATAAGGTATTTATTTTTTCCCAACAATTTTTTAGATTATTAGTATCATTTATAAATCTATTGCAGTAATCATTGTTTTTTGCTTTTGTTATTTTAGATGTTAGAATATTTCTTAATTTTAATTATTATAAAATTGTTCGTTGTCTTATTATTTTTATTCTTTTTATATAGTTTATCTCTTTCTTTTATTTCATCAATTAATTCTTTAGTTATCCATTCTTTATGTATTCTTTCTCCTTTATTCAGTCTTTCTTTATATTTTTTATTATCTAATAATTTTGAGAAATATTCTTAAATTTCTAGACTTTTTTATGAAATGTTATGTTTCTTTTAGATTTATTATATTCTCTTAGTATATTATTATATAACATATTAGGATTATCAATTTCCTTACTTTCTATTCTTTCCATTAAATTAATTAAATTGTTTTCTAAAAGATGGTGATCAATCTTTTTAAATTTTTTCGTCTTTCTTTTAGATTTAGATTTATACTATTTATTTTTAGTGTTTTTTCTACATTAATACTTAAAGATTTTATAAAGTGGTCTGAAACATTTTCTTTAATTATAAAACTTTTGTAATCTTTATCTGTTATGTTTGTGAAGATATGATCGATGTACTTTTCTTACAAGTTTTTCCTTGTCTTGTAGTACCATACAAGCAATTTCTGAATCCCTGACAACCCAGAGTTTCAATGTATAATTTAACAATTTGATTTTCATTTAACTTATACAAATCTATAATTATATCTCCCATTATAACACAATTATTTTCAAAGAAATTATTATTTTTTATTATAATTTCTTCCAATTCATTTAGAAATAGCCTAATTTTTTGTTTTGGGGGTCTATAGATAGCTAGGATATTTAGGTTGTTTTTCCACATTTCATGTTTTCATTTTAAACTTAAGCATTCAAAACAATTTGAGGATATAAGAACTTTATCAACATCAATTTAAATTTTGTATATATAATTATTCCTCCACCTCTTTGATTCTGTCTAACAAGTAAACCTTCTCTCCTTTGATACCGGTTTTCCGGAAACCCATATATTTTCAGAAAGCTTATGTCACAAGTAGAAAATCTTAGGGGCAAAGGGCCAAGCGTTTAGAAGCTATAGGACCCACAAAGTATCAGTAAAGTGTTGGAAACATGACACCAAAAGTCGCTAAAATGAATTGATAATAGGGAAGAAGGTGGAGATCTCAATATAAAGGAAGAAACAAATCGTTGAAAAGAAACAACTTAATTTTTTATTTTAAAGTTAAAGAAGTGTTGTTGTTTTTGGATTACTGTGAAATTGAAATATAATATATGCATAAACAAACAAGAAGTTCATGAAAAAAGTTTCTTTCTTAAAAATTGTCTTTAATTTTTAATTTCTAATTCTTTTTGTTAATACTTTTGTTTTTCTTTCTTTAAAGTCGCAAAATACCATACAAACGAAAAGACTATATATTTATTTTTAAGTTGCTGAAATATAAATTTTTACATTTCCTGAAAAAAGAAATCGGATTAAATCCATCTTACTTTCTTCCGTTGTTTAAAATCAGATTAGCTAATCAGATTAACATTTCAACGATCAAATGTGTAAATAAGTGTTTTCTAAAAGAATTAATATGTATTGTTAGACATTGTCTCATTTGTGAAAATAAGATAAAGGCAAACTAGAAATTGACCCCTCGTGCAACTTCCTTACAAAGACGGGTTGTGTTGCTAGAAAGCAGCCTCTACCCCCCACTTTCATTCTGTCATTTAAATGATGTATTTCATGCAAACAAATATTCTGACTTGTGAGACCTCCACCTTCAATAAGATATTGAGATCTTCACCTTCTTACCATATTATTAATTCATATAAGTACGTGAAACGAGTATTTTAGCGACTTTTTGGTGTCATGTTTCCAACACTTTACTGATACTTTGTGGGTCCTAACGCTTGGCCCTTTGCCTCTAAGATTTCACAGTTTTCCTACTTGTGACATAAGCTTTCAGAAAATATATGGGGTTTCCGGAAAACCGGTATCAAAGGAGAGAAGGTTTACTTGTTAGATTGAAAAACATGTCCAATAATTTATCTTATACAATTCTACTTCATTTTCTGTTAAATTTACCTCTGTCAAAACAACAACATCAGTTTTATTCTACAAAATAATAAATCGCAATTTTTTCTAATCGATCTTAAGATGTATAATATTTATATTAATATTATTCAAAACATTCCCTTTAATATTGTTTTCCCATTCTTCAAGATTTTCTAGTTCAAGAGTATCTTTGTGTATACGATATTTTTCAATATCTTTATGCAATGTATCCTCAGCCATGTCGTTTTATTGCTGTCCCCTTTTTTTGTTTCTCTATCTCTCTTTCCTTTACATTTTATACCAATTTTTCTAAGTCTTCTATCTCATGAATTTTTATAATGTTTGAACTTTCTTCTCTTCTTACCAAAATTGTTCTATTCTTTAACCACACATTCTTGTAGAACTTTTCCTTTGCTGCTAATTTGGTCTTCCTTTGCTGCTAATAATAATAATAATAATAATAATAATAATAATAATAATAATAATAATAAGCCCCCATGGACCCTACCTCCTCGCGGTGGGGGCGGGAACTACACTAGCTTTAGGGTAGGCTAAAGGGTCCAACCATTTATGATGAGAACACGTTCTAATATAGATCATGCTGCATCGGGTGTGGCGCAGGATAAAGTCACCCGCGTTCGGGGGTTAGGCAGAGGTCTCCGTTCGAAAAATATACTACAGTCTCCCGCAGGTGGTGGTGGAGAAAGTGGCACCCCATCCTGTAGTATGGCTACCACAATGCCCGGGCAACACCATCCAGCCCGAACAGTCGGAAGTGTTTCGTCTGTGTCAGAGCAGGCGACCACCAAGACTGGGAAACCACGCCAGCGCATCCGATGGTCACCACAGATGAACCAGGATCTTATGCGCGACTTCTTCACTGTTACAAAGTTAGGTACTGAACTAACAGGATACAGACAGGCACTACACCAAGCTTTCACCACACGCTATCCATCGTTAGGGCTTAGCGAACAGCGGGTAGCGGATCAGCGACGTTCAATTGTAGTAAACAATCTTATTCTCCCATGCATACTTGCACAAATTAAAGAAGAAGTCGCTGAATCCAACCACAGGACACCAAACCACACCCCACCAGAAGACACCATTATGGAAAACACAGAAACAATCTCTACCCCTCAGTACAAATGCCCCAACAATACAACTAATGAAATATTACGTGCAGCTCATGATCATTTCTACACTGCACTCGCACAATACACAGGCACAGACCCCACACTTAGGCCGCCACTCCCCAAAGTACACACATCAAAACAACTCGCCACAGTCATATACCATCTCAACACACACACTATCCCACAACACCTTGACAACATCCAAACATTAGAAGACATACATACAACACTCTACTGTGCCGCACAGGGAACCATTCAGGCACTTGGAATCAAACAACATAACATACCTGCCACTGCACGGACACAAGAATACATCCCCCCTTGGAGACGTCGCCTTGAGGGCCGCATCAGTGACCTTAGAGGAGACATAGCCAGGCTCACACAATACTGTGCAGGAAACAAAACAAAGAAACTTATGTCCCAGGTTAGAAAGATATTCAAGCACATAAATACTCGCCCTTCACATTCAAATCATCATAACCAGGTTCAGGAACATCTCGACACACTAAAACAAAAACTCAGTGCACTTGCAAAAAGATTACAAAGATACAAACAGTGCACTCTGCGCAAACAACAGAACAACACTTTCCAATACAATGAGAAAAAATTCTACAGATCCCTTACATCTTCCTCTACTACAACTAACACAAACACTCCCAACAGCGAGGATTTACATGAATACTGGTCGTCTCTGTGGTCAAACCCTATCCCCCACAATGATAAAGCACCATGGATAACAGAGGAACAGCAACTCACTGAACACTTACCCTGCATGTCCTTCCATGAGATTACTCTCGCAGACATACAGACAGCACTAAAACATGCACACAACTGGAAGGCTCCTGGTGCAGACGGAGTCCAGAACTTCTGGATCAAGAGGTTCACGTCCCTGCATGGAAAACTAGCGCTTACACTCACTGACATAATCCAACACCCAGAACATATGCCTCGTTTCCTCACACAGGGTGTCACATACCTACAGAGCAAGAACACTGAAACAGCGCAACCTGCAAACTACCGCCCAATCACTTGCCTCCCCACACTTTACAAACTCCTCACCTCCTGCCTCGCAGACAAGATCTACACACACATCGAGACACATAACATTCTTTCCGAACAGCAGAAGGGCTGTCGCAGGAATTCCCAGGGTTGTAAGGAGCAACTCCTTATTGACTCTGTAATCCTGCGCCAGGCACGCGCGAAGAATAGGAGCTTACATATCGCATACATCGATTACAAGAAGGCATTTGATTCTGTCCCTCATTCCTGGCTCCTACACATTCTTCATATCTACAAAATACACCCCAAGATCACGGCATTCTTAGCTGCCACGATGAAGAGTTGGAACACAACATTACACCTACGCACCTCTAACACCTCCATCACTACAGATCCCATTCCCATAAGGAGAGGTATTTTCCAGGGAAACTCCTTGAGTCCTCTTTGGTTCTGTCTCGCCTTGAATCCACTGAGCCATATACTAAATAACACAAAACACGGTTATAGGCTTACCACAGGCACTGTGACACCATATAAAATCACACACTTACTCTACATGGATGACATTAAACTCTATGCCACAAACAATGCACAACTTACTAATTTACTACAAGCCACCACACAGTTCACCAAAGACATTGGGATGGAATTTGGAATTGACAAATGCCGCAAGTTACACTTAATACGTGGGAAGACTTCGAATTTGGAGGGTTTTGAACTGGACCATGGTTTGGCCATCCAATCCATGGAACAGGGAGAGACCTACAAGTACCTGGGCTTCCAGCAAGCCCGCGTCATTGACAACGCAAACATCAAAAATGCACTGAAGAACACATACCTTGCTCGAGTTCACAAAATCCTCAAAACACAACTCAACGCCAGAAATAAAATTAAAGCTATCAACACTTTTGCCGTTCCCACACTAACATATTCGTTCGGCATAATTCCATGGACAAACACCGAACTCGAAGCACTACAACGCGCAACACGCACTACATTCACGAAACACAACATGCACCACCCCAAGTCCGCTACGGAAAGGATGACTCTTCCCCGCAAGGAGGGAGGCCGAGGACTCATCAACCTCATCACCCTACATGAAAAACAAGTACATACACTTAGGGAACATTTCCACCAAAGAGCAGAAGACTCCTCACTTCACTCAGCCATTGTCAAGGCTGACACACACCTCACACCCCTGAACCTCGAAAACTCTTCTCCAACAGTCACCACCCCTGACTCCCACACTCAGCAGCTGCGTGAATCATGGGCTCGTAAGGAACTCCATGGCAGACATCATCACGAACTCAGCCAGCCTCATGTCGACATGGAAGCGTCGAACAGATGGCTGACGAGTGGTGAGCTGTTTGGGGAGACCGAAGGGTTCATGATCGCAATACAGGACCAAGTCATCTCCACACGCAACTACAAGAAACACATTCTACACGATGCAAACACACATGACGACAAATGCAGGAAATGCCACACTACGCATGAGACGATCGACCACGTAATATCAGGCTGTCCCCTTCTCTCTCAAACAGACTACCTCCACCGACTCAATCAGGTAGCGTCGATCGTTCATCAACAACTAGCACACAAACATTCACTTATTAAGAGCACGGTCCCGTACTACAAGTACATACCACAAAGCATATTAGAGTCACCCTCATATATACTATACTGGGATCGCCCCATTCACACAGACAAAACCATACATCACAACAGACCAGACATCACACTTGTTGATAAGGTCAACAAACAGACCTATCTAATTGATATTGCAGTGCCTATCAGCAAGAACATGCAGAAAACTCACGCAGACAAGATCAGTAAATACACTGATCTAGCACATGAGCTCCAGAAGCAGTGGAGGCAGGATCGAGTACGTGTTGTACACATCGTTCTGTCTGCCACTGGTCTGGTGCCTCACACATTGCACCACAGTCTCAGCACACTAGGACTTCACAAAAACACTTATGCACAACTGCAGAAGGCTGTGGTACTCAACACTACACGCATAGTTAGGAAATTTATGGACACAAGCACACATCCCTAATCATTCTTGCACACATCTTTACACTTGGCAGTATGTGCTTTGGTCCTTGACCCGCCATATTGTTTTTGCTGGGGAAACCCAAGGTTTGAAACATAAAAATAATAATAATAAAAAGATAAATAATTGGAATGCGCTTGAACAGAGCTGCAAATAAATTTAATTCCAATTTTGTTTAATAACAGTGAAATAATGACAAAATCCTATCTACAAATATTTCCTGATGGAATGTGGTGAAATGTGGATAAATTCTTTTAAGGCAAAAAGACAATTTGAATTTAACAGAAAAGAATTTGAATCTTGGTGTACGAATTCGAGAGATAAATTATTGAATTTCAAGAAGCTACTTTTTCCTATTCACTTTTGCTGAATATGTTTTTGCTTTGGATTTTGAACTTGCTCTTAAGGGATCATTAAATTAAAGCCATATTAATTAAAATTTTGGTAAACTTCGGGAAGTTTGAATTACATTAAGCAAATTCTATGATTTTAAGGAAATCTTATGTAATAACAAAATTTATAATCTTTTATTTTCTGTTTTTTTTTAGTTGCAGTGCAGAGTGAAATTCTCAACCAATTTGGATCTCTTTCCGCATTGCAATTGAATGGATTAGGTTTGTCAGAACTTGAAGAAGCTCTTTTTTATCAGTTGCCTTTTCTTAATCATCTCTATCTTCAACAAAACAAAATCAGTGTATTGCCCAACAGATTGCTACAAAGAAATGAAAATTTGGAAGTGATTGACCTAAGTGAGAATAGTCTTTCAGAAATTCCAGAATTTTTCTTTAATAACAGTAAGAAATTACAGACCATATTTCTTCACAATAACAAAATTAAAGAATTGCCTAACGACTTCTTTCTACCATCTTTGATGATTTTGGATGTATCGTTTAATAATCTGATCTTACTTTCGCAGAAGGCTTTTCGTAACTTGCCTAATCTAAAAGAACTTCTTATTTCAAACAATAAAATAACATACATTCAGCCCAAAGCGTTTGAAAATTTACCCAATTTAAATAAGTTACATTTCAGCTTTAATGATTTAACTGAAATAGATGAAGAGTTGTTTCATTACATGTCTGAACTTGAAGATCTGAATTTTCGTCATTGTAACATTGTTGTTCTGCCAAAACGATTGCTAGAAAAAAATTTAAAACTAGCTTATCTTGATATGAGTGAGAACAGAATTTCGGAAATTCCAGTGTCTTTTCTGAAGAATAACAAGCAATTAAAACAAATATATCTCAATAAAAATAACATAATAACCTTGCCTGAAAGCTTCTCTCAAGGATTAATGTTACTAGAAGATTTGGAGTTATCTTTTAACGGCATATCGGTTCTTCAAAAACATGTTTTTGATAATTTACCAAACCTTCTGTATTTTAATGCTTCACAAAATAGAATAAAACACATTGAAGACAGAGCATTTGAAATTTCGCGCAGTTTGAAGAAAATAGATTTAAGTTTTAATAATTTAAATTTACAGAATTTCTATCACTTTCCTGAAAATGTTACATTCTTAAAACTTTCTTACAATCTCATTTCAAATTTACCGAGAAATTTGAAAGTTTTCTCCCAATTATGTCAGTTAAACCTCAGTAGCAATCTTATAGATTCTATTGATTTTGACGATTTCAGTTTTGAAATGAGTAATGAATGTCATCAACCTTTTATAGATCTAAAACTTAATGACATATCGCATTTCGATTTAAGAATCAAATCATTTGAGAATCTCACCCATTTGCCAAATGGGAAATATCCTATTCTAGTATATATTGGTGGTAATCCTTTGAGGTGCGACTGCCATTCGATTCCATTAAAAAAATATTTGAATTCAAATAAGGAAATATTACCAAAACTACAGTTTCAATTGATTGCAGATGATCTCTATTGTCAGACGCCTAAGCATTTAAAAAATCGGCCTATAATTGAAATTACAGAGAAAGAACTATCATGTAATTCAGAAGAACTGATTTGTCCTAAAAGTTGCAGATGCTTCACTAACTTCAATGGAAACGTAATAGATTGTGAAGAAGTTACTTTACAGGAAAATGTTTTGTTGCAAAGCCAAATGGATATTTTTCTACTAGATTTGAGCTTCTCAACATTCCCAATGAACATGCGTTTAAATAAACCCCCAGAACTGATAGATCTCTGTCAGTTGAAAATGAAAGGAACTTTTCGAAATGATAATGTTTTCCGGAATGTTGGTATTAATATATTAAAGAAGGTTAAAGGTTTACAGTTGCTTGATCTTTCTAACAATTTCTTTAATTCCTTAACTTTAAAGATATTTGATGCCTTGAAAGACCTCCAATATTTAGACTTATCCTTTAATAAATTAACAGAATTTCCGGATTTCTTTCTCAGTCAATTACCTAAAATCAAGGAATTGTATTTAAAAAATAATCAATTGACTGTCTTTAGTTCGAATGCATTTTCGAAATTGATATCATTAGAGATTTTAGATTTGTCGTTTAATTTCCTTGATAATTTTCCTGAATCGCTTGTCAGTTGCTGCCCAAATTTACAAAAACTAAATGTTGAATCTAATAAATTGAAAGCAATAACTGCTAAGCTAAACTTACCTTCTCTTCAAGAAATAAATCTCAGTAATAACTACTTGAATACTATATCATTTAAATTGCCTGAAAACCTTTTACATATCAAAGCCAGTAATAACTACTTTGATTCATTAGCGAACTTTGGGGCAATACCTCAAGGAATTAAGACATTTCTCTTGAATCACAATAGATTAAATACCTTAAATGTAGTTGACTTTTCGCATTTATCCCAAGAAGCTGTTATAGACTTAACTCATAACAACATCACAGTAATTTATTTTTATCTTCAGGAAACTAGTGTTATTCCAGATTTTCCAAATATTACTTTTTTGGTGAATGAGAACCCACTACAATGTGATTGTGAATTGAAATCCTATGTTTCTAATAGAAATGAAAGTTTTGAACATAGAATTAAGTTTGATGACATAAATAGAGCCGTACACCTGTCTAATACTAAGAAATTTAATCAAACTTAAAAATTACATTTTAAGTTTGATTAAATTTCTTAGTATTAGACAGGTGTACGGCTCTATTTATGTCATCATTACTCTACAGTGCACGTTAAACCTATCCGTTGATAGAATTAAGTTTGTTGATGATTTCTTATTATGTTCTACCCCAAGTTTTATGCAAGGATATCACGTTAACAATTTAAAGGAAAATGACTTATTTTGCAGAAGAAGTAAAGATAAGTTTATGGATCGCAGTCTTGAAAAATGTAATTATTATATAAACAGTAAAACTGAAATTATTGAATGTATGGACAATGAAAGTGGAGAATTACCGAGACTGTTATCTCGGAATGTTAACAATGCATATTTTAATTTTCTAATAGTTGAAACATTAGAAGAATTACAGAAACCGCTTTGGAAAAATTTAAAAGAATTGAATGTTTTAACACTTTCAGGAAATATTAGTGATATTACACCTACAGCATTACAGTATCTTAGAAAATTGAATAGTCTCAAAATAAGTAGCTGCACTGTTAAGCCAGGTTTGTTTCAACTTCTAAATATAAGAAATCTCTATCTTGAAAATTGCAAATTAACAACCTTTGATTCTGATTCTCATTTAGAAACTTTCATCCTTAGAGAACTTTCCTTGTCTAGAAATAATATTTCTATTTTATCGAGTTTTGTATTTAACAAGATGGAATATATAGAAAAGCTGGATCTTAGTTATAATCATATTTCTTCCGTAGATGTTACTTTCCTCAAATATTGCCCTAATCTACGTCACCTAGATTTATCCAATAATATTATTCATCGAATTCCTTCTGCCACTTTTGTTTCTTGCAAATATTTGAATGACTTAAATTTAGCAAAAAATTTTTTGAATTTTCAAACAGTGAATGACATTAAATTGAACGAAACATCCATAAAGACTTTGAATTTATCACGAAATTACATTGACAGTTTTCCTAATGGTTTGACCCAATTACAATTGACATCTCTTGATCTCAGCTTTAACAATATAAATGAAATTTATTTGCACAATTTGGGTAGCTTTCCTTCTGATCAGATTCACGTTTTTCTACAAAATAATAGTATTCAAAGAATTTGGACTGAAAATATATCAGGATCATTTAGATCAGATTTCAAAGCGAATATTAATTATAATCCTGTAATTTGCGATTGTAAACTCTTTGATTTCTTTCAAATGAATCGCGTTAATTTTGATTCAAACAATTTATATTGTGTTTCTCCACAGACATTCGAAACACTTCCAATTGATTCACTAAATTATACTGATCTACAATGTAAAAAGATTTGTAGTCAAAACTGTTCTTGTTCTTCGTCTCGCGATGTCACTGGTAAAACAGAAATTAACGAGTTAGATTGTCGAAATCTTAACTTATCCCAATTGCCAATCCTTGGGAATTGTTGTGTGCCTCACGTTTTGTTACTTGACGAAAATACTATTTCTGGAACTGAAGAATTCGATTTTGGACATTGGAAAAATCTGACAAAGCTTTCAATGAAAAATAGTTTATGTAAGGAGTGCAACGATAGGAATTTTCTTTTGACTTTATTTCCTCATTTAAGTAAGTTACAGGAATTGGTTTTGACAGGGAATGTTTTTCCAAATATAAGTACAGCACTATTAGCAAACTTAAAAGATCTAAAGATAGTATCTTTAAGTGACAACTGCATTCAGGAAATTAGCTCAAACTTATTCTATGAAAATTCCAATCTCATTACAATTAATCTAGACAATAATGATATTCAGGAAATTCCTCCAAATATTTTTTACAAACTTTATAAGCTTCAGAACTTGTCACTGTCTAGAAATAGGCTGAAGCAATTGCATGGAGAACTTTTTTATTCCCTGCATTCATTACGATTTTTGAACATGTCTTTTAATGCTCTAAAAGGGCTGCCTATTCATATATTCGATTTTACCTATCAATTGGAAATTTTAGATTTAAGTCACAATAATTTTCTATTCCTGAATAATGAAATATTTCATTTGCCAGCATCTGTTATCGAACTAAATTACTCTAGTAATAATCTCCTTGATATTCCAGTTGAAAATTGGAATTATCTACCTACCATAAAGTTAAAAGCAGTTAATTTGGCAAAAAATAATATTTCAAGCTTTACATTGGTCAAGTTATTAGTAAGCAAGAATTTTGATAGTTTTATCAATCTTGATGACAATAAAATTACAAAGTTTGATGCTTTTTCATCACGGATAGTTTCAAATAAGGAGAATCCATTTCTCACTGTATCCCTTAATGGTAATCCAGTTTCCTGTGCCTGTAACATATCAAAATTTAGAAATCAAGTAAATGATATAAATATCTCAAATATAAAGGTTCCAATTAAAATTATTATTTCTAATGAAACCTGTGTAATGAAATCAGTTTTACAAACTCAACATAGAGGCTTGAGTCAGGATTTCAAGATTGGAGCATCTATATGTTATGAAGAGAATTGTCCTAGACCTTGTCATTGTAGCACAGTTATAGAAAGTGGAAAAACAATCATGAACTGTTCAAATTCCCATCTTGTTCATTTGCCAAATGAAATCCCATCTTCAGTTAGAGCTATCATTGCTGATAGAAACAATATTTCTGAATTGACTCAAATCAATTTCGCTGATTTCAAAACGAAAAATAAATTGAAATACATATCTTTAGCTGGAAATTTACTGAAACGACCTACTGGATGGTTACATGAGTATGTTACTAATGAGCTTCCACCTACATTTCAAATTAATTTAAGTGATAATCCATGGATATGCGATTGTAATGCAACGCAACTCCAAAACTGGCTTTTGCTCAATGTTAGTAAACATATTGAAGATATTAATCGTATTAAATGTGCAGATAATGGTAAAAGATTGGTGCATACTGCATTGTGCTGGAAACTGCTAGATCCTGCCAAACCCACTGTATTAATATGTTGCTTAATTCTCGCAATCCTTTTATTACTGTTTTTAATTTTATATTTTCGTTATAGGAAAGGACTTCGTATTTGGTTGTACTCCAAAGGATGGTTTACAAGTTTTAATAACGAAGAAACTATTGACAAAGAAAAGTTATATGATGCTTTCGTTAGTTACAGCTCGCAGGATCATGACTTCGTGTTTGATCACTTGATACCAGGACTAGAAAATGAACCGCCTTTCTATAATTTATGCATACACGAACGTGATTGGAGACTAGGAGAATGTATCATACAGCAAATTGCAGATTCAATTGAAAATAGTCGACGAATCATATTTATTCTTTCAGAGAATTTCCTGAAGAGTAGCTGGGCCCTTTTCGAGTTTAAAGCAGCTAATTCTCAGTCGGTGAACGACAAGATTAACAGAATTATTGTAATTGTTGTGGGAGAACTACCACCGAAAGATAAAATGACACCGGATGTAAGGTTACACATTAACACGTATACTTATCTTCAGTGGAATGATCGCAGGTTTTTTGATAAGCTAAAATATTTAATGCCAAGAAAAAAACATCAAAACAAAGATATTAAGAATAAGGCTAACGATACTTCTTTATCGGAGTTAGATGTAATTGAATGAAACTTAGGAATGTTAGGAAAAAAATCTATTCATTTTCAACATTAATATTTGAAATCATTCTTTATCTACCGACCTTTGAATAAAACGTAATCCTTATATTTTTGTTTGGGATTCGTAATTGAAACAGGTTGAAAGAACGATAAATAATACAAAACTTAGATATTAGGAAGCGATTATTCTAATTCTGTTTCATTTTCCATCTTTCGTTTCAACATGAAATAAGATAAATTAAACGAACCTAAAAGAAACAAATATTTCTGTTTTTTTTAAACGTTAAATTATTTAATTCGTAATTGAAAACATAAAATGTTTGAATTAAAATAATTTTAAAATTTTATGCTATTCATTGAATCTTTTTCTGCACTAACTTTATGTTTCCAGTATGTACTCGAAACCTACGTTTCTCATAGGAAACTTTCTTAAATCATATTTACAAGTGTATTAGACTTAATGAAGACAAATCTGTAATTTCAATTAAGGATATTGGTAAAATGTATCTTTAATGAAGTGCATTTTATTTTTATCGTTTATGACTAGAACACTACTAAAATTACCATAATTTGAGTTAAGACTTTAGATGTAAGCATTTGCTGATCCATATTTCCACAAGCAATTTTATAAATGGAAATATATATTATCTATAGGAACATGCTTTTTAAGACCAAATCCAATAACGTTCAGACAAGACAATACTTATATTTATGTAATCGGCAATAAAATATGCATAAATGTAATAAAACCGGATATTGTTTAGATTCTAACCACCAGAAAAGACGAAACATTTACTATATAGGGTGTTGCAAAATTCGTGTGTAATATTCAAACCACGTGTAGGGGCATGGTTAAGAATCAAAATATTCCAAATCAACCCATGTTCGGAAACGCCCATTAAGGTGCTAGGTGGTCCTAAAGTGAGCCTTTCCGAGAGAACATGTCCTTTGCTACACCATAAGAAATGTTTTGCAGGCGAGCCACCACATTGATCTGGGGGTGCTTTTTTTGTTTGTTTTTTATCCGGTTTTATGCAGTATTTAGATAATTATTTACAATAAAATAAAAACTAACAAGGTAGAGAAAAAATAAAAATCGGAATAACGGTTGTAAACTGACGTACGCAGTATAAATATTCACAACTACAGTAGTTGAATTAATTAATTAATTTAATTACATCCACAGTGGGTGGCCATCACATTAGGGCCACATAATATTTTTGCAAATGTTTATATTTAAACTTCGCATATTAATCGTTAAATATGTTATTATTTCTTATTATATGATGAGTATATTCTATTCTTAGTTAAGTTTTTATATAAAATTGTTAGTAGGCAACACTGGTTGCCCACTGTCAAAGTCAAACTACCAGTACAGGGACTTCTGAGGTTATTACTGGCACGTGTATTTTCTTAAAGTTTGTGTTGTTATTTATTATTATTTATTAATAATACTTACTTAATGTTATTTTTTATTTATTATTTATTATTGTAAAAAAATTACCTTAAGAAATGTGTGAAATTTGATTGGTTTTTATTTTATTTTAATTAAATAATAAACTAAGTATGGAAATATAAGCTTTGAAATTCATATTTGTTATCAGACTTTTGTGAAAAAATATTCATATTCAAGAATTGCAAAAAAAACCACACTGGTCCTAACACCTTTTTATTGTGTGGGGAGGGGAGGGATGCATGCAGGGAAGGAGAAACTAATTGATTCTCTTTAAATTTAAAAAAAAAAGGATAAACGGAATGTAAGCAAAAGGGACAAATGATCAGAGTTTTAAATAATAAAATGAAAAACTAATAAAAAGAAAAAAATTATGAATAAATAAAAAATATTTGATCGATAGATGTTAGCAAGGGATAAATAAGTAAGTAAATAAATAAATAAATAAATAAGTAAATAAATAAATAAAAGACAAAGCAAAACACAAAAAAAAGACAAAAAAAAGACAAAAGTAAAATTAATCATAGATTGCTAGTAAAAACCATAGGAAGAAATATGGAAATAGGATATGAGAGAAAAAAATCAAAAAGAAGAAATTAAAATTAATAACCATAGAAAAGTAGTAGAACCATAGGAAGAAAGATTAAAATGTGACATATGAAGAAAGACAGCAAGAAAAGATTCAATTAAATAAAAGAAAAAAGAATTGATAGCAGTTGGGTAAGTGGTAGGAGATAATAGTAATAAAAAATTAAATAAATAAATAATAAATAAATGAATACATAAATAAATAAAGGGCAAAAAATAGAATAGAAGAGACTCTGGATAAGCAACTAGGGGAATACCAAGGAAGGTTTAAGAAAGGCCACTCCTGTATCGAACAAATCTTCAACTTGAAGTCTAAACTTCGCCACGGAAGATTGAGTGGTAAGAAAATTGTGGTGCCTTTCCTAGATTTCAAAGAAGCGTTTGATTAGGTGGACAGGGAGACCTTGGATATGATCATTAGGGAATTTGGAGTCAACTGAAAATTGGCAAATATAATCAAAGAAATCCTAATAGGCACAACCTCTAGAGTGAAATTCTTGGGGCAGCTATCGCAACCGTTTGAAATCGAGACAAGCATGAGGCAAATTGATGGCCTATTCCCGCTCCTATTCAACTGCTTCCTGGAAAAGATTGCGAGAATTTTGGAATTCGGAGCTTGAACTTCAAGGGATAACTCCGATATGCTTAGGG
Source organism: Thereuonema tuberculata (assembly GCA_023159025.1). Taxonomy (NCBI): domain Eukaryota; kingdom Metazoa; phylum Arthropoda; class Chilopoda; order Scutigeromorpha; family Scutigeridae; genus Thereuonema; species Thereuonema tuberculata. Next base: position 37,397,181 of record JAFIDM010000002.1, read on the forward strand.
AGAAAATCGAGAGGGATTGAAGTCAACTGCCTGGCTTTCGCTGATGATTTTTCTATACTATCGGAAAGTACAGAGATCGCAACCATCCAAATTAACCTCTTGGAAAAAATTGCAAAAGAAACAGGATTGAGGATTTCAACGAAAAAAATCAAATTCATGACAAACATCAAAGACAGACCCAAAATTCCTGGAAACAGAAATTGGAGAGATCGAAAAGGTAATACAGGAAAATGGATTAGAAAAAGCCACTGTGACAGACCGGATCTCAAAAATGGAGACAAAATGGAGGCTGACAAAAAATACCTACAATAAGAATTGTTTATCTTGGAATGCCAAAATACAACACTACAACACTGTGGTCAAAACAGACTGCCTGTATGCTAGTGAATGCCTGACCTTGAACTACAAGCTGGAGAAACCAGAGGCCTTCGAAAGAAGAATCTTCAGAAAAATTATGGGTGCTATTCAGACTGAAAGTGGGTGGAAACTTAGGAGCAACAAAGAAGTTTACCAGAAGGTAGAAAGAATCTAGGAGATCATGAAGAGGAGGAGACTGACGTTTCTCGGAGATTTGTAAAGAATGAATAAGAATATACTTACTAAACAGATATTTGAATACTTCTGGAGAAAATTACTACACATGGATTAAGGAAACAAAAAAGGATATGGAAATTTTAAACATTTCAGAGGTCGAAATGTTAAACAGAAATACATTTAGGAACAAAGTGAAAAAGTTGGAGGTGATTCAAGCCGCAGGAAGAGCCAAGAAGACCAGAAGAGCCTGGACAGAAGATCAACGGTAGCAGGTCAGCGAACACATGGAGTATTGGAGACTGAAAAAACTCCAAACAAAGAAAAAGAAATGATGTTGTAGCGTGATCCTCAGTGGTCAATTCGCTTGTAAAAAAAAAGGCAGAAAAAGGCGAAATTAAAATTAATCGCATGCGGGTAGAAAAAGCATAGGAATAAAAACCAAGAGGGATACAGTAAAATATTTAAGTGAATAAATAAATAGATTAAATAAAGAAAAAAAGAATTATTAATACAAGTTAGCTAAGTGGTAAGGAATCCTCATAATAATAATGAAAATAAATGAAAATAAATATATGAATAAATACAGAACAAAGCAAAGGTACTAAATTAAAATTAATCACCGATTTAATTACTAAATTAAAAATCGTAGTAGTAAACCCTAAGAAGAAATATTGAAAAGGGATATGAAAGGAAATAGATAGAATCCAACGAATGAATGTTCTTCCAATGCTAATGAGAACAAATGGGGAATAAACCAACAAGGCATATAATTCTTTGTAGTATGGATAAGAATTTTCATTGAATATTTACAATAAATGAAATTATTCTAGTTAACGCGATCCAGAAGATATTGTTAAATAAATAAGAACCAAGGGAGAGAAAGAAGAAAAGTAATATGTAAAGGATAGGTGTGTAAAACATCAGTGAATTTTACGGAAACAATAGATAAGTAAGTGAAATTCAATGAAAACACATCTGGATATTCTGAGGGAAGGAAGGTTCACAAAATATAAACCCAAGTTGTACAGAGAGTTGAAGTAATGTTAATAAAACCCAAGTTTGTAGACTTTCTTGAAGTAAAGCTAATAAAGAAAAATGAGAGATGAGAAAGTAGAGAAAAAATTATCAGAGAGAGGGAGAAAGATTGAAGGAAGGTCGGAGGATTTCATTGACTCCCTAGGGCTGAAAGATGGTTAAGAAGACCTTCTTCGCTGTTCAGAATATTAGGGATTTTTAAGGATCCAGTGCTTCTCCAAGGTGACAATCTGGAAAAAGTCATCCGTGGGATGGATGACTGTGGCTTCACCCCGTGATGAGATCTGTCCTGTTGAGTGATGTGGCGTAAAGAGCTGTACTTCCTCTTTTTAGCCGGACGTCATCTCGGTGTTGCTTGGTGCGAGTTGTGAAATTCTTTTTGGTCATCCCAATGTAAAAGGAATCACAGGTAGGCTCGCATGGGATACCATAGACTCCACTTCCATTATTTTTATTCTTTAAATCAATTCTCATTATTTTGGAAACATTCTAATTTTCGAACAATCAACCTAGAGTCCATTTCATACAGTATAACCATGCTATGCTACCAGAAATCCCTTTAGTAGCATGGCAACGTTCCAAAGTAATCTTTAATTACAATTAAATACAAATACGAATCTGTTTTACCCGCACTTAACGAACAAAAATTCAATTAAGTTAAATCAATAACCTTAATTCTCAGAATCTAAGAAGTCTTTTTTCATTTTACAAAATAAATGTTAAATATTTTGTAGCAGAATAATATCACAGAAATTACAATTATAGCTCCCTTAAATTTTCTAATTTTAAGTTAAAACAACAATTTTTAACTAGTAAAATATTAAAGAGAATTTTAGATTATCGATACTAAAGCTATTTTAGATAAATTATAATTTATTCGCGAAAGAAAATTTACTTGCGTTTTAAATTAGATCTAATTGAACCTAAAATACCAAAAAAAAAAAAAATAAAAAAAAAATAACCTAAATATCTTCCGCTCCAGAGCTTGATTCTTGAAGTCGTTATGGATTAAACAATGGCTTTCTTCTTAATCTCTCCAAATAATATTTCATACGTTTGATTGTATGACTAGTCTTCTACACCTTATGACTGTTCCCATTTACACATGGCGAAGCAAACGTCGAACGAAACTTAATGTCCAAATGTGAAACTGCTATGTGAAACTTAATGTTTCACCTTGAAAGTACAATTCATCTGTTTTAGGTTAAGAATCTCCCTCTTAAATCGTAGGCTTCCAAATAATGAGCTTCCCTAGTAGACCTTTGTTCTCATCAGCCAGATATCAACATTAAAAAGGATATGATACGTGGAATTA
>JAFIDM010000002.1:37418766-37429276 GCA_023159025.1 Thereuonema tuberculata
TATTTATTAAATAACAAAATTTATATATTTATATAACAAATTATTTTTAAATGATTATTATCTGTAAATCCTTAAAAATTATAACTTCTACAGAATCTACAGACAGATCCTATAAATATAGATATCTTGTAGGACTGAAACTGTAAATTTATTAAAATAAAAACAAACCAAAACAAAACCAACATTAAACCTATCCACCCAATCTCAACTTGTCTCCATGATTGTTGGAACCTATATCTTCGGCGTCTTATGAGGGTCATGAAGGCTTGTATGGGAATTATATTACTTTAACTTACTTCTACGACGATTAATTGTTAGCAAGGTTCCAAATAAAACACATATCCATCCTTTTTTCCTCACTCGGATAGGTTTAAATCAATATTAATAAATAATACTTACGAATTTTTTTTAAATTACAAATAAAATAGACAAAAGTAAAGTTTACTACTTAATATCTTACATTATAAAATGATGTATCAAAATTATAAACTGATTTGATTTTACGATAATTTATTTCATTTACTTTATTTATCTTTAAGAACATAGAGTTGTGAAAATGCGACCTTCAAATTTTGCTCATAAATGGAATTATATATTTGTTTTATAGTTTTTTTTTTATTGACGCCAAACGGAGGGAAGCAATTGGAATTCCTTTGTCTAGACTATGTGGAACGGCCTCCGCAGCCCAAACCGGAAGTCGGAGCCCCATGAACCATTAAGTCCTGGTTGGACTTTTTCCCTTTAGCTGGCTTTCTAGGAGAAAAATCAGACTTTCGGTCCTGACCACTTCCGGTTTAGATGGGTACTGGGAGGGTTAGAAAATCATGGTCAAGACAAAATTGAAGTATATACTGAATCGACTGTACTGATAATGAATATGATACCTTGTATCCAATGTGGCCATTGCCATTCCCAGTTCGATAGGAATGGGAATGCTGGAGTGGCAACAACTCTCCTGCAATCCCATTTGTATGCCAGTGGTATAACACTATTTGTGACCGTCACGAAAAATGTTGATTGAACAAAAATGTTTTGCCAATCAACAGAGGTGACACTTTTAACATCGCATCTGTTTGGCAGATTGCGAATTGTAAGGGGTCTGTAGGATTTTGTGTTTACTACATAACAATGAATTGACTTGTTTTTACTTAATTTAGAGAAATTAAAATTATACATTTCATTTAATGTTGTCATGACTTGAAATATTCTATGCATTCAAGTTTGATTTTGAAACTGTTTTAGTTTAAAACTGTATTTTCACAATAACTGCAATCAACGAAGAACTTTTATTATTGATTATTTCTAAGTCTTTTTAATATATAAATCGAGTAGTGATGTACTTAGGAGGAGGTGATTAGGACAATGCCTTTGGACAGTAAAATGCGACAGCACTTGTTTTAATTGAGAAGATATGATATGTTGTTTAGAAGGTTCCGTCCGTCTGGTGTACCTCTATAGCCCAAACTCAAAGTTGTACAGCTTATGAATTGTAGAGGTGGGTGGAAAAAGTTCCGCTCTGCAATCACTTCCTGTCTCAGAGGAAGTAGAAGTGTGCGAAAATGAATGTCATCACGTCTATAGCACAAAATACAAATCGACCAGACATGAGTGATAAGTTATTGGAAGACTTAGGACTTGCAATATTAGAGAAAAATCAGAGTTCCGTTTGCGGTATCTTTTTGACTTACAGGAAGTGACCGAAAAAATGAAGCATATATTTGCTCATGTACAATATGAAACCAGTTTTTTTTTTTTTTTAATGTTCGCGATGAAAACCTAGCTACGGCAACCTAGCAACCATAAACACAGGCTGTAATTATATATTGACGTATTAAAGAAAAACCACATTTATATAAAAGCAAAATGTGGAAATAGATAACAGCTGGAGAATTTAGATTATCATGCAGGTCTCTGCGAAGCCGGATGCTAGACTTCCAAAGAAATAATATAACAGGAAACGATTAATTTCATTTTTATTGTATAACGTTATATCATGAACAACACAGATTTTTGGATGTTTGAAAAAACAAATATAAAAAAACGTAAAACTTAAAAATATATGGGAAAATAATATATAAAAGTGATAAATTTTAACGTGTGCATTTGTTGAATTAAAAATTAGACGCCGACACACAAATATAATTTAAAAAAACTTTAACACATTAAAAAAAAGTACATAGTACCTGTTTCGCTCATTTTATGGAGCTTTCTCAACTGTATATAAAAGATTACTTAATCTTTTGTCCATATTATTACAAAAATATTATTGGCAATTTTTATTTCTCTTAGTAAGTATATAAAATTTTAATGTAAGATATTGAAATTTACGAATAAAAAAAAAATTAGGGCAACACTGTTGTTATCACCGTTCTTAATTTAAAATGACAATTATCATTTTACCATTCATATTAATAATCGTCATTAATATTCATTTTAATAATATGAAAAGAGTTAGGAAATTAAAAGTTTCGACAATTGTAGATTAGTCAATTAATAATTTTATTTTATCTTTTTATAAATAAAAGGTATAAACGATTTTAGGAAGTAAAGTAAAATAAAATTGGTCCGTTAACCAATTTTTTATTACTTGAATGTAAGTATGAGCAATTAATTAATCAGTTAGAGTTACCCATGATTAAGCGATTACAAAAAAAAAAAGAAATAGATTACAAGAAAGAATAAAGAAATGTCTTTATAGACAGCAAATCATAAAAGAAAAAAAAAACACACAGAATTATTAATGTTTAATGACATACTAAAGTTATGAGAAGTTAATATTTTAAATTGAATTGCTAAAACTTATTTATGTCTATTTATTTGTAATTTTTAAATATATAGGAATGTAATATTAATAACTTATTAAGATTGATGTAATTTTTAGAAATTAAGTCAACATTTTAAAAATATCTAATAATTCTTGTCATTGATATAAAAATATTTCATTTCTTCTACGAAATCGTACGTTAAGTTGGATTTCACATCTACTGTTACGACTACAGTGAAGTTTAATGACAAAGTTTTTATTTGTATATCACAAACAAAAGTAATAATAATAAAAAAATATATATTGTTACCTGTGGAACTGTCCAATTCCCCCCCCCCCCTATCTTTTTTTGTTGGATTCGACCGACGCTGACTCCGTTGTGAGGAGAATAGGTTCAACCAACCCAGTCTCCCTTGCGGTAGTGGACTCTGTCGGAGTGAAAGGGAGGCAGCCGGCGGGCATATAGAGCAGCGCAGAGAGCTGCAAAGTCAGTTAGCCATTTTTATATATATAGAGTCCGGAGATAGAGAAAAAGCCAAGCCGAGGTAAACGCACGTTTTACCGAAGAGAAGCTGAGAACATGCTGAACGTCAGAAGTTTACGGAAGAAGACAATCCTTCGCCAAAGAAGTCACACATAGTGCCGGGAGAAGTTTACGAGGACCATCCCACTAGGGAAGAGTACTAGGAAGACAGAATTGGGCCGCACTACTCAGTCCAATCACCGGGAGAAGCCAACAAGGACCGTCCCGTTATAGAAGAGAAACGTGGAAGACAACTCTGGACCGCACCATTCAGACCAATCGCCGAGAGAAGCCAACAAGGATCGACCCGAGACAAGAAGGCCATCACCGGGAGAAGACAACCAGGACCGTCCCGAGCGATTCTTCAGTTCGATATTTTTGAGACCTGTATTTTGAAGTATTTTCATTTAATGAATAAATTCTCTGATTTTAATTAATCTTGCTCTAGTCGCATTTTATCCCCCAGCGCCACCGAACCTGGACAAAAGTTCGGTGGCAATATTTCAACAGCTTAACAACGTAGCTATGTAGGCTACAGCATCGAACAACTATGATGATGCAGTGCCATCTATGACTGAATTTTGAAACAAATTTCATTATTACGAGAGCAGTCAGGGTAGCCTTGTCAATTTCACATTAATTTGCGGAATTTTTATTTATTTTCCCTTTTCAATGTTTGTTTTTGTTTTTTTTTTTTTTGTTGTTTTTTTTTTTTTTTTTAACAGCGCGTTTTGCTTTTGCTTTCTTCTTGCCTAGTTCCCACAAATGAGCCGAAGATCTAACAATTTTTTTTTAACGATATCGCAGAAAAATAGCATCTTACAAATTAGCAAAATAAAAGGGGCTCAGGCACACGATACTTCAAATATCTTTTAATATAAAACTCAGTTTTCATGGAAACAGAGAGATAGTTCAGCATTACCAGTTTGTCACGTAACTTATCTGTTACATTAAACTTTTTCGAAAATTGCTGAAATTTACTTATCAAAACCAAAACTTAAAATAAACATGGTGATCAAGATTCGGAAAACTTAACTAACATTTAAAAAATTCAGACCTCTATAACTGTTTTTGTATGATTGATTAAAGAACTAATCCTTTGTATTTTCTTATTTGTAGAAAGATACTATTAAACTTATTTATGCCTTTAACGATGAGGATCCAGAAAGTGAAGATGAAGATGCTCCCGAGTATCACGGCGAGAACAGAGGAACATCGAATCAGAATATTATAGGTAGAAAATATGCAAGGCCTACAGGAAGTGACGTCAAGTTCATTGATTTTCGAATGCCTAATGTATGTAGATTATTTATTTTACTTAATTGGAAAGAAAAATCACAAATTTTGAAGCATAACTTAGAAATAACTTAAATCTTTAGTAGTTGGATCTATGTCTTAGTATCAATTTTTTTTTTTATGTTGAACGAAAATTTTTGTTCTTTTATCTGTAAGAGATAAAAATGACATTAAGGAATAACAATCAATAAATGGTCTTCATAAATTAGTATTAATTTAGAAAGGAAACCAGAAATATTTAAATATAGAATCATATTCAGCAATTTCCTAAAGATATCCATTGAAAGACGAATTTATTGATTTAACGATGGCCAAAGAAATGTAATATTTTTATTGCAACCAAGGATAAAAATACTGTCAGTTGGTGAAGAGTCAGTAATAATAGATATAGTTTTCTAATTTATTGCCTTAATAAGTTGTTTATTTTGGATAATTATTTCAATCTGTGAAAATTTGATAATAATTCTAGCTAAATAAATCCACATCCCCAAAGATTTTTATTATTCGGAACTATTTATTAGTTCTGAAATAGTTATTAATTGACTATTAACTTTTAATTCTTAAAGCTCTATTACTGTTCATTTGTTAGTCAGCTGAAATCATAAGAAAGACTATTAGTACTTTTATAGATAGAGGAGTAAACAAGATAATAATTTCCCAATTGACAACCTCGATTGAAACGTTTAATGTAAAAAAAAGTGTACGATTTGGGATTTTACCAGAAGGGAGGGGGGGATGCCTAACGGGTTCACTACCAGAATTAAAATTTTACATACGTATAACCTGCCTCCTCTGAAAACTAACTTAAAGGCACACAGAAACTTACGTGTTACGTAGGGATAGGCCTAACGGGTTAATTTATTAAATCATGATTTCTTAAAATTTACTTATTGGTTTTTAAGTTAAAAAATAACATTCTTTGATCCTGGAAGTTCTGAAATCAAAATGTAATAAACTATGATACTTACATAAATCAGATGAGATGAATGTTGTTACGGCTGGTTTGGCGGTTTTCCTGTTGGTTTATCCAGGGCACTTCGATGTTTACAGTTGATCCATTTTGTTGGAAACTTTTCTGCATTGAAGCAATATACTTGAGAAGCATTTACTGCGATAAAAAGTAAATTTGAAAGTGTTGCAATTTGTAACTTGTTCCTTCGATTAGTCAATAAAGATCAGAAGGAATAAAGATAGACAAATTCCTATCCCAGATAAATACAAATTTTAATTTTGTTTCAGCGAAACTAAGATTCTTATCTAACAATTAAATATTTATGTAAATTTAACATATTCAGTGGGTGGGAAATAATTATCCCTGGCAGGGATATATCATTCATACTGTATCAGAGTTTGGAATGGTTCAAGCCAGGGATATGGGGAGATCCCACCTACAAATCGCACACTGGTAAAAACAAAAATATAAAATTTACTTAGAGCTATATGCTGCTGAATTGTAATTCGTTGTCTCTGTTCCCACTGTTGGTTTCAACTTTACTGGCGATGGCTTCCAAGATGACACGATCCCGGAAATATCGTGCAGGTGGCCATAGTCGATGCAATGCTCGGCCATGTTAATTAATAAGTTCATCGTGTTGCATTTTCTTATTAATTATAGATAAGCGACGTGTTAATTTTTTGAAAGGGTTAACATGGCGGTTCATCATAAATCTTGCGATTTCCGTTTTAATCTCACCAGTCGTCTTAATTTCAAAAGAACTGAATCGTTAAACAATCACATAGATACGCTGGCCCAATATTAACACACTTTATTAAAAGCCAACCACACTTGCACAATATTTACACATTCAAAGGTTTAAAAAACAATAAAAAATTAAACACGTTCTGTATGGAGACCAGAAACTTAGTTAAGTAAGTAATTATCACACAAATAAAAGCCGATGCAACTGAATAAATACTGAGTATTTACTCAGGTGCATCGGCTTTTATTTGTGTGATTAAAAATGAACAATGCACGTAAAATGTTATTTACTCTGTAGTTAAGTAAGTGTTTATTGATTCTAAGAAATGTCTAAGGTTGCGTGCCATTCAAATTATAAGTAGTACATTGTATAACATTCTTAATCTACGAGGTACATAAGTCGCCCATTCTTGTACCAGAAAATCTTGCAACTCGTTAATGAAATAAACGAGTTTATTTTACGAGAAATTTCAATGCCTACCAGCCCTTTCCAGAATGTCTCATGGACCTGCTTGGTGAGATTTAGGTCTGAAGACTTTGGAGGCAGAGAAGATACCAGATTCTTTATTCAAACAAACTAGCAAACTATTCTAGCACAATTCGGCCACGATGGTCAATAAAATATCATCATATACTAGGTAAAAAATTTACATTGTAAGGTGCTCTTAGTTGACTACAATACCAAATATTGTCTACAGACACCTTACACCCTTTACGAGTATCAGTAAACCGAATTCACACCGACAGAATCATACCCATACCATAAAGGAATCTCAAGATCCTTAGATAGTGTTCACAATCACTTTGGGATCTTAATGTTTTTGACCAGTCTGTGTGTATGTAATTGTCAAGAATTTTGTGAATGAATAAAATAGATTTTCTTACTTTTTTATCTTGTGTAGAAATCAAACCTGCTTTTAATAGTTTAATACTTTTATCAGTCAACGTTTGTGAAGCTATTCTTTGAATATTATCTGAATAAAATAATATTCAAATGACTTAAAGAATCTTAATTGCTACAAGAAAGCATTTAAGAAAAATATAAAAGTTGACATTTCCTACTACTGATTCTCAGATTACTATATTAAATCTTAGACTTTATGCTATGCTTTACGTAACTGATTTTTTTTTTTATTCTTTACAGATCACTATTCCAGATGGTCGTGATACTTATTATTGGTGCCAATTTTTTCCGTTAAAAGATTTATTAACCAAAAAGAATCATATGATTGGGGCAAGTATTAGAATAGAAAAAAAATTCGATATAAAATTTCTCCAGTTAAGACTTTAGACAAATTAATCATTTGAAACTTAAACTTATGATTAATTAAAAAATATAAACTAAATACTAAAAAATAAGTAAACACTATAAGATTATTTTGTTCCGAATATTAAGAAGTTGATAAATAAATTTATTCTTGAATTTAGCACCAATAAGGGAGCGAAAAATTCTTAGACGAGTTATGAACAAAAATTTTTCATTTTATCCAAACTATGGTATTTGTCTGCTACTATAACTTTGTCTAACTATACTCATCCAGTTTTCCTTAAGAACTCAACTTAAATAACGTTGCGACCAATACTTGCACAGTTTTAAAAAAACAAAAACAAATATATTTAAAGCCAGGAAAAGAAAGTTGCTTATGAACTTAAGCCACATGTAGCTTTTTTATTGTGGATATATATATTTTTTTAAAAAGAACTGTGCAAGTATTGGTCGCAGCGTTATATGATTTAGTTCTACACGTAAAATAGGAAGATAAACTTTAAAACTTGTTCAAAACTTTACATAGAAACTTTAGCCATTTTCTTAGAAAATTGAGGCTTATCAGCCACTCAGTCTGTGTGTCTGTCCTCTTAAAACTTTTAAATCCCTCGATGAATTTTCTTCAAACTTATGTATATTGAAGAACTTAACTTTTATATTTGAATCTTTCGCATGTGGGTGACTGTCGAGATAATAGAGCCAGAAGACAATATAAGTTCCCATAGACAAACACTGGAATCTAAATAATATTATACATTTTTATGCTACCTCTGTTAATACTTCATTATTTTAAACAATGAATTTTTATCCTTTTTTCGATAAACCGACAATTTGCGCCCGGTTTGATAAGATTAAACTTAATCCGATTTTTAAATGGTGATTTTCTTTTATCATAAAATTTTTAGATAGAATTTCAAAATAAACGGAAGTTTTTCATTGTTATCGTTTACACGACTTAAAAAAAATAATAGGAATAAAATATAATAGAATTTTTAGGAAACATCTTTTAAAGGAAGTAAGCTTTAAATTGTTCGAAAGTCTTGTTTTTTCATTTCTGTAAAACGATAAAACAAAAAAAAAAAGTTGATTAAACAAACACAATAAAAGAAATTAACGTAGTAATTTTATATTTTGGAGAAATATGAAATTATAATATTTTCTGAAAAAAATTAAATAGTGATTTTTAATAGGTAGAATTCCAAAGTAGAACTTTTGAATTTATTTATTTTTTTAAAAACTTGTCAAGTACCTAAAGATTTAAGAAAGGTATCAAAAGTCCACCAATAAAACAGTCACGTATAAATAAAAGATTGAATTTTATACTTTTCTTTTTCCAAAACAACGTTTTTTTTTATCCAATATTAATGAGTCTGTTTTATTTATTTAGTATGAGCCAATTTTCCAAAAGGGCCATGAATCTCTGATGCATCATCTCGTTGTGTTTCAATGCGTTGGAAATAACATCAAATCGATTCTGGAAAACGCCTCAGCAACTGGTTTCGAATGTTACACCGCCATGTCACCTATTCCATTTTTACAATGTCAAACGAACGTTTTAGCGTGGACTGTGGGATCGAAGGTAAAGGGAATCGACTTTTAAATTAATCTGCAATTAAAATTTGTGTCTGACAGCAGATATTGCGGTTGAGTTTACAACAAAATAAAAATAAAAATATCAAACAGTAATCTTCATTTTTTTTTATTATAGGGAGTATTTTATGCTATCTTTATTCCGTAATAAGATATTTTTCAGGTCTATTTTTATAACTTGAACATAAAGTGCAAACCCTTTCATTTGTTAAACAGTTTCAGCTAACTTGTCACAAAAAGTTAGTTTTATTTACAATACTAAAAAAAAAGTATTTTATTACTTTTTTCAATAATGTTAATTAATGAAGCCTATTGATCATTTATTTAATTAAAAAAATAAATGTAAGATTTCTTTCCTCTATTATATTCGTTCTTTTTTATATTAAGATGAATATACACCAGATGTTTCCGAAAAAAAAAAAATGAGGGTTTTTTTTTTCTACCATAAAATTACTAATTTTTTTTTATACTTGCAGTAAACCTATTATTACATTAAAAGATATAAAAAGTACTAAAACATTAAAAATAGTAAATGTTTCTTTTAATGTCTTTTTATTATTTAGGGAGGATTTTATCCTGATTACGTAGGCTTTCCTTTTGTTGACAAGATCAACGATCAGGATGTTTATTACATGTTTGATATCCATTACAATAATCCAGAAAAGAAAAATGGTAAGTTATTTTCTTTCTTATCGTGACCTTCCCAATATCCGTTTAAGGATAGAAAGGAAGTAAAGGCAACAATTGTATTAAAAAGTTAGTATTAGCCTCCTCCCAGTTGTAGGTGACTGGGTGTTCAGACATTATTTTCTTGACTTCCCAATAAGCAATTGACAAGAGGTAATTATTTAATATTGACAACATGATCAGATCACTTTAAGATTATTTCGTTCCGAAATTCGTACAGTCTAACTGTTTTGATGAATTACATTACATTGGACAGTTTCAAGCGATGAGACCTTAGAATAAAGCACTTTTAGTCCTACATATCTTCTGCCTATCCAATTATTCTTTCCAACACTTCCGAAAACTGGACCTTCTTTGAGATCCAGTTAAAACTCAGTTGAACTCCAGTTAAAATTATAAGTTCTCTATAAGTTTTCTAGTGCTTCGATCATCCACCAAACTAACGTGAATATTGTTACCTGTCGTTTTGCCCACTCCCCCGCCAATGAAGTCGACTCGTCCAACCTGGCTTACCTGTGAGAAGTCGATCAGTCCGAGAGCAGAAACGAAGCAGTCAGCGGCTATAGAAAGGCAGAGCGCTTGGATGGCAGTTCGTTAGTCGTTCGGCCACGAGAAGGTCTCCAATTGGAGAAAGCGTAGCAGTCGAGTTGTGTGGCCGTCAGCCGTGGACAGACTCCCCACCGG
>JAFIDM010000002.1:37434143-37457028 GCA_023159025.1 Thereuonema tuberculata
CGAAAGATCTAGTGTATTCTTTATTTTGTATATAAAATTTCATCAATCATCCATGTGTGGTGGCCTTAATTTCATCCGTATATTATAAACACGTTAAACCCACAAAAATTAACGTAATAATTTTATATTTTGGAGAAATATGAAATTCTAATATTTTCTGAAAAAAATAAAATAGTTTTTTTTGATAGGTAGAATTCCAAATTAGAACTTTTGTATTTATTTATTTTTCTAAAAACTTGTCAATTATCTAAATATTTAAGAAGGATATCAAAAGTCCGCCAGTAAAACAGTCAAGTAGAAATAAAAGTTTGAATTTTATATTTTGTTTTTCCAAAACAAAGTTTTCTTTATCCAATATTAAGGCGTCTGTTTTTTCTTGTCTGTTTATTTAGTATGAGCCAATTTTCCAAAAGGGTCATGAATCTCTGATGCATCATCTGGTTGTGTTTCAATGCGTTGGAAATAACATCAAATCAATTCTGCAAAACGCCTCAGCAACTGGTTTTGAATGTTACACCGCCATGTCACCTATTCCATTTTTACAATGTCAAACTAACGTTTTAGCATGGACTGTGGGATCAAAGGTAAAGGGAATCGACTTTTAAATTAATCTGCAATTAAAAGTTGTGTATGACAGTAGATATTGCGGTTGAGTATACAACAAAATAAAAAATAAAATATCAAACAGTAATCTTCATTTTTTTTATTATAGGGAGTATTTTATGCTATCTTTCTTCCGTAATAAGATATTTTTCAGGTCTATTTTTATAACATGAACATAAAGTGTTAATTTCATTTGTTAAACAGTTTCAGCTAACTTGTCACAAAAAGTTAGTTTTATTTACAATACTAAAAAAAAAAAAGTTTTTTATTACTTTTTTTCAATAATGTTAATTAATGAAGTCTATTGATCATTTATTTAATTAAAAAAATAAATATAAGATTTCTTTCCTCTATTTTATTCGTTCTTTTTTATATTAAGATGAATATATATCAGATGTTTCTGCAAAATTACTAAATTTTTTTTTTATACTTGCAGTAAACCTATTAATATTATTACATTAAAAGATGCAACATTTAAAAAGTACTAAAATATTAAAAGTATTAAATGTTTCTTTTAATGCCTATTTATTATTTAGGGAGGATTTTATCCTGATTACGTAGGCTTTCCTTTTGTTGACAAGATCAACGATCAGGATGTTTATTATATGTTTGATATCCATTATAATAATCCAGAAAAGAAAAATGGTAAGTTATGTTCTTTCTTATCGTAACCTTCCTAATATCCGTTTAAGGATAGAAAGGAAGTAAAGACAAAAATTGTATTAAAAAGTAAGATAGTATTAGCCTCCTCCCAGTAATAGGTGACTGGGTGTTTAGACATTATTTCCTCGACTTCCTAAAAAGCAATTGACAAGAGGCAATTATTTAATATTAACAACATGATCAGATGAGTTGAAATATTCCTTCCTACAGTAGAACTGTTTTGATGAATTACGTTATATTGGACAATTTCAATCAACCATTTGATTGACAAGGTAACCTTGAATGGTTGCGAAAGCTCTCAGCCTTTTCTGATGTATTTTAAATTTTAACTAGGCCACCCTCCTGTCTCCCCCTGGTAAGTATGATAATCCAAGAAGAATCGATTCCAAGCGGTTACGGCAAAAAGTGATATTTTATTCCTTTTTGAATGAACTCATTAGTTGATAGCGCTGGACCAAATAGAATAAAAGTAGGATTGGAAATTGGGGGATCAGAAGTAGTCCAATGGTTAGCGTTCCTGACTGCGAGGACGAACGTCCTTGATTCAAATCACATGCAAGGCGAAAAAAAAATTAAAAAAAAAAAAAGAAAAATTTTTAATCTGACTTTCTCAGCAAGGGAAACTAATAATTAACAATTGCGCCGGACAGACAGTCAGACAGACAGAAATAAAAGACTTTAGTAATATAGATCATATGTCGTTTTTTAAACCAATTTGTGTGTTATATCTAATTTCATTCTTCATGCTGAACCTTGACACAAGTTAAAATTGAATTTTTAATTCCAGTCGATGAGACCTTAGAATAAATTGCTTTTAGTTCTATGTACCTTCTGTCCCATCCAATTATTCTTTCCAACACTTGCGAAAACTGGACCTCTTTGAGATCCAGTTAAAACTCATTTTAGCTGGAGTTAAACTAAGTTCTATATAAGTTTTCTAGTGCTTCAATCAACCACGAAACTAACGCGAATATTAAAATGATTTACCAACATAAAATGCAAACTTTCGCCTTCTTATGAAGTAAACGTCACCTTACACACATGAACATTATGTTATATTAAAACATCTTTTAAACATTTGTTTTTCCTTTCACTTAGGTCTAAGTATATGCTTTGTTATTCTAGCATTGGATTGTTGAAATATTAGGTAATTATTACCGAGTGGTTAATGTATTTACTGAAACCGATGATTGGTTTCCTATTTCCCTGCATACGATATAGTTTAAAGATAAAAATGTATTTTTTTTTTTTTATAAATTAGATTACAAAATGTACTCGATCACTGAAACTTAAATATTTTACAGATATTCAAGATTCTTCTGGATTAAGATTATATTTTACAGAAAAACTTCGACCAAAAGAAGCTGGCTATCTAATGTTTGGAGTCCCTCTGTTTAATCCTTACTATTTGACCATTCCTCCGAATCAGAAAGATTTTATTGTTCCAACGCATTGTGAACAGAACTGTCTAGCCTCAGTAAGTGATTTTTTTAAAGATTCCTAAATTTGTATACTTTTTACACAAGCATATCTTATTTATACCATTTATACAAACAATAAGGCTTTTATTTGGTAAGACTTCCTTATCAAACTCCTTACAAAGCTCATCATAAGCATTGTAAATATTTTTAAGTGGTAAAAGATGCCTAAATTTAAATATCAAATTTTAAGTTCATTTTTTTCGACTATCGTAAGACTCTAATCATAAAGTTTACATGGAGTTTTATACATTTTAATAAATCAAGTTACCTTGTAAAAAATCAAAATATGTTAGTTCATTTTTTTTTTAATGTTGATATTTGCCACAAATAAATCTTATCACACAAGATTTCTTTCAAAACCATATTAAACATATTGGAGATTTCTGTTAAATGACGTTTTTATCTAACGAAATGTCATCTAAATTTCTAAATATAGTAATTACTAATGTAGGAGGTTTGAATGAATTAAATTTTCACTTTAACAAATAAAGACATTTAGCTAATTTTAATAATTTTTATTTCATTTGATTTAAAATGAATTTATTTTAAAGCTGACTTCAAATACATAATACAGTAGAACCTCATTATAACGGACATCGCTTATAACGGACAGTTTTTTTAAAAAATATAATAATAATAAAGGATGCATATGTTTATCGGACGAATTTTACATTTCCAAGCAAGCGATTAAACATCGATCATTTAATGAAAAAAAATTTTTAACGTGCCCGATGATTCAAAGAATTGAGTAAGCAAACGAAGGCACAACGCTACAAGGAAGGATTCGCAACTTTGTAGCGTTGTTCCTTCGTTTGCTTTTTCAATTCTATCGATCATTTAATTTCGTTATTGTCTGAAATTCCACAAATTGCCGCACACACTCATCAGTTTTTATTCAGTTACCTTTGAGTCATGTCGTTAAGTACTTTTTATAGCTAACTATTGTCCTTTCATTGATGTTCACCCTGATGCATTACACCGATATAGAATTACTTGTTATAAACCGGACTTTCATTAAAACGGACAACCTTCAGCCCCTATTAGTCCGTTATAATGAGGTTCTACTGTATGTAGAATATCGAATACTGAAATTAATCCGAATTTTTCGTTATTTTGTAATGAAAAGGATTCAGAATCATGTAGTTAGTAAGGAATTAACGGAATGAGGTTTCATTCGTAGAATGAGGTTGGGTTAAAGGTGCTGCGTTCGAGACGCTGGGGTACTCTCCACATCGTTAAAAGAGAAATAGACGTGGGCTTTCGCATCCTATTGTTCAGGAACCGTCTTAAGGTCTGAGATTTAGAGCTGGGAGGGCGCATAAATACATAGTTAAAAAAAAGCGGACGGGAGAGAGATAGGTCTGATAGGAGCGGGGAAATATTGGTTTTGGCGGGAAGGTTAATTTGGACGGAAAAATCGGCGGACCGAAGAGAGATCGTCGTTTCCTAACAAGCGGTGTTGGGGAAGAGAAGCCATTTCCAAATTTGGTGGAGGCCTAGGCCATCATTTTAAGCTTTTTGTAATCCAGAAGATTACTAGATTTTAATATTTTAAAATTTTCAGTTTTAAAAATTTTATTCAGTTCTCCGTGAACATTTCTCGAGGACATTTTTTATCTTCAAGGCTTAAAATTCGGCGTGACCTTTGATCTGTACCTACTTCCGACAGACCATTGAAACGTTGTAGCTTATATCTGGGGTCATGGCAGTGCCCCGCCAAGACGAACCGAAGGCAGGAAGGGCACTATGTACCTTTTCTGGAAGTGTTTCGTCGTATTTTCGAACCCTCATAGCTTCGGCCTGGATAATACTAGAGAGCTCAAATTTTCAGGATAAGATGCAGTTAGCAGACTAATGAAATACGCTAAGTTTCATTCATTTAGCTTTTATACTTTGGATTTTATTAATGCCTAATATACGTAGATTCCGTCACTGACTGACTGACTGACTGACTCATGATCATCAAAACCTCTAGGGTACTTCCTGAAGTCCTAGAAAGCTGAAATTTGGTATGCAGGCTAGGATTAGCACACAAACAACAAAAAAATTAAGAAATCCGTAACTTTCACCCTGCAACCCCTCATAAAGGGGGGGTCTGGTTAAGTATTATCTAACCCTCATAGCTTTGGCCTGGATAATACTAGAGAGGTCAAATTTCCAGGATAAGATAAAAGTTACCATACTAATGAAATACGCTAAGTTTCATTTATCTAGCTTTTATACTTTGTATTTTATTAATATCTAAAATACGTCGATTTCGTCCATGATTCACTGACTGACTGACTGACTCATGATTATCAAAACCTCTAGGATACTTTCTGAAGTCCTAGAAAGTTGAAATTTGGTATGCAGGCTAGGTTTAGCACACAAATAACAAAAAAATGAAGAAATCTGTAACTTTCACCCTCCAACCCCTCATAAAGGGGGTTCCGGTTCTTTATTATATAACAATTTCTGATCCCACCCAAAACATTTCATGTAAAATAAGTTGCCAAGACTCACATGCTCATAACGCTTTCAGTGTTAAAAAGATATGAGATCTCATGTAGAGCCAAGCCTCTAACTCTACAAGGCCTAACTCTACAAGCCCTAACTCCAAAAACCCTATATCTCGGTCAAAAAGTATGGCTTGGCCGTTTCATGGAACTATTTCATCCCACCCAAAACATTTCATGTAAAATATGTTGCCAAGATGCTCATAACGCTTTCACTGTTAAAAAGTTATCCGATCTCATGTCCAAGCCTCTCTCACTCTACAAGGCCTAACTCTAAAAACCCTACTATCTTGGTCAAAAAGTATGCCTTGACATACTCCATATCCTTTACGTAACTCCATGGGATTGTCTGTGCGACAGCCACGAAACGGCCAAGCCATACTTTTTGACCAAGATATAGGGTTTTTAGAGTTAGGGTTTTTAGAGTTAGGGCTTGTAGAGTTAGGCCTTGTAGAGTTAGGGGCTTGGCTCTACTTGAGATCTCATATCTTTTTAACACTGAAAGCGTTATGAGCATGTGAGTCTTGGCAACTTATTTTACATGAAATGTTTTGGGTGGGTCTCTGTAACCTAGTGAGATCAATGGAAAATTAGTACATTGTTAATTTTATGAGTTATTAGAAACAGACTTATTTCCATCTTAATCTGGACTGATTTATGAATTCAAACATCTTAAAAAATAATAGAAGATCATTTTTTTAGAAATATTCTAGTTAATATATTTGCTAAAGTTTCAGTGTGTTTTCATTATTTCCTATTTAAGAACTAATTGATTTGCTTTTTATAATATTCAGTTAATATTGCAGTAATTTTTAATTTTAGAATCTTAATGAAACTGGCATTCGAATTTTTGGATATCACTTTCATACACATTTAGCAGGTAAGAATCAAATATTTTCATTCTCCAACTTCTTTTCCAATTTTAATCCCTAATAAAAGTAATAAACTATAAATATTTTTTTCAAAGGAATAAATTTCAAATTGTAACAAATGCTATGAAAGCAGTGTAATTTTCTTTACTAAGTACATTATTACCATTAAATAATATTGCAAGTTTTTTTTCAAGTTATATAGATCATACAGATCAGCAATCAGACTTTTAGAAAAAATGGAACTTTTTTGGGAAGCAATGACACAAAAGTATCACAATCACATATACAGTAGAACCTCATTATAACGGACCCTATTATAACGGACGTCGCTTATAACGGACAGTTTAAAAAAAAATTATAATAATAATAAAGGATGCTTATTTTTATCTGACGAGTTTTACATTTCCAAGCATATGTGTTTGCATATTATGAACACTTACGGCACTTCCGCCAGTTATTAACTGAAGAAATAAGCAGCAAACAAATCCAGCAGAAAATAAATTATTTTTTCAAACCAATTAATGTAAGGAATCAACATGAACCAGGACCTTCTTGTTCTAAAGATTAATGCAGTGTTTACGAACACATTTTTTTTTCAATTCAGTCTACTATGTTAAAGGCTGTTTTTTATTTGATATCTAATAAACATTTTTTTTATAGCTAACTATTGCACTTTCATTGATGTACACCCTGCTGCATTACATTCATATAACAATTATTTGTTATAAACCGGACTTTCATTAAAACGGACAACCTTTAGCCCCTATTAATCCGTTATAATGAGGTTCTACTACATTTTCATTTTTCCTATTTTCACATATTGTCAGTTACATATGGTTACACTGGTTACACTTTAAACATTAAAAGAATATAAAACTTGGAATACTTAGATTTTTTTTATTTGGATTCAAAATAGAAAAAAAAGGTTAATGATTACAGAATGTAAGATTTTTCCTGTAGTCCTCTTTAGGACTTTGAACGGTAAACAAAAGAAGAAGAAAAAACAAACAAGCAATGAAATCTTATATTATAAAAACGTGATTCTGTCTGTCGTAAGATTTTCCAATTCTGTGAACAAACTATAGGAGATAGATTGGCCACGCAATGGATAAAATGTAGATCTTTTTAAGACAAACAAAATGCTACAAAAATCTTTCGAAAAAAGCTATCGGTTTCCAAGATGTCGTCTTTTAAAGGGTCAAATTTTGACTTTTTTTCAATTTAAACGAAAAGTATAAAATTTGGAAGAGAACATTATATTGAGAAAATGTTGGTATTTGAAAGTTCTATCGAACAATATATCACTCATTCACAAACGTTTCTGCTTTTGCAAGATACATGCAAAAATGGGATTTTTCGCTCAATTTTTGGTGTTTGGCGCCAACCCGCAATACATCTGAGTTATTCGGAGAAGCCCCAACGGGCTGGGGAGTCGTATATTCTCCGACGATCTCAATATTAATTTGCTAAATAAATAAAGTTTGTTTTTTAATGCTATATATGCAAGGCTTCCGGAGCGAAGCTACAGTACTTGGCTAGTAAAGAAATAATAAAATAAAACTGGCTATATATCAGTTAATATTATACGAGACCCTTGGGTTTCTCATAAATTTGGATTCTCTTAAATATTACGTTGGATTTCAATTTCAAATTCAGATCTTTAATTAGGTTTGATAAAACAGACTGTCTGAAACATTTCTTTTCCTGCCGAGGATTAATTTTGAATTTTGCATTGGTATCACAGGAGGAAAGTCAATATTCTGCGACGTCATAGTATCGATCATTTTAGGAAAAAAAGTTTATATGAACATGAGTCCTATTTTCAGGGTTTTTCATATTCAATTTGTCTGCTATTTGAGCTTTTTGAATATTAGCAATTCTACTTTGGCGTGAAATATTGATCGACCCTTCCTCCATAATGCATCCCTGAAACACGTGAACCTTATAAAGTGTCAGTTGAAAGTTTTGACTACTAATAATGACATTGCACAAATGTTAGAAATATCTTCGCAAATACTGAATGTGAAAATACACTGTATGTTTACGACTTCTGTAATTCCCATTGCTGCTATTGAATTACACCGTTGACGTAGACGACGTAATTTTTATTAAAACTTACAGCAAATTTGTGACAAATTTGTCATTTGAACGATAAATATTAGAAATAGTAATATCTTGCTAGTTTACAAATTGCTTGTAGTTATCAATAACATAACTAAGAAACTTCCTATATAATAGCTGTATACTCATTAGGTTGTGGAAATATGTTACTGATGGGACACTGTATGTTTCGTTTATCTCATTTAGCTTTGTAATACAATTAATGACAGTTTTATTCAAAGTTTTAAGTAATCATAGATCAGATTCAAAAAATTACTAGCAACAAAAAAATATTTTAAGTAAGACAAAATTTAGTAAGACGAAAATCTTTAAAATAAAAAAAAAAATAAAAAAAATAGGTAATCTATAGTCTTATCAATTCCGTGTTTACTACAACTACTTTTATTTATTAGCACTGGAATTAAATTACTCCTCTTTTTTCTTCTTTAAAGGAAGAATTGTCAAATTTCGTCATTTCCGTAATGGAACTGAACTAGAGCCAATAGGGAACAACCTACACTACGATTTCAACTACCAGGTAACAATATTTTATTCAATATTGTCTCAAATCTCTAAAATGTCAATAACGAACCATCAATAAATTTATTTTTAAAATTAAATTTAATTAAATTGTAGATAGAACTGAGAGACTTGCCGATTTCTTATACAATTTCTTTCATCATCTGATGTTTCATTTTCCGATTTATTTCCTGAATGTCAATCTCTTTACTTATGTGAAAAACTCTTTTCTGTATGGACCACTAGAAAAGCTCATCATTACTTGGAAGTTTTGGAAATTCCGCGAACTAAAAATTACATGCAAATGTAGCTACTTAAACAATAAAGAAATATTCATGTATTCTCTAAGTTTAATATAGTGCATTTTATAGGTATTCTTTGTATTGTAATCAATATAATAATTATATATTTTGCTTGTTGACGAAACTTAAAAAAAAAATCTCGTTGATCCTACTTTCTTTCTACTTCTTATAATCAGCCTAATTAATGAATTCGTCGTTTTACATGACAATTCTTTCACAATATTGTTATTTATTACAGAAATAACAATAACTATATAAAATACCTTAAATTTCGATTTAGGCCAACATCTTATACAGGTTTTCAAATTGTTTCTAGTTACCAATATCTAAAAATACTTCCCAAAGTGCAGCTGTATAAGAAATATGTCAATGAATTGCTCTTTCTTTTTTTTTTTTTTTTTGGAAAGAATTACTTAGGATTTATATATTAAACACCATTTAATTTATTAACAATATTATTAGATAAGGGAAAAGTAAAGATAAAAGTAAAAGTAGATAAGGAAAAAGTAAAGATAAAAACGCATACAATGAAAGATTCACTGATCTCTTTTTGAAATTTTCATAGTGGAAATCCAAAACAGACTGTTTCACGCTTCCCCCTAGCGATCATCAGTTGAATTCGTCCAGTACTCAATATTGTTAGATGTTTATAATTTATAATCATGATATAAAACGTAATTTACATGAACCATCGTAAGCATTATAAAGTTAAAGTAAATTCGATGAAATTATCCAGAAAAAATCACAATGTAATTTAGTTTAATTTTATCATCATTCTGTTTTTAACTCGAATCCTTCCACATGGTAGCTAAATCATTGTGGTGAAATTGTTTTTGAAGTTGAAGTCGTGGATTTCTTTCGATAGCTTAACTGTTATGAAGAGTCAATGTCTTCTGAATATTTTATTGATATTCAGCTCTTTTCACTGTTGAAAACAAGCAAGACAAATATTTCGACTATGAAGAGTTGTACTAAGTTCTGCTCATCAGATTTGTGTTGCGAGTGGGCGGGGTCTCTTCACTTGAAACAGACCCTCTTTTTTCTGTAGGTGCATTTCCAAAGGAATGTTGAATTTCTGCTGCTCTTCAACGATCTACCCACTGTAGGAGTGGGAAATGCTAATTAAATTTCCAATTTCAGTTTTTAAGCAATTCAGAGGCAAATTTTAGGAATGTAAGTTAAGAATAAAAAAAGGATGATAGACTTTTAATTTACTTTTACATTTGTAAAATGCATTACTGATTTAAGTTCTGATTGATATTTCTCCTCTTCTTTATTATTTTTTTTATATTTTTAATTAATATTCTTTTAAAAACCTCTTTTTTTTTTAGGAAGACGTATTTCTGGATGAAGAGAGGCCAGTTATGCCAGTAAGTAAGGAAAAAAAATACAGAAATTTTTAAATATTTCAATAAATAAAAATGAGGTCTCGAATATGTGATTTTTTAAATTGTTGTTGTTGTTGTTGGTTGAGTTTTTAATGGCGCAAAAGCAGCTGTGGCTAAACTGCGCCAATTTTTTAAATTACAGTTCATCTTCATTAAAAGAAAAATAATTTTTTTTATTTCTCAGAAAATTTTAAAATTCGGCTTCAGAAAATGCGTATACTGTTTTAATTTTTTTTTGTTAAAAGAAAAGTAGATATGAAGTAAGAACAAATTATCCAAAGTCAGCAGGTTTCAGCTTAAAACAATTGAAATGTAAGCACTTCACCCAAATGGAGAATGTGTTAATTAGATATAACTTTATTCTGATGCAGTATTCATCAGTGGTGTTCCGGAAGTATTATGAAGATGCTCCGAGATCTGATTCGAGATCTTAGTAGGCATTTATTTTATTGTAAACCACAATACATTGTCGCTATCTTTCTGTAAAAAGAGAGAGAGAGTGTGTCTAACATTATTGTTGCATAATTATTAAATCTAAAATATTGCTAAAACAATGTTTTTTTTTATATATTTCGTAAAGAAATTACTTTATATTTAAAACTATAGAGCTATTGGTTTTAAACTCTAAAAAATGTTTCGAATATTTGTAATACTTGATACGAATAAAAGATCACGTGACCTTCCGTAACGTCACACACCTCACTATCCACCCACTACTCCTGCCTTTTCAAACATTTACTTCCCGCCATAGATGCAACTTGACGAAGGGATTGGAATGATCTCAAAACAGTCGTTGTTTAATTATGTATTATTTTAGTAATTTCAATTTGTATGTTGTTCTTATGCTTATTTTATTTAATAATGCACACGTTACAAAGTTTGTAAGAATAAAAGATCTGTTTTGATCTTTAGTCTATTAAAATTAATTACATTAATTAATTATGAAAAGAATTTATGTTTCGTTATAAATAAAAACGCAAAAAAATTACAGTTTGAATATTTAGACCAAGAATATTTTGGACTGCTTTGATTTAAGTGCATATCAATCACTATATTTAGTGGAGATAAGTATCAAAGGTTAATGATATTCTTCGATTAATTAAACAAGTTTGTTATTGCACGTATTTACTTAAATATTACATATTACATAGAGCAGTACCGCATTTCATATTAGTTTCAATAAAACGGTATAACCTATTCTTTTAATTAGAGAAAAACTATGGAAACTGAAGATTAGTTAGTAAAATGAAAAAACAAAAAAACAAAAACACAGTGGAAGTGTTTTTCAAGACAGTGGCTTAAGTAAGTGCATCGATGAGTACTTTTGATATGGAACAAGAATGACAAGTACAAGATATGTACCAAAAAAAAAATCACCATTTCCCAATTAGTTTCGCTAAAAACCTAATTTTCCTAGATGAAATATGTTGGTTTCAAAAACGAAATCACAAATTAGAAACTTATAAACTTGAAAGACAAGATTTCTAAAAAAATCAACATATCAAGTTTTCTTTAAAAATGATGAATAAATTCAATATGAAAAAAACAAAAACAAACAAAGCAAAACAAAAAAAAACCAACTTGTAAACAAATGTTAAGTAAAAAGACATAGAATGTTGTTTAAGTATGATCTTATTTTGATTGGAAAGTAAATTATGAAAATGTAATAATTTATTTTGTTTTTGATTAATGATGCTATTTATTTTTTAGTAATACGGAGTAGATAGTATTTTTCCAAGAAAAGTTATTGCTAATATTTTTGACTGAATAAATTTATTTATAGGGAGACAGTTTAACAGTGGAATGCACTTACAACACTGAAGGAAGGAATTATACAACTGTTGTAAGCATATTTTACTTTATTTATAATTTCGACAAAAAAAAAAAATAAGATTGTGAAAATTTTATTACCCTTCATAAATTCCTGTTTAATTTTTTTCTTTGCTAAAGTCGAGAGATAAATTTTGCCTTCAATTTTATTGTATTATTACCCTGTTATTACGCTCATCAAGGGATCGTGACCTAAAAGCGTAATAAGCGGGACAGCGCTATATCGAGGTTTTACTGTATATAGAAAACGTCGAGGGACCGTATAAAAGGAGCGTAAAGAACGGGATACGTTGTAAGCGGGAGCGCTACATTGAGATTTTACTGTATTCCAATGTCACTATAGTATATAAACACATGTGGCTATACAGACATGACATAATTGATAGAAGAGGTGTTGATAGTAATGGAATAAGAGAAGAAAACATATTTACTTAATATCTAATCCATGGCTAGTCCCAAGAAGCCGCCAGCTTGGCTTGTACCAGGAAAACACATACAATAACAATAGGGGAAGGTGTTGTACCTTTGACAAGTTTTCACTAAATGAATTTTACAATTTTTTGTACTCAAGTAAATCCTTACCTTAATGGATACAAGTGATCTTGACTCATCTTGCCATCAATTGCATGTGTTTTATATAATATATTTTGAGTATAAATATTTTATTTTTATTATACAAAAAATCTATACCTTGTGGTCAAAGGTACAACTACGTGTTGTACCTTTGACCAGAGGGTATTGTACCTTTGACCAGGTGATAGTTGAAACTGACAGTTAGATACAAGTTATTTAATTAACATTTTTATTCAGAAATGCATACATTTGACAAACATATGCAATTCAAAGTAGAATAATGAAATATAAAATAAATTCTAATGGCTTAAGTAGCCTACTCCTGCCAATTTACTCTATATTATACAATGAAAAATCAATGTCTATCTCCAAGAGAGACGTTCTTTTAGTCGAGCTGTGCCACCAGCTACCAGCTGTAGTTGGATTTGGTAGCCTGACCACAATATCTTGTATCTTCTTGGATGAATTTCGCCATCTTCGGTAGTTTTTTCAAATATTTAACCTTAAAATAATCACATGCTGCTTCCTTTATTTGGGCCAAATAGTATTTCTTGTTTTTTTTTTTTTTTTTTTTTATTGTCAACTTGACAAGGACATAACTTTCTTCAACTAAATCTTCTTTTTCAAAGTTTAATTCCTTCTCCAACTGATGGCATTCATCTGAAAGATCGAAAATGCTTTCCCCTGATGAATATTCAACATCAGACTAAAGTCGTGGACAAACAATCGATTGTTTACTTTCTTTGGATAAGATTTGGTAAAAAATAAAAATTTGGCAAAAAATATTTTAATTTCCATCTTACATAATGCTAAAATGAATATAAGTAAAAACATTTACTTATTATTAAGTAAAGTTGTACCTTTGACCTTGTCAGAGGAACAACACTCCGCTGTGGTCTAAAGTACAACATCAGTCAAACTTAGGTTTCACGCCATGCTACAAATTTTAGGTTAATCCAGTCATCTTAAAAGTCCTAACAATTAATCTATAGGCATATATGTATTACTCATTATTGTTAAAATAACAATCAAAAGAAAACAAACAATGTTATTAAAGAAACATTCACTTGCAAAATACTTACTTTTCGGTGATGGAATTGGAAAAATATTTTTCACTCCTTGCAAGTCAAAGATCAACCTGCTACTGAAGGTTTAAAGACGCAAATAGTGCGAATGCTACACAATAAACAGAAAAGCTTTTAAAGTATGCTGATAGATGACAGCACAAGCAAGGGTGGTCAAAGGTACAACACTTCCCCTATATCCAACGTCATCTGGAGATTAACATTTAAATTACAAATGCAGGGCTCTAAAATGGATATTAAATATTGTCATCCAACAGTAATAATATTATTATATATTATAAAAACGTTATTCTGTCTGTCATAAGACTTTAAGTTTTTCCAATTTTGTGACCAAACTATAAGAGATAGTTGGCCATGCAAATGGATAAAATGTAGATCTTTTTAAGACAAACAAAATGCTACAAAAATCTTTCGAAAAAAGTTTTTGGTTTCCAAGATGTCGCCTTTTAAAGGGTCCAATTTTGACTTTTTCTCAATTTAAACGAAAAGTATAAAAGTTGGAAGAGAACATTATATTGAGAAAGTGTTGGTATATGAAAGTTCTATCCAACGATATATCAGTCTTTTATAAACGTTTCTGAGTTTGCAAGATACATGCAAAATGTGTGTGGGGCAACCCTAGGTGTGTGGCGCCAACCCGCAATACACCTGAGTTAAGCGGAGTAGGCCACAACGGGCTGGGAAGTCGTATGTTCTCCGATCTCAATATTAATTTGCTAAATAATATTATTTTTTTTTTATTGCTATATATGCAAGGGTTTCGGATTACGCTAAGGCGATATTTGACTTGAGAAAAAACATTTTTGCTTTAGTTGTATGTATGTTTAGAAGTTTGCAAATTCAAAGGGTAGAGCCTGTATTTTCAAGTAATTCACTACTCCATGTAATTCTAAATAAATTGAATAAAAAAAAATATTACTAAATATGTGTTTAGTAATATTTGCTATTAGACCTATAAGATCAAGAAACATAACTACAATATATTAAAAAATGATGATGTATGTAAAGCATATAATTGAGACTCCGAACAAACATTAGAATAAAAAAAAAGTGTAAATGTGGTACAATTCACCTCTGGAGAAACTTGATAAAGCGGCTACAATTAAAGCGAGACTGGATAAAAGAGACTCTACTACATTATTAATGATTATATTTACATATCCGTCATTAATATTCATCACTAGCTTATTATACATACTAGATAATCAATTATTATGGCTAAAAATTTATGTACCTATCACTTAATTTTGCATTATATCCAGAGAACTATCATACTTCAAAATAAAGATAGAATTCCAGAGAATTTATCTCCAAAGTTAATTTAATTAATCTTAAATTTACCTAACAAATTTACTCTGAAATTTAAAGACAAATATATATATTAAGTAAAAAAAAAAAAGCCAAAACTCCCCCCTCCCCCTAGTGGAAAATTTATTGGAAATGGGAATTTCGCACATCTATTTATTAACACATTCTAAAGTGTAGATTGCTACGAAACCATTTGCGCAGTGTGATGGAAAATAAGTGTTAATTTTGGTTTTTCCAGATAATATCAAAACAATTTTTTTTTCCTAATTTGTTCATATTCTATTTAATTCTTTCTACTCTTTCTCTCTGTAATTCATCTGCAGTAAATAAGCAAATCTTATAAGTTTCAAATCTTTGAGCTATTCCAGTTAATGAGATGCCTGGAAAAGTTCTTTCTTCTGGAATGTTCAGAAGATTTGAAAGTAATAACGCTTCTGGAATTGGAAGTATAGATCAATTTATCATTTATTGAGTCTTTTATCTGATTGCAATTTCATCATTAAAATCTTGTAATATATTAAATATAGATCTAATTTTTAATATATCTATCTATATCTCTTTAATATAACTTTTTGAATTTCTCTTGGAATTCTAATGTTTTCAATGCGATTTTGAAACTCGTGTTTTTTTTTTTTTATAGGGTGGTGAATCAACTAGCGAGGAAATGTGTGGTGTATTTGTTTTATATTATCCTATTATTAAATTAGTGAGATGTGGCAGTGGCATTAATCCTACGGATGTTAACGATCTCGTGGGAATCAAAGAAACATATCCAGTAAAAAGCCCAATGTAAGAAATTTAAAGTTTTCACAATTTAATATGATCAAAATTTTGTATGAATCCCATTACAGAAAATTTTGAATTTGATTCATCAGATGATAAGTACATTTTTGATTAACTTTTAAGACTTTTAACTACAAATTAAAATCATATATACTCGTTAAAATTTTATTATGAAATTTACATTATTGTTTAAGGTATTTTTATATTTTATTATTAGTCTATTATTCACTATTATGCATTAAGTAATTACGCGTAGTTATGTCTTCTTATTAATGGAAATTCATTTGTTATTTAGGATTTTCTTAAATTGGATTACATATTACTGATTATATATATATATATATTAAAAAAAAACTTCTTTTTTTTATTACAATTTCTTTAATTAATATAAATATTAATATAAATGACAACTTTATAATCCGTGTTGAGTAGAATTGAATATTTAATTTTACCCTAATGAGAAATTAGAAATAAATGATTTGTATCCATTTGATTGCTAAATTTCAACCAATTGGGGTTAAATTTTAGCATTTTTTTAATCTCTGCAAAAATTGATTTACAAAAAAATATAAATAAATAAATAATAAAAAAAATAAAATAAAATTAGTATTTCGGAGAATCTATTAAGACTAACTTTCACTTTTCGCCATCTGACTAATTAATTATCAAATTCATTTACTAAAGTTCATTAAATGAATTCAAAAATAGCATTCGAATAACAGCGGATAACTCAGAAAAAGTTAGAACTAATAGAGTAAAGGGCCGATATAAACTCTTTTGCTGCTCCCCAACCTCAAATTAAACAATTTTTAATGTTAAAACATTTTTTTATATTTTAATAAACAATTATACTGTTAAATAATTTTATTTATGTTAGTGGCCGTCCATTAATAACGTGAGGTGTTTTTTAAAAAATTAAAAATAAAAAAAAAAACCCTCCTCCTTGGTGAGATATGGTGGGACCCCCCCCCCCCCCCCCCCCCGAGATTTCAAAAAGTCAAAAAATCTAAAAAGTTCAAAAAGTCAATATTACAAAATATTGTAATCTATTGTCATACGTATATTCTCTGAATGAAAAAGTTGACGTGAGATTTTCGTTGCCCCCCCCCCTCCCCCTGCGTGAGATTTGGTGAGATTTTGTCGGACTCCCCCTTTCCCCTTTTGACCTCAAGTAATTAATGGACGACCCCTTAATAGGTATGTAAGTATTTCGTGGCTCAGGAGGAGTTGAGGGTTTAGGCTCGGACATTTCATTGAACTAATTAAGGGTGGGTGATCAGCCTAATGTTGATCCGAAATCAGAATTATCCACTGCCTTTATCCACGGGAAAGAAACCCCTTTTCCGAGGACTGGGTGAACCCTGGGATCGAAGAACTAACCTGGGAAAAATCTCGGATCTCCTCCGGGGATGGAATCCGCCATCTCCCGCTCCCTATGCTACAGGACCAGCTGACACATTTATAGTCGAACCTGTATATATCGAAGTAGCAAATTGCCGGAAAAAAAATTCGATATATAGAAATTTCGATATATACAATTTTATCATAATTACTCCTAAAAATTAAAATTAAAGCTAATTTTCGTATATGAAACTCAATTTCTAATTTATATCCGAATCACATTAAATGAAAGTTAATACAGGTAATTTAAAAATGAATTAATATGAAAGATTTATTGAGTACTATATACCTTTCAAAAAACAATAATCCAGACAGTGGTTACAATGATCACAGTTACATTTTTTTTTAAAATCTTGCTGAACAGCCAGTTTTGCGGAAAGTTCATCAAAGAAATGTTCGCATTTATTCAGTCCACTAAAAACTTAATCAGGAACATTTTCCGCAAATTGAAGTCCACGACGTATTGTTTCAAACGCTTCTCGCATTTCTTTTTTCGATGGCTTGGAAATGTTTCCACATTCATTTACTTCCTCTGGTTCTTCGATTTCTTTTTCAATTTCATGATACGAACTTTGTATGTCTTCGTCTGTAGGATAATCAGCAACGGCAATGCGATTTTTTATAATAGTCGACACTGTGCTTGTGGGAATACCGAATTTAACTGAAAATGTCTTTTTAGCGCATTCCGCTATCTACATTCTTCAGCAATTCAACTTTATCCACACTTTTATCCCAATAAGTCTTGGAAAAAAAATCGATATATAGAGATTTTTTCGATATATAAAACAGTTTTTCTATGTAACGAACGTGGAGATTTGCTAAGAGTTCGATATATAGAAAATTTCGATATGGGGAAGTTCGATATATGGAGGTTCGACTGTATATTAGTGGAATTTTCTAATTAATTCTTGAGTATGAAACAAAATAAAAAAAGATTTTTCTTCATTCTTTAACTGCCAACTTGAAAAACAAAACCAAAAAGAATGTCATAAATTTTATTATTTGAATTGAATATTCAAAACCTTGAATAACTTGAATCGTAAAATATGAAATGGATATTAAATGTATTTATTTTGAAAAATTATCATGATACTCTACTTACAATTAATATTTCAGAAGAACTTCAAAGCAGAGAAATAAATTTTAAACTTGACATTAATGGGCCAATTTAATTAAATAAAAATTTAAAAGAAATTAATTCGACTTACTTTATTTTTGTACTGTTTAGTATGTTTTTTAAATTGAGCATTTTTGGCGCTGTTTATTCACAAATTATATTTTGTCAATGAATCACATTAATTAACAAAATGTATATTAAATAGTATTATTTCTTTTATATATCATTCTTTGAATTTATATGCTACTTTTTGAATTAGTTCTGAAATATTAACGTTTCTGAAAACTACGTGAAAGCTGTTGATTTGTGATGAAATTTTAGTTTTCCGGTGAGGAAGTGTTCTTTTTATTTCATTTTTTAAATCATTTAAAAACTTGATAAGATAAATTCTCTAATTATTATCACTGCATTCTGTCTTTAAATTATAGAGAAACCATACGAATAAAAGAACCATCTGATTTCGATAATGTGACAGTAGCTGAATATTTAAAAAAGTATAAATGGAATGAAAACCAAGCTTCTACATTAAAAAAGCGAGTATTGGACTTTGATAAGATTCAACAATGTACTCTAAGTGACGGTAAAACTGACCCAAAGGTATGTAATCATATACAATATCAGTTATAAGTTAGGGCAATTTATAATTGATTGTTTGCTTTTTTTTTTAAGTTATCGTCTTAAAACAAGTCTATCCACAATTTTGTATTAAACACAAACCCAAGCGTCCCTACAATTTGCAATCTATCAAGCTCCGAATTGTTAAAAGTGATACTATTAAAAAATGGCGCGCAAAACTTATTAATTCAAGGGTTAAGTATAGTTTCAAGCGATGTCAACGTTAAGTTGATGTTGGTGTGTATAGGATCCCCAATTTGCATTAATCGAACGATTCTGAGTAAGTGGCCAAAATGGCCATCTTGAACCGGAAGTGGCCACATTGGGTCGAGGATATCATATTCACAATAATCGATTCAGTATAGACAAACCCCAATGTTGTTAAATTTTCACTCACCCGATCAATGGGCATGTGTAACATGAAGTGACCTGGATCGGAAGTCGGATTTTTTCCTAAACCTCAAAGTCATGGCAGTCAAACTCATGGGGCTCCGAATTCCGGTTTCGGCTATGAAGGTCGTTTACACAAAGAGACGGGCATCTACTAGCTCCATTCAGCGAGGCTATTAAAGAAAGAAAAAAAGGAATCGTTTGAGCAAAATTAACATAGATATTTATTTTGGATTTGACTAATGAGTGATTTTATTATCTGTACTATAGAATGTGAAAATTAATGATGATGATGATCCTTTTTGAACAAAGTAACTCAAAAAAGCAAAGGAATTTTGCTGGAATTATCACTGAAAATGGTATAAGAGATGTTTAATTAAAAAACAAACAAACTTGGATGTTAATTAAAAATTATAATACTTATAACTTAGGATATTTAAGCTAGAATAATTTTCTTCGTACGGGCTACAAAAACCAGATGGTCTCACGTGGATGAGAAAGAAATTAAAATTGTAAGATAATTTCAGAACTTTCCCAGTTGGTAAAAAAAATCACCTGATAGATACAAAGTAATGTTATATACGTATTTAGCAACTCGAGATCCCTAAATATGAAATTAATAGAAAGATCGGAGAATATAAGACTCCGCCCTTTCTGTCCTTTTCAGCACCTCTACAACTTCAAATCTTCTCCAGTTGGTAAAAAAGTCACGTGATCATTACAAATTAATGTTATATTCTTATTTTGTAACCCGAAATCCCCGTAGAAGTATCCTTCAACAAAGTTTGCCCCTCCTCTCATCCCTTTCTCACGTTTACATCCCTTGGGCCTCGATATCGGAAATTCGATCCAATAGAATCTTTTCGATTTTGACAAAGAATACTCTATGTCAAATTTCGTGTTTGTCATATATGTATAGATAATAATAGCAGTCATATTCTTTTAAAAGTATACATATTTTTATTTTATTTTATTCTGCTAATATTGTAATTATAATATTTTAATTAGCTATTAATATGTTTTATTATATTAACTTGTTAAATTTTCTTTGTCAATTTAGGCTGCGAAAACCAATAATTATCCTCAAAACTTTGTGCCATATGAAGAGAAGAATGTTTGCACTGAAAAAACAAATTGAACCTTTTTATAAATAAAATTAAAGAACAAAAACAAAAAGGCATCAATGAGAAATGGAAGAAAGACTAGGTATTCATAAAGGAATGTTTAAGCTGCACATATCTAAATTTTCTAATAAATAAACTTTAAATTTTAATGTGGAAAAAAGTCGCAGATAACTTGATTTCCTAAATTAAAAACTATTTTTTTTATATGTATCCTTAATTTTTGTTTGTTGTGGTTTTGCTCTTTGCTCTCTTTTAAAAATGTTAAATACAAGCATCATGGATTCATTTGTTTTTACTAATTTTACCTTGGTTTCTAATAAACAATTCCACAACTCTTCCAAAATATTCATCTTATGCAAATTTAAACTTAAGTTTCAGCAATTCTGTTAAATTATAATAATCTAGGTAATTAATGCCCATGAGATAACCATTTTACCTCCATGATAACTACAGTTATATTTGTATTACGTGATTTCAAAATGCTTCAAAAAGAAAACGGTTTTATAATAAAATAAAGAAAACTTAAAAAAAAAAAAACGGTTTTCTTTCTAAAATTTGCATAAAACGAATATTTTGGAAGAGTTATGGACTTGTTTATTTTTCTAAATGCAACAAAATTTGAGATTATTTTTATTCCATCGTTTTGCTTTAGTTTTTCATTTTTTTATGTCAATCTAATTAATTAAATTATGTACATCAATGAACACTATCAATCACTGCATAAAGAAATCATACACGGTAAGGAATTTACAATAAATTCGATGAGAAAATTATAAATACAAAACGCACACGATCTCAAATATCAAATGTCTTATGAAATATCAGGTAACAAACTTCTTAAAAAAGCTTAGATTGGTTTTTTTGTTAAAATGATATATTTTTGATGTTAAATTTAAGTAGGCTACTTTTATATTTTTCCTTGAAATTCTTTAAATACTTTAAATTAAACAAAAATAAGAAATAAACGGTAATTCGAAATCGATATAGGGAAGGCCTAACTTCCTGTCAGGGAGTGGTCCGAGGGGTCTGAGTTTTTTGGACCTACTTTTTGATGCTGAACACAAAAGGTTTCATTCTAATATCTCTAACCGTTTGGCCACTACAGAGTGTGACATCCTATTTTCTATAGGCAAGCTGTAACAGGGGCCGCTAAAAAATGAATTGAAAACGCCTTAGGGGGGTCAGGGAGTGGTCTTACAGGTCTGATTTTTTTGAACGTGGTCACCTACTTTTTGATGCTGAACACAATGGTGAAGGCTTCATTCTAATATCTCTAACCGTTTGGCCACTACAGAGTGTGACAGAGGGTGACACCCAGCAAGCACAATACCAATGGCGTTTCCTATGTTTTACAGCCAAGCTGTAACCTAGGGACCGCTAATAAAAGATTGTTAAGTATCTTTCTAAAAATAACTGACTTTCTAAATAACCAATGCTTTTAACTAGTTAACTGGTTCCTTTAAACCTCAGTGCAAGGAAACTTTTTAGACCTGCCCATGTCGTATTATGTTACCTAAATAAAAGTGTTCAAAATATTTTCTTTTCTGGATTGTTGGGTCCTAATTTTTTTAACTTTCTTTGCCATTTGGATTTAGCAGTAACGTTTAATTAAACAGAATGTAATGTAATGTCAACAGAACTTAGTAGTAAGAATCTGTACGTGTGTTAAGCTATTTCATCTTAATAATCCATAAAAACACACAATAAAAGATTAAAAGATTTTATATATAAAAATAAAAATTACATACAACCGAAACCGGTTTTCAGACCATTGAACATGGTCTTTCATCAGCCTGATAAGAAAATTACAATAAAATTAGGTTAAATACATTGGCAAAATTACGACCAACCAATTCTTAAACATATAGTAAGTGAAACGTAGCACTTCAGCACTCTTGTGTTGGTATTTGGAAATTTCAGGTGACGTATTTTTGCTTGAGACCTTCGTCATCGAAAGTCTGCTGTGAAGCATCATCGGAGTGGCTAGGCTGATGAATGACCATGTTCAATATCTGAAAACCGGTTATGTATCAATATAATTTTTTTAATCTTTTATTGTTTGTTTTTACGAGTTTTTGAGAACTTAGTAGTAAATGCTAAATGAAAAAACCAAATATAATGATAAATTTAACGTGCGTGAAAACATTTTACAAAGCAATAAAAAGGGATAAAAACGCACAACAAATAAAATCACTGAGCTACTTTTGGAATATTTGACACCGGGAATCCAGGACAG
>JAFIDM010000002.1:37467028-37488043 GCA_023159025.1 Thereuonema tuberculata
AATTTATGAATATCTTTTATTGACATCAGAAAGGGTCTCCAAGTAAGTACTAGGATTAATAGCTGCACTACATAATTAGTCAATGGTTTAATATATGCACATGTTAAAGTGTGCCTCCGTTTTCAGGAATTTTTGCTTGATTATTCTTTTAAAATTTCGTTAATTTTATTTTAAAATGTCCATAATACGAAATTACAATAATTAGTAGGAACCCCAACTCAAAATCTTTTCTTAACCTCTCTTCCTGCTCCCCATTTAAAATTGGATGATGTAGATTATAATTATTTGATCTGATAAATAACAGACGTCATTGAAGATTAGAAGTTACATCAAATTTATTTATATCAAATACAGTGATTTTTTTTCCTTACATTGGATGACGTCCCTGAAAGTTACGTCATCCGAAACAGTAACATTATTAATTTCGATAAATCCTTCCTTATATTCCACTACAAAAGAAGTATGATTTCCACACCATATAGTTTTCCTTCCTTGAAAAAAAAAAAAAAAAAAAACCTTAATAATTCCTACCTTGAAATGTGAAACAATTTCATCAGCCAATCCTGTCATTTTAATATTTTGTTTCGCTGTATAGACGTTACTTCACAGCAAACAAATATCGGAGTATTTGATTTCATATTTGTGCAGAAAACGTTGGGTATGTAAAAACATTTTTGGTTGTTCATTAATTGTGTATTAATTTATTGGGGTTGTTAACTTAACAAACAAGCCATATAATTACATGTTAGATTCTAAAAGGAGAGAAAGTACTCGTATATATGAAATTAAAGCCCAAAGTCTTATGGAAAACCCCATAACTTGAGTAATTTAATTCAGCAAAGCATATATTTTCTTTTGCGTATTATTCGAATTACAAACATGCTATAGTCGTTTTTTTTTATTAAAATAGTCGGTGACGTTGAAAGGGAAATGAGTAAAATTGATATATCGCAACACGTATCAATCTAGCTGAATCACAAATCCTGCTGACGATGGGATAAATGATGTGAACTGGAATGACTTTTTGAGTCAATACGTAGCTGTACTACATACAAAATGTAAAGTTACACGGTTCTAATATTGTCAAGGATAAAGTGTATGATATTCCAATTTTGTCTTTTGCAAAACTGGGGACGAGGGAACAAAGGACGATTTACAATAGCCAGAACGTTGTATAGTAGTGGATAAGATTTATTAATCAATATCCGGATAGTGCCACCTTTATTTCATTGGACTAAGATTAATTGCCACACTAATTTTTTCCCTTTCGCATAAAATATATTTAATTGTTCATGTTAAAATATGACGTAAAATAAAATTAATACTAAATAATTATGTAGATAAGATTCCAAAAAATTAAATAATTATATAATCATGACTGTTTAAGTTTAAGTAATGAGTTACTTTCACGTGATAAATGAAAAAGCCTCAAAAATAAGATAAAAATCGAATTTTTTTCCGGAAGTTTGGAATAAATAATCATTTTAGGAAATTAACAATAAGACTGCAAATAGAAGTAACTGATAAATGCAATAATGATCTTCTGTATCTATAAGATATTTATAGTGTATTCAATACTATGCCTAAACTCTTGTTCACTATTTAAAAATAACTGTATTCATTTGCTAATATAATATGAGAGTGAATTTCATTCAGAGAGCGAAATACTTTCGCGACAGTGAATTCGAAAGTCTACTTGCTATCAATCATATTAAATCCGGAACACATTATTGGAAATTACCATTATCAAACACTACATTTTGCATTTAGTGGATTCTACAGCAGATTGCACAACAGAAACATGTGATTACTCTGGTGATTTTTTTGCGAAGAATACACTAATATCTTTTAGGCTACTACAGAGCAGCGTGAATACTACATTAACTGAATAAATTTCGGCTATTGTATACTTTTACTAAAACACATTGTCAGATTTATAAGTCAATTACATAATAATACGCCGAATTTTTACAGATAAGCGAAGATCACAACGCCAATTACCAAAATTATTGCCGTTGCATTTGTCAGGACAAAATTATCTTAATATATAAAAATGAATGTTTGTTTGTTTGTTTGTTTGTCCCGTAAGCGTTCCTATACCATTCATCAGTTTGCGATGAAACTTTGGTGAGTTGTTGTGCGCACGCCCGCGAAGGTTTCTGAATTAGTAGAACTATTTTACAATATATAGTGCGCGAGTCATTGCAACAAATGAGTGTATTTCCGGTTTCAACGTTTGCAGTTTCCGGTGCGACTAGCATTTGCAATGACCATCAACAAAGCACAGGGACAATCGCTAGAAGTGTGTGGACTGAATTTGGAAAATCCATGCTTCACATATGGACAGCTGTATACATATATGGACAGCTGTATGTGGCCTGCTCACGCGTCGGAAAACCTTTTGATTTATTCGTGTATGCACCAGACGGAAAAACAAAAAATATTTTGTATCCAAAAGCACTTAAATAAACAGAATTAAAACACAAACACTTTCTTTCTTTGAGTGGCATTGCAACGCATGCCGGGTACAGCTAGTACTGTATATTACTAAATATACTTAATCATATTCTAGTTTGGTTTTCTATGTAGACGTTAAAATCGCTGCAACACTTATAACTTAGTAGATAAGTTATTAGATATATGGAAGGAGAGTAACCCTACTATGTTTTTTTTTTCTTGCACTTCCAACTATTTAGAAATTAAATGCTAAATGACCAGACCATTATTCCACCGATTTCATTAATTTTTCTTTTAAATTTTTGAGGGTTTGAAATTTTACAAAAAAATATCATTTAATAATTTATTCAAGATATCTTCTTAAACTAACAGTTTAAATTTTAGGAAAAGTCACCTGTTTGAATTATTAGAAAGATGATGGAATACATCGTATTTTTTACAAACACTGGCAATTATTAGCGATATTTGGGCGTGGATTAGCAGCAGTTTCTACAGGTTTAACACATCAAGAAATACATAAGAATTAAAAGAGAATGGGCAAACTGTATGGGAAATTGTCCTACCTTGTATAGTGATAAGATATATACCTATGGAAAGATCTCCGCTCGGAGACCGCTCGGAGCTATATACGTATAGATATGACTTATCTCATTGACATCTTACTTCCCGGATATATTACTTAATTATCATTTAATGCTTATTTTCAGTAACAGTAAATATTATTTTCCTTTATTACATGTAAATAATTATTATTTACTTGAAATAAATGATAATATTAATTATTAACTACGTATAATACTTATTACAGTGTGATTGATTGATTGTGTTGAATGTGGGTGGCAGGGAAGCTAATCACCTATATCCAAGCACCCTCCGCCTGTAGGTGGTTGGCTTCCCTGCCACCCACATTCACCACAATCAATCACTCAAAAGACATATTTAGACTTATATAACTCCGAACAGACTAATAACTGAGACAAGTCGTAATGATAAAAAATGTTCTATTGATGGAGATCTTTCCTTACGTATATATCTTATCGCTACACAGGCGTGGAGCAGATCTGCCCATTCTACTTTGTAATACGATCTATCAGTTATAATACATTCTTTAAGTTTGAATAACAATTTAAATAAATAAATGGTGAAAATGATTAGAAAGGAATCAAGTAGGCCTATGTTATTAAATTTCGATATCAGAGTGTGATGGATGATTAAGTCGATTGCAACTTGATTCATGTTCATTTCTTTTATGATTTTTCTCTAAATGGTCATTACTTCGTTAAAGTTAAAATCTGTTAAAATTTTATACAAAGAAGACAGTAGGCCTAATGTAATTCGAAAAACATTGAACCATGTACATCAGAAATTCTAAATGCTTAAAGAAATGTAAAGGAAGAATAAAGAGAAAAAAAAAAATAAGTAAGTAATTCATAAAAATTAAATTTTGAAAATAAATTTTAATTTTTATGATTTTCTTAATAAAATAGTTGCAGCCTTTTAAATCATTGTTATATTTAAGGCTTACTTGCAGAATTAAATTATTTTATGCTGTGATATTATAACGCAACAATGAAATAAGTGGTAGCTTATATTGGACAATAATTATTAATTATTTTCTAAAATGATAAGCGTAAAGAACTACGTCTAATCTGTAGTGAAATACTGTATCTCTAATATATGGTACATTTGTAGGAAGTGAGATGTATAAAGGTAATTCAAATTAAAACGATCCAAAAGACTTCTAAGCAAGACACTACCGCAATGATTCTATCAATAAAACGGGGACCTTCCTTTTGATATTGGAGCAGATGTTCCAGGGAAAGACCCAAGCGAAGGTCTCTGTTATTCAGACGATCCTTGATAATGATGTTCCCACTCCAACACTTATTCCAACTTTGTCTGCAAATGCTTCCACCGTGACTTCTGTCTTCTGTCAACTTCTGCTTTCGAAGCATCGTTGATTTCACTGTGTGTTTGACCTAGTCTCGAATCATCAGCCGACGATGACCGCCCCTCTCGATACCCCTTACTCCATTTTTTAACACTTGACGAAGACAAGCATTTTTAGTACATGTTACTCATGCGGCGATGAAGTACTTCCATCTTCAGCAGCTAAAAAAGCTGCTCGCTTTCAACGTTCGTTGCTGCAATGATTGTTTGGACGGGACGGTACAATATTAAGAAGTCCTGAAAAAAAAGCAGACTGCTAGTTTCATCACGTGATTGCAACGCCACCTATCAATGCGTCATAATACTATTGGCGCCACCTATGTTCTATGTCGAAAATTCCGCAATAAACGCATTTGGCATTTTACTATATCCTTAGGTTCTTTTTCATTTAATGACCCTTATATTTAATCAGATTAAAGTTTATGAAGATAATAGTAGTATTAAAAAAATAACTACCGGTAGCTTAATAATTTAAAATAAACTTGTTACAATAAAATTTCATAGTATGAATAATGCTTTAATAATTTAAAATAAAGTATTACATATACCGTATATGCTCCAATAAACGCCGAGGCTCTTATTGTGGCCGGTCTCTAATAAGCGCCGGGTTGCAGAGGGGACACGGCCAAATAGTAGCCGGTCTCTAATGGTAGCCAGGTCTTTGATATTTGCCTACCGGTAGTAGTGTAAGCGTCCGTATCTTTATAGTCGTGCGTAATACCTTACGGTACATTTCCTTACAAAATACCGCCGAAACGGTCATTTGACATTGCCTTTAAGATTCGCGTGGTTGAATACGCGAAAGAAACTTCTGGTGAGGCGTCTGCTCGTCAACAACGAAGCCGTCATTGCGGTTTCGGACGACGAATAGCAGTGAAAGGTACAGAAAGACATTGCCATTTATCTTTAACAGTCTTATGTAGCATGTGAAATTCAAATAAAGTAGCTGTTTGTAATATTAGCCGGTATTTATGTGTAAAAATATTGCGTTCTGAAGGTTTTTGTTAATAATGGCCGGCCTCTAATAGCAGCCGTCTCTATTAAGCGCCGGGAGCCGAGGCTAATTTTGCAAATAAACGCCGGGGGCCTCTATTGGAGCATAGACGGTACTATGAAATTTTAATTAATTAAAACTAGATATAAAAGTAGTTAAAACAAGTATTTTAATAAGTAAATTTAGGCAAATCTTTGTTAAAATTTTTGCGTTAACTGAAAATTTCAGTCCGTTATTGAAACTTTTAATAATTTTTTGCTATTTGTGAAGGTTACGCTATCAATTCAATGATTGCTTTAAAATGGATCTGGATTTTAATGTTGGCTACTGCTGTAGACGTCGCGTTTTCTTCTAGATGTGATGAAAAATTACTGAATCAGAGTTCTTATCTTGATGAAGATAAGAAGGTATATGTTCAATGGATAACAAATAACACGCATTTAATCATGAAAGTGACAGGAAAAACCAAAGGTTGGTTGGGAGTAGGATTTTCTCCAAGTGGAACTTTGAAAGATGCTGATATAGTGATTGGATGGGTCAAGAATAAAAAGGCTTATTTACAGGTATGGATTTAATTACACAATATTTAATATTTTACTAAATGCTAAATGTAATACTTATTAATACTATTAAATAGTAGGAAAAAGAAATAAAAATAATAACGGAGTCTTAATTTAAAATACAGATAACTACTTTATAATTGTATTTACATAAATAAATATAAATATATTTATCTTTTCTTTGTAGTTGACTTAAATAGTAAAAAATGGGATATATATAATAATTCATCTTACTAACAAACTTTCCCATTAATGAAATTTATCCAAATATGATACAATGTAAAATTTTTCTTTGTGAATTTTATTAATGGAAAGTCTGTTTGTAGGATGACTTAAATAGTATTTTAAATTATTTAAAGATAATTAATAAACAATCAATTTATTTTATAATTCAAATCTGACTACAGGCTGTCTCAATGAAGTGAATTTATTTTTGACTAAAAGTAATTCATAATGGGAAGAGAATTGAAAGCTTTTTGCATTTTTGGCAAGATGTTAAAATAGCTAATAACGTCCTTAAATATAAAATATCTTAGATGAAGCAGTTGCTGTCTGTAATTAACATCAAAGAAACGTTGATGGCTATTAATTTACTACCTACTAAACAAAGAAGTTCCAATGTAATAAAAAACAAACGTAAAAGCACATAATAAGGAGTCAGTGAGCCGTGTTTAGAATTTTTGATGGCAGGAATCCAGGACAGCTGTTTCTGGTTTCCAAACCATCATCAGCTGGATTTGCCCAGTATCTAACAGCTCAGTGATTTCAAGAAACATATAAAGAAAACAAAAGTCAACAAGTTCCAAAGTACTTGAAATATTTATAGAAGAAGTAGTGCAAAATGAAATGTTTTTGTTTTGTTTTTTTCAATTTTGCGTCAGCAGCTGATAGGAATAATCCTATATTAAAAACATAAGGATATTTACAAAACTTACAAAATATCATGAATCAAGAAAAGCTGATTCAATTGGTTCAGATTAAAAAATAATGTCAATTATCCAAAATAAGATTTGGAAATCTTCAATTTGTTATATTTCTTTCAGAAATTACTTTTCCACAGGGATCTAGATCATTTATATTTGTTTTGAACAACATCTGGACTGAAGATTTACATAAGTCATATTTCTTTCACAGGATTGTCATGGACAGCGTAAAGAAAGTAAACCTCCAGTTCTTGATGAGCAACAAGATTATGTATTGAGTTACGGTACAGAAAATAGCACACACACTATTTACTGCTTTGAAAGAAAATTAGATACATGTGATAAAGATGATTATAAATTGGACGTAAGTGATTTTTTCTTGTTATGCAACTTGCTATCATTTAACAAAATCGCTGATGACCGGTTTTTCCCAGTAGTCGT
This sequence comes from Thereuonema tuberculata, assembly GCA_023159025.1. NCBI lineage: Eukaryota > Metazoa > Arthropoda > Chilopoda > Scutigeromorpha > Scutigeridae > Thereuonema > Thereuonema tuberculata. The sequence goes on from JAFIDM010000002.1 coordinate 37,474,354, forward strand.
AAGCTCCATCTTGGATTAACTCCAATTGAAACCAATGGAGTTGTGACATGAGCTAATACTATTTGGAGAAACCGGTCGTTAATCTTAAAGAATTCAATTAAGCTTTGGCTTCAGTTTAACAGATTATAGTAAATTAAACAGATTACGGCTATTTAAACCAATAAATGTAGAAGTCTTATGAATGAAATTTATCAAAAAGTTGGAACGGTAAATGGCAATAAATATAGCGATTCTTCACAGTAACACAAATGACAATTTTTAATTTTAAAGAAAGAAGGAGAACTGACATTCCTTACTCATTTCTGTTGTTCGAAATAGTGTCCTATCCTCTTGATCTGCAGTGATTATTTTATACCACTAGAAGAGAAATTTAACATCATCAAAATTTTTTTTATAATAATTTTATTCTAATTGTATTTTGGCTACTTCTTCACAAATATTCACAATATAGAATTTTGAAAAGAATTAAAACTTTTTTGTTATAAATATAGGTATATTATAATATTACGATTTCTTTTTAATTTTATAGATTGGAACTGTAAGAATGATATATGCATTCAGTGATAAGGATCCTGTTAATAAAAGCTTTGTTGATCATCACATAAATAACAGTGGAACATCAAGTCAAAACATTGTGGGACGTAGATTCGAAAAACCAATTGGACCTGATGTAAAATATGTTGATTTCAGAATGCCGAATGTAAGTTAACCTAATTTTGTTCAACGAAGGTAAGATAAAGAAGAAAGTAATGAATAGTAATACTAGTTTAAAAAGTTTAAGAATAAATCTTGACAGACAAAATATATAAATAATAAATGTAAATATAAATTAATATTAAATTAATAAATATTAAATATTTTTAAACTTTTGGATAGAAAAGATTAAGAAATGACAACAGAAAAATATTCATAAAATTAATGAAAGTACTAACTTACAGAGTACTAACTGACATATTTTGTTAATGTAAAAAGTTTATTTAAAAAATATTTAAATATCTACATTTATAAGTTTAAAAAATGCCATTGAATTGTTTATTGTTTTATTGTATTTGTTGCAGTTATAAAACCACTCTATAGTGAATTTAGATGCAGTACTGAGCTCTTATACTTTATTATCCTGGGATTTTATGTATAATTGAAAAACGTATTAGAAATTTCACGTGTAAATTTAAAAAAACTTCAGAAAAATACATTCCAAATATGAATAAATATATTAACAATATTACAAAGCATAAGTTAAGCCTTGCAACAAATCAAATTAATTGTCAAAACTTGACGCAAAGATATTACAATTAATTTTTTTCATCAGATCTTTATTTTCATGAGATTTATTTTAGAATTCTTAAAATAAAATTTCACACTTTCTAAGATTTAACTCAATAGATATTATCTAGTAAGATTAAGCGTTCCAGCAGTGGAAGTGTTTTTATCATAATAATGCCTAACCAATCAGAATTTGAGATCGGAAGTGGAGATCCTACCTTATTATTAACCAAGGAAAATGAGCCTGTTTTCATTTAATCGAAGGTTTGGTAATCTGTAAAAGAAATAGCAAAGAAATAAAACAAATCACCGATCTCGGGAATCCATGACAAAAGAACCAAAGTTCCTAAAGCTGTGAGAGATTTGAATAAAATTTCTGAAATAAATTAAGTTGCCTCTGATGAGTTAGAAAAAAAAATAGATCAAAACTTGACAATTAAAATCCATCATTCATTTTATATCTAAAAACAAATTTTAAGAATGAATAGTGTTTTATTTCTTAGCCATCTGTGATCTTTTTCTTTATTTTTGTCTTTTTCTCTTTCTTAAATTTCAAAGCAATGAAAAACTTAAATGTTAAAGATTTAAAATGATCTACAATTTATCTATATTAAGGGCCTGATAGCTTAAGCAGTAAGGCTGGAAGATCTATTATCGGCGAAGGTCGGCAATTTTTCACAGCTTAATTTTTCTACGGATAGATTACATAATCCACTCAGCACTCTACAAAAAAGAGGACGGGTTTCTTTCCTGAAAATTAAAGGCGAGAATTAAAGACTAGCTACCTGACCTAAATCAAATTGAATCGAAAGATTGGGTGATTTACCTCCAGCTATCTACATGTGAAAAAAATGCACCTACCTATCTACATAAATTAAAATTTGCATGATTTTGGTGAGGAATGAGATTCATGTAGTTATTTTCAATTCTGTAATTAGTATTAGATTCTATTTTCATTTAAGTATTTAATTTTGTTTCATTTTCTATTATTTAGATAAGTCTTCCAGATGGTCAAGATACTTTATACTGGTGTCAATTTTTTTCTCCTCCTGCGGATTTAACAACGAAGCATCATATAGTTGGGGTAAATATATTCCAGCATTTCCATCTGTCACATTTGTCTACTTTAAGAAATCGATTATTTTGTTTGTTACATAAATCGAACTATCAAAACTCATTGCAGGAAGGAAAACTTTCGTATTGCCAGACACATCAAAACACATTTCACTATCATTAGAAATTGAATTTCAAAGATCATAAAATTGGATAATGCGAAATTAATATGTGTATTCTCTGTACTTACTTCAGTGAGCTATAAAAAAAGTAATTAAAAGTAGCAGTGGAAATTTTTCATTAAGATGTTATCTGTATTTACAAGATTTATTTATTTTATAAAGTATTAAAAGACACTAACAGCCACTCCTTTTTAAAGAAATTCGAAATAAAAAACTAAAAAGGTACGTTGCAAAATTACAAAATACTAATAAATGAATTATTTGAAATGTACTAATAATTCTAAACAAAAAAATGAATTGTTAGTTTGTATCTGCTTGAGTACCATAGTGATTCATAAATATTTAGAGTGTAATCTGAGATGGTAATTATCACTATAAACTATTTACTTTCATAGAAACACACTCTTCCATACATTGCATTAGTATTAAAATATTTATTAAAATACTAATAAGGGAGACAAATTTTCAGGAACTGTACATATTCCTTTTTTCAAGTCATTAATATAGGTATAACAGAATTAAGAATAAGCTTGGCAGCATTGGTTTAAACCAATGCTTAGTATTTTAATACTAATGCAATGTATGGAAGAGTGTGTTTCTATCTAATATTTTTGATATGGAAAGAAAGAAGATTGTGGAATAATTTGGTTTATTTACTTTCAATTTTTTTTATCGATAACTCCAATAAAAAATTTACTACTTTTTTATATGAAATAGTTCGAGCACGTATTTGAAAAGGAACAAAAGGAACTAATGCATCACTTCATTGTATATCAATGTGTTGGAAATAATATCAGCGATATTCTAAAGAATTCCACAGGATTTCAATGTTATGCTCCGGGATCACCAGTTCCATTTTCTCAGTGTCAAACAGCTGTCATAAGATGGGCAATAGGATTAAAGGTAAAATTTAAAAATGGAAAATATAACAATTAATTACTTTAGAATGCCTGTTGACTTTTTATTGACTTTTAATTTTTTTCATTAAATATTTATTTTTCTTCATCATGATTATTTTTTTCTCAAAGGATCTATTTTATCCTGACGAGGTAGGGTATCCTTTTGTGAATGAGATTAATGGACAACAAGTCTATTATATGTTTGATATACATTACAACAAGCCACGGAATGAAAATGGTAAGTTTTTAAAATAAAAGACGAAATCTATATTTAGAAAGAAAGTTAAGATTTAAATTGAGTAGTATTTATTCGAAAGACAATCTATGAAATCCTTATTTAAAAACAAAATATTTTCACGTCTTGCTAGTATTTTCTCAAGATTCAAACGGTCTTTCTATATTATAAAATTGTAACTTTAACCATATTGCCTCCAAATCCTCCTGATAAAATTGCCATCGAACTCTTTTTTTTTTTTTTTTTTTTTTTTTATCAACTCTATTAATAAATGGAAGCTGATATTGCTAAGATGTAAAAAGAAATTGTATACATTACCTATACAACCTATACGACTTTCTAGACCACAGATTTTAAGTCTGAACATTAACGTAATAAACAATTCTTGATTATAATAATGTCTGACAAAGTAGTTTTTCTTTTTTTTATACAAACTTTTGAAATAACAAAAAATGTTGACAACTTCTGAGGACTATATAATTATGTCTTCTTAATGGAATGGTAATGTCTTTGTTATGCATAGTAACCAGAGTTTCTAAACCAAAACATGAATCAATAACTATTTTAATTTTACAAAATATAAAATCTTATTCATCTTTTTGATGCTCCTTGTTGCAGTTCTTGAGTTTCATAAGCAAATTAAAAAAAAAAAAAAATGGATAAGAGCAGCAAATTACGATTACAGATGGAATTAAAGTAAAATGAAAAAGAAAAAGAAAAAAAAAAGAAAAATAAACATTGTTAAACGCAATCTAAAAGTTCTGAAAAAAAAAATTAAACCGTATCTTTAGAAGCTATAATATTTTTTCATTTCACTTTTTCTTATTTTCTCCACTTTCATACTCTCAGCGTTTTTTTCTATATTTCTTTCTGAATCCCACTTGTATTCAACTCTTATTCAATGAATGTGATAAGTATTTTTCGAATCTTTCGGCTTCCATATTTCTGTAGTATTTGAAGTTACAAATATTTATGATGTGTTATAATTCATTTTGTGAAGGTTTAAATATTAAATTTACTTAATATTTAATTACCCGAAATTATTTACATGTTATTTTTAACATAATATTTTTTTGTAACGTTATTAACTTAAAATTTAATACAAGTCTCTGTTAAATATCTGAAATTACTAAAATATTATTTTCAATGTTTTTTCCGACCCAAATTACTTGGGTCATAATTTAAGGTTTTGAAAATTTATTTGTTAGGTTTTAGATTTAATATTAATTTCCAAATTATAATTTTAATAACTTTATCTAAGCTATAAGAAATTAAAACAAGTAAGCTAAATTGTCAATAAACTGAATGATTATCAGTTTATTTCATAATGTGAAAAAAAAGTACAAATAACCATAATTGAAAAATGTCCTCCTTTCTTTTTCAATGATACCTTTTTTTTTACCTTTTCAATGATAGGTATAAGAGACAGTTCTGGGCTACGAATCTATTACACATCTGAATTGCGAAAATATGATGGTGGTTGGTTTATTATTGGAATCAATTCCTTTAATCCTTACTTGGTTATTCCTCCAGGTCAAAAGCACTTTGTAATTCCTGCTCATTGCGCTAAAGAATGTTTGGAAGCAGTAAGTATATATAAATAAAAAACTTGCTATTAATACTGGTTTATCAGAGAAAACGAGGCATATTATAAATACATCCCAGAAAACGTAATCTACTTGAAAATAAGAATTATGTAATTTTTTGAAATAGAAATATAATTAGAAATTAAACAAGTCATAATATCAGACCAGATATCACTGACTTTATAGCCTATCTATTATAATTAATCTATTAAAATCTTAGGCAGATAAAACAGACAAATTTGCAGAGCTTGTTTTTAATTGAAAAGAACACTGGCTTTTTTTTTTTTTAAATAGAATCATTGATCATTTTTAAATTTCTGATTAATGAGTATACACAATGATTTCATTTAAATTAATTATTCAATTTATTGAAAATTATGAAGTAAGGAGTGAAATAAAGAAAAACATCATGAATATAGTCCTTAGGCTAAGATTTATTGTATGTAATATATATTCTCATTTGTTGAATGTAGAAAAGGTATTTATGAATGGACTGTATCTCATAAATATTTAATGAGATGGCCGAAGTTGTTATAGATTGTTTAGGGGAAAAGCCACAATTAAAAATGGTATAATTTATGAAATGATCAACAAACATAATCAGCAGTCTGGAAAGGTAAATTAATATCCTTTTTTTAGTGGATATGAAATAATTTAGTAAATAATTGGATTCAAACAAAGACTCAAAATTCCATAAAAATTCCATACAAAATTCCAAATATAAACTTGCTAGAGGGGTCAGGAAGATGAATCAGGAAGCCACTAACAATTTTTAATTGTATATGTGCTTTTTGTAATCATTTGAAGTTAGCTTAACTTAAATGTATGGCTTTGGGCTTTAATTAGATACTTCTTCTTTTTTAAAGATAGAATTACTTTAGATTTACATAATATATGGTTTTTTTTTAACTATTAAAGACAATACTTTTTAGTGATAATATTAGTAATTTCTTTGGGAATACTGTATTTAACATCTTTGACCTACCTCAGATGATTAAGGTCGACGTGCTCGGCAGTCATGCCACCCACTTTCAATTAATCTAATCTACCTAAGATGAATAGGTTCATGTATTTGGAATTCTAATGTAATCATTATTATCTTATTTACATTACATTTAGAGAAATATAACAGCAAAATATTTTAATATGATAAGAGAAATTAGTTCTGTTTTCTGTTAGTATTTCCCTAGTAAGATTAACTAAAAAGTGATGATTGAAGAAGTACAGTACACAGTAAATAAAAACATATAGACGTTACTATAATGATTAAGGTGTGTAAATTAAATGATATTTCCATTTTTATCGCTGAAATAAAATTCCTTTGAATCGCAAATGCTTTTGATCAGTTAATGTTGTTTGTATTTGGTCTGTATAGTTTTCATTAGAAATACTACTAAGTACTAATTAATGAATAAATAACTGTGAAATGCACAAATTTTTATTTGATACTGTAGTTGAAACAATAATGTCATTGATTGTTGCTTATGAATTGCGTTAAATTAAAATATCTTACATCCAATTTAAATATATTCTCCTGTTTATTTTCAGTCACTTCCGAAGAGCGGCATTCAAATGTTTGGTTATATTCTTCATACTCACGAAGCAGGTAAGATATTCTATAAAAAATCAAAGACAGATTTGAAAATGTCTGTTTTGCTTTTAGTATTTTCGGAAAAAGAAAAGCTAATCTTCCTCAAGATCAAAACGTTTAAAGAGCCTTGATATTCAGCAGCATTAACTGGATTAACCATTAAACAAAATAAGCACCCTAGGAAAGAAGGACACCGCAGAGTACCGGCTTCATAGCTGTCAGCCATCAAAGTTTAAGGAATTCCAGATTCATAGAAAAGGCCTATTCATAGAAATATTCAAATTCAGAGAGAGACTTATTCTAAGTGTCTCAAAGTTTTAGTATTTGTAGTTTATTTTATTACTACTCTATCATCCAGCATTAGGTTCCATGTGTCTCACGACACCATGTGACATTTGAAATAACTATCTAATAATCTTTGTCTTAATAAACTTTTTTTTTTTTTTAATTTAATTTTTTTTATAATCATTATAAATATATGTGATTTTAATATGTGTTTTTAATTTTTATGTATGTTTTTAATGTCTTATTTCATCTTCACCATTATTAAAGTCTTCATGTCTTACCATCTAAGCAACGAAAGTTCCGGGGGAGAATCTTATTCGGTTGTGCTTAGAACAGCTGGTCTTAATCCGGCCTTGACCGGCAAATATTCAAGCAGACTTTACAATACTTTCTGAGTATCTCGACATTTGTTATTAAAACAGCTACATGTCAATGCTGAAAAATATTGGATGAAGATGAAGAATATGAAATAGATGTAGGTTCTTTTTCTCTAAATTTAAGGCCGCCACCCTATTTCATTAATGAAAGTTCAGGAAATTGACTTTACGCAAAAAGGTTAATTCTAAATGGAAGGTGTTTTACACAAGTCTTCATGACTGGGATTCGCTGTTCCCTTCATCTCTCTCCCTCTCTACGATGTTCTTCACCGCTCCCTTTCCTAGCCCCCGGCGACAGGGCCCAATGCCAACACCCCTAAATCCCAAATGGTTCCGCCCAACTCAAATGTCCGTTGGATCTCTCTTCTTATTGTCGAATATGTTATTCATTTCTCCGCTTGAGGACGAAGTGTAGATCACTTCGAAAGCGCTCGCATTTATTGTATTCTTATTTATGTATTTTATTAGAACTGTGTGTGGTGGCCAGAACCTAGTCATTCCAGGTTAATTCTTAATGATTCAATTGAATTTTTTAAATAATTTTGATAGAAACTACATTAGAAAATCAGCTTAATCGTAATGTTGTCACTAGATGATACACCCTGAAGAAGGGAACGGAAATTTGAAATGAGATAAAATGAGATTAAATAAAATTTTAAATACATTGATAATATCTAGATATGATCTGACTACATAAACTTCTGTTTCATGCAGTTTTTGATTGATTCATTTTTTATAATTAAAAACTTACTACAATGATAAATACATTTAATGCAACATTTCGCAGAGACACCTTCCTCTGCTTCATCAGGCTTCGAGAGAAAGATCTCTCTGCGAAATATTGCGTTGGATATGTTTATCAATGTAGTAAGTTTAGATAATAAATTATTGATCTATATCATGATCAATATATCATGATCTAAATATATCAATAATTTTTTTAAAAATATTTAATTGATGTATTTATTTTTTTCTAATTCCAATTCATTTTACGTAATTCATTACGAATTTCAGCAATTGAAGTTAAACTTCGTCAATATCGTAATGGGTCTGAACTAGAACCACTTGCCTCCAATATACATTACGACTTTAATTATCAGGTAATTGTAGTTATTTCTAGATTTTTCTTATAGCGATATTTCAATATTAAATTATAAACTTACTAATATTCATTTACTTAATTTAGGTTATAAAGTAAGGCCAATTAATAGAATATTATAAGTAAAATTTTCAAAAACTTCATTCACTTTTAAACAGAAACAAGAAATTTCTAAAATCAGAAAATTTCTTCATATTTCAGTATTATAATTTAACATTAACAATTTGTATGTGAAGCATAATTATATTGTTTGAGTAATGTATATCAGAATTATGATTACTACATCGTTGTATTCGAAATCTATAATACTATTATTTTTAAGAGAATTTCTTCAATTCTGTGAACCTGTTCATCATCGTTACGAAATATGTCAGATAATTATAAAATAAATATATAGCATACGGAAGAACTAAATTAAACAATTTAAGATAATTTAATTTATAATAAAAATTTAATTTATAAATGGATAATACTAATATATTAACTAGCCGTGCTGGCGTGGTCGTGCGGTCTCGGCGGCGGCCAGCCGTGGTGTCCAATGCGCCAGTTCCTGGGTTCGAATCCCGGTAGTGGCATGGGTGTTTCACTTTCCTTTCTTCTGTGTTGTCCGTTTCTTCCCTTGGGGTTGGCGCCCCCTTGCGGTATCTAGCCTAAACTCCTCTGGTAGGAGAGCGTCCATACCCAGTATTGGGTGTTACGGGCGATATAGATAGATAGATAGAATATATTAACTAAAGAAACCAAGATAAGACAAGGAAACAAAAGAACAGCATCTGAATCAAATAGAAATTACCTTTCCGATTCAATTATTAGGAGAGGAGTTGGGTACGGCCGTTTCGTCCTTCTACGGACTCATAAGTCCAGCCCTGCCTCCCCCGATAAAAAAGAATCTGAAAGGCAAGATCCTATTGATGAGAATCACCGCCAACCTGGAAGTGACCCCCAATAAAGGAAAAGCAAGAAAAATAAAATGTTGTGTCTCTCGACATCAACAAAATCCTTTTCCTACGACTCGCAGGGACGAAAGGACTTTAAGAACTGAGCTGAAGGCTGAAAGAATAATATTTAAGAAAAATAAGCAGAAAAGCCAAAGTTTAATGTGCTGTGAAATCTACTAAAGAAATCAAGATAAGACAAAGAAACAAAAGAACAGCACCTGAATCAAATAGAAATTGCCTTCCCGATTCAATTATTAGGAGAGGAGTTGGGTACGGCCGTTTTGCCCTTCTACAGACTCATCAGCCTAACCCTGCCTCTCCCGATAAAACGAATCGGAATTGGCTTTTTTGCTTATTTTTCAAATATATTGTTTAAAGTTTTTTTTTACAAATGTCTTACTGAAATTTTAATTGATTTTAAGTTTGTTTAGAAATTTTGCTAACCTGTTCTAAATTATTTCCAGACTGCTCAAATTTTAGTGAAAAATAGAGTTCTTCTGCCTGTAAGTAAATCATGATTTTTCAAAATAAAATATTATATTTTTTTAAAGGAACACTAAAATTAACAAACCTGTCGTTACTTATTCCATTTTGTTTAATTTTAAAAGACAATAGAAACTCATAAAAAGAAATTCTTCAATTTCATGTTTAAAGATACATTTCCGTTTTGATATTAAGGGAGATGCTCTTACTTTGGAATGTATTTACAACACGGAAGACAGAGACGTCGCTACAATAGTAAGCTATGTATATTGTTTATGTATTAAAGCTTATTTATTAAATATTGGAAAAATCCATGTTGATAATTATTTTTTTACTTAATGTATTTATTCTGTTTTTATTTTAAGTCATTCATTATTATATTTTTTTTAAAATTATGTATGTGAATGAAAGATAAGAATAATCTTTTATAGACGTCAGAGATGTTAATTGCAATTTCTTAATTGCTGCTTTATGTAAAAACAACACAAATTGCTAGAAAAATTGCCCGATATCGTTGCTTGAAAATCGTATGATTACTCACGTTTTAGCAGCAACTCAACACTAGCGTACCTGGCGGCGAATTTTTTTTTTAGGAAGCACTGCTAACAGCAATAACTTCAAGCTGGAATTTAGATGTCGTTTATTCGTGTTTCCATCCTAGGCTTCATCCACCGTCTTTTCTTCCGGGATCATTTTTTTTTTTCGGTTTTCTTTAAATCTGCTATAGGATGAGTGAAGTATTAAGCAAAATTAAAACTGAAAAAAATCAACTTCGTCGCTTCGCCACTTGCTAACAGCATTGCTAATCATTTTATCAACGAAAGCAAAACCAAAATTGTGACTTACTTGCTGGTGTAAGGTGACCCCGATTTCGGTAAGCCTGCAACAGGCAAGTGGCAAGTTTTCCAGCGCCTTTTGGACAAGTTTTCGAGCACGTGTTAAGCCACTCGTAAGTAATTAGGAATTTATAATAATATTTGACAGATTTAAAATTACAATCATCTTGGAATTAATATTAAGGGTTTCTTATACAATGACCTCTCGATATCCATCGTTAATTAGTTCCTTAAAAAATGTGACACCTGAAAAAAAACAAAAACAAATTTATTTGTTCGTAGACTTGCTTGATTATTAGATCCTGTAATCACTGAATTCTTTTCATAAGGAATTTTATTTTGTTCTACAACTAGTCGGCTACCCGTCGCTTCGCTCCGGAAGCCTCCCTTATGTAACGGAAAACAATTTTTTATTTATTAAAAAAACACACACACACACACACACACACACACACACACACACACACAAATTACATCAAGCAAACTAAAACTAAAATTTTTTAAAAGCTTTTTTTTAATTTAATTTTTGATGTCTATATTCTCTCAATCTACGACTGCTTTTAGAACCACCTTGTAAATCATATATCTATGATATATTTTTATTTTTTACAGAGATTAGAATGTAGGCCTAGTGGTCTAATGGCTAAGACGTCTAACTTCTGAGCAGTATTCTACCTAATAGAAATAGTGCATCTTTCTTTCTTGACTATCTTTTTTTTTATTCCTATTGATATGTTTCAGTCGTTTTCGAGTTAGAAATAGTGATGGTTTTTGAGTTACAAATAGTGATTTTTCAGTATTCTACCTAATGAAATACATATATACATACATACATACATACATACATACATACATAGCCTGTATGCCCTGTTCCACCAAGTGTGGGTCTAGGGAGCCAGATGCCAGCCGCCAGGCCGGATCTGGGCGGAACAGAATCTCTGTTCCGAGAATTTCAAGGGGAGAAGATACTGAGGTGCTTTCCCAGAGCTAACCCTCAGGACGCCATTACGGAATGACGTCAGACCGAAGAGAAAGCGAAGAAGAGGCTGACACACAGGAAAGGAAATTATAACAGCCATGCCCTTGCCGGGATTCGAACCCAGGAACTGGCGCACTGGACGCCACGGCTGGCCGCCGCCGAGACCGCACGACCACGCCAGCACGGCACCTAATGAAATACTGCTTCTTATTTCTTGACTCTTTTTTTTTTTATTCCAAATGATACTTTTCAGTGGTTTCTGAGTTACAATAGTGTTCAGTATTCTATCTAATAGAAATACTGCTTCTTTCATTTTAGAGTCTCTTTTTTTATTCTAAGGGGCACTTTTCAGTGGCGTTTGTGTTCCAAATATTGATGGTTTCTGAGTTACAGATAGTGATTTTTCAGTATTCTATCTAATAAAAGTATCGCTTCATTCTTTTTTGACTCTCATTTTAATTACAATTGTCACTTTTCAGTGACGTTTGAGTTACATTTATTGATGGTTTTTGAGTTGCAAATAGTGATTTTTTCGGTATTCCTCCTCAAAAAAAGAGTTCTTCTCTCTTTCTTGACTCTGTTTTCTTTACTCCAACATCTGGCGTGTACACCCACATATTTTTCAATATCACATAGGATTTGGTTAAGTAAGAATATTTAAAATATTGCAACGTTTCGGCAATTATCGTTCTAATTGTCAGTTTCGAATTACAAATAAACTGACTGATGTGAAATAAATAAACAATCTTGAGATTCAAAAAAATGATTGAATACATTCCTTATTGATGGGGGAAAGGAAAGGAGATATAAGTCAAAAAACCGTATAAAGAGAGTTGTAGTCCCTATGGCCTAATGGATAAGGCATCTGACTTCGGATCAGAAGGTTGCAGGTTCGATTCCTATCGCGGATGTTTCATTGTAAAAATTCTTTCCATTTTCCATTCGCTCAGAAAATTGCGCCGGACAGACACACAGACACACAGACAGACAGACAGAAAGACAGACAGAGAAATAAAAGATTTTAGTAATATAGATTCTTCTAACAATTACAGACGAAATTAAATGTTGGGCTCTCTAAATTAAATGTTGCTGTAATTTCTAATTTCATGTTTAACATGGCGACTATTACTCGTGTTAGTTTTCTCATTTGAGTTTCTAAACATGAGTGCCATGAGTTATTTTTTCCTGTCCCAAAATAAATACAATATACAATTGGCAAACAACTGTTTGCAGAACCGCTTTCACAAGGACAATTATGTCATCCAAACTGATGTAGGGTGAATCTACGGAAAACCTGTAATTCGTGTCACAGAGCAATAAATTGAAAATAATTGAAAATATTTGTCATTTTTCAAAATCACACATTGAAGTACAAAATATACTATAGTTTAGTATAATTTTTTTTTTAAATTTTATGGAATTTCCAAAAAAAAAGTTCTCCACAGAAGGTGATTCGTCACTTCCGTGGACTGTCACAAGCTACAGTTGGATAGCTTCTAAAGATCCAAACTGCTTTATTTTTTAATATTTTTCAAATAATATATATATTGTGAAATCAGAAAATACATAAATTTAACATAATATTGAGTGAAATTTTTTTTCGGATTATCAGTAAAATTTTTTTGCAACCTGAAGTCTTGTCACAAGGTTTAGCCATCGCTTTTGTGAACATTCCTAAACTTTCTAAAAATATCCATCCGATGCGCTAGCTGTCTTCCATTTCACTTAAAACAAAAGTTTACACGGCGATTTTGGATTGGGAAGTGATTTTATTCGTCTGAGTCGCACATTTGTCAGGAAAATATTATCTTTTTATTCATTTTTCGTAATTTGCACAGCTCATCCAGTCACTTCTGTGGTCTTGTTTAGAACCTAATTTTTCTA
>JAFIDM010000002.1:37504594-37553668 GCA_023159025.1 Thereuonema tuberculata
GGTTCGACAGCTACGGTCAGTCCTATGCTCGCCGGATTTGTATCCCGTTGAGCACGTATGGGACACTTGAAGACCACTCTCAATGTCATGTAGCAACATCCAACAAACACAATTGCGTTCTGTACAGCCTTTGAACTTGCCTGGATGGATATATTATTCGAAAACCTCGTTCGAAAACCACGTTCGAAAACTTCGTTGACTTCATCTAATGTCGCGTAGCTAATTGTTATTCCAGCGAAGGGAGGAGATACACGTTATTATATAGATGTGTCTAATATTTTGAAACTTCAGTTTTCTAGGAATCTGTTATCAAATCTGCTTCTATGACACTGGGGCACTCTAGTAATCTGTACAAAAGTGATTGTCAGCAGGCTAATTTTTTTTTTAAACTCCATTATAGATAAGTTCATCATTTGAATTTTGTATTTTTATAACCCAACCCAATAAGTTCTAAAATTCTAAATTACATTTATGACGCCTCTTAGTGGTCTAGTCATATTATTCCGTACAAAATTCCTACTGTTTATTAGCTTTAAGCTTCCTCTAGGACAACTTTCATAAAAAACATAATTCTAACAGTTCACGACTGTCCCTTATAAATAAATTTCTTGAATGGAATATTGTTTCTGAATTTTGAAGTAATTATTATTTTTTTTTTATTTAGCAACCGATGGCCAAGGAAACAGAAAGAGCGAAATTAAAGGTAAATAAAAATAAAATAAATCAAAAATTGCATTCACCTCCAAACAAAAAAAAAATGAAACACTTATCGGGAAGGAGGTTGGTTTGTTGATTAACATGTGCGTTGAAATCTACATAACATTATACTAATTTAGCGCTCTTTTGATTGTGCGACATCTTTGAACAAATAATGTTCAACAATTTCAAGCACAACAATAAATCAGATGTTGCTGTATATAAATAACGAGTTGGAATGGCAGAACGGAACGCCGCCCTAAACTCATTGCATTACACTACATCGTTGCGGAAAAAAATTATATTCATTATAATTTATAGTTCGCAGAAGGACCAATTGCATTAAGAACCCCACTATTCACGTCGAATGTTTTAAGATATTTTTTGAGGGTAGTGTATATTACAGAGAAAATATACTTTAAAGTATGTTAAGTCATTTCAACTCAAAATCGAAGCAATAGTTTCGTAAATAAACAAAAAATTCTTTTTTTTTCTGAGATTATTTTAATTTTATGGTTTTGATTCCAAGGTTATCGAAGTATTGATCCCAAGTTAATATCTGCTGCCGAGCAGGAGGATTTGGTTATAATGTGGAAACTTTTGAAATCTAAAGGATTAATTCCAGAGACAAGTACGAGAGGTTAGTAGTAAGATATAAATTTATAAAAGACAAGAAAAAAATATGAATGCGATATTTTAAATTATCTTTAAAACTGCTAAACATAATTGTGGTTAACTGTTTTCTGTTAAACATCAATAATCAAACTTTAATTATTATTACGGGATATTAAGTTATTTTTAAGCTACTCTATCAGTGGATTGGTGACTAAGATTTAGATTGATAATTAAGATTTACTCTGTCTTGAATGACAAACCTTGACTGAGAATATCTCAAAAAACTTCAGATTCATCAACAATTTGGATTAATTTGATAAATTACATTTGGATTATCACTTTGTTTTAATGTTCTGGAATATTCTGGTAATGTAAATTTTAGCATTTAAAATTGAGAATTTTGAAAAAACATTTTAAAGCTGATTGCTATTAAAACGTTACTTATTAAAATACTTCATTAAAGAAAAATAACAATGTATGATTTTAAAATGGCTGTTGACGTAAGCATCCATCAAGAAGTTCCTGAAAAAACTCGGAATCTATTTTCCTTAAAATATTACTTGACCTTCTTTTATAATAATGTAAAAATAATTTTCTGAAAGTAATGTATTTATTTTAATGATTGCTGTTGTTTATCTTAAATATCATTTATTTAAAAGTGTTTTTATTAAATTAGCTTTTATTTCATTTTATTGCTAGCTATTGATGAAAAAGGTGACTCTATACAGCGTTCCCACAATTTATTCCGACTAAGAAAGATCAAAGCTAGCGCTTCTTACTTAATTCTGACGAATCCAAATCCCATTGCAAAAGCTTTAACACAAAGTTCTGAATTAAGGGAAGAGTCAGAAAAATATCCAGAGCTCAAGGTAACAACATTCATTATTAAAAAGAACAATTATTATTTCAGTAGCATTATAGTCTGTAGCAATACAAAAACAAATAATGATTTCAAAATATACATATTAATTATCATCGGAAGTGCAAGGGTGCCTCGAAGAGCGTGAAACAGCCAAAGAGAGTGAAACAGCTGTTCCAGGATGTCACTTGGTAAACAATTTGGTCTCACCCATTGCTGTTTATAAATATTAATTTTTCCTTGGTTTCCATGGAAATTTATATTCACACAAAGATTAATCTAATTTCCAAAGCTCAAGGTTTAATTAAGTTTCCATTTAAAATAAATAAAAGATTACAAGAAGCAACAAGAATTAATGTTTTTGTTGAGAACTTTTAATATTATCATTCATTCAAAAATTTCACTTTGATATTCATTTTCATTTGTTAAATTCGAAAATTAAATGACAAACGTCCGTTTTATTAAATTATATTTATATCTTTTTTATTTGATTAACTCTTAAGATACATGTTTGACTTACACAAAAACAATTTCAGTATTCAGCTTCTTAAACAATAAAAAATAAATAATCTAAATAGAAAGATAACAATTATAGCTAAGAAGAATAAGTAAAGCAATCAGTCTACTAAATTTGTAAGTAATCATGCATTAGCTTATGGAGCTTTTTAACTTCCCAAATCTATACTTTCAATTAAATTTCTGAAGCACAGTTGTGCTTTACAAAAAGATTAACACAAATTAACTTGTGAAACAAAATTAAAAATAATGTCAAAAAAAATTATATAAAATTGATTTATAAAAATTGCCTTTATTCATCTAACATTTTACTTATAATATTTTTAGAAACAAGAATATATTATGAAGTTTAAATATATTGCAATTTCCTCAATTTTGTAACGCATCAACATAAATTGACTGCTCAATTGAAAGTGGACATCTGTGGTATGGATCAAAGCTTTATTTACAGCGTGTCTAATAGCACATACTAATGTCGTGTCTAATAGCCCTAAGCACAGCAACCACACGCCGTTGCATGCTCTCCACCAGTTTCTGATAGCAAGCAACCGGTATTTTTGCTCACTCCTCCTTCAAAGCCTGCACAAGTTGGATGCGTGTTTGAGGTCGCATCGGACGCGCACGAATCTGGCGCTCCAATTGATCCCACAGATGTTCAATAAGGTTGAGGTTCGGACTCCGGACGGGTCACTTAAGTTCCTGAACATTATTCTCCGGAAACCAGGCGCTGACAACACGGGCGTTATAGTTGGTACACAAATGGCCCTTCACCCAACTGCGAACACAACATAGGCAGCATGGAATTGTCTAGAACGTACAGATACTGTGTGGATGCCATGTTCCCCTCGATCAGTACCAACGGACCACATCCAAACCAGGAGAAACACGACCACACCATCACAGCACCACCGCCAAACATCATTGTTGGGATGATACACTCAGGTGTCCACTTTCAATTGAGCGGTCACTGTAAGTATTTCATTTCAGGATAGCTAATTAAAATGGACTGTATGCTCCTATATAACAAGACTGTTCCGAGTTAAAAAAGAAAACACAAAAGAAACAAAACAAACACATCTGAATAATCGGTTATGCTTTATTTATGATACATCTTATTTTTTTTTTTAAATTTGAGAAACATTAATTTTTAGTTGTTAACAACCTTGTATCCCCACTACATAAATTTCAGTGCAGAATTAAAAACTATGGTCATGTCTAAAGAACTTGAATATTTTAGGTCATTTCTCACATATAAAATATCTGCTAGAACTGAAGCAATCATACTCCCTCCAGCACTTTTCGGTAGTTTTGACAAACAAGCAATTTAAAGAATGATTAATAGTTGGGTTTCTGGAACACCAAACAGGACCTACATTAGAAATAGGCTCATCAATTGAATGCCACATCCATTGCCCTTCTTTTACTTCATCTGTGCCAGATGTCCAATATGAATCCATTTCATCTTTAAGAAATTAAGAAAATTAGAAATTAATCATATGTAGTGAGTGCTAATGCCTGTGCAGTAATTAACTAAATTAATGCTTGGACTTCTCTAATCCTATTTCAATATTTTAGTGCTGAAACTTAATTGAAAATTATTCATAATTTTAATTGATTTTTAATTTCTTTTAATTTTAATTATAATTCTTTTTATTTTATTTTATTAATAATTTTACTAATAAACAATGTTATTTTTTTATTTTTTTTGTGTAATAATTAAAAATAAGTAATTTATTTTTTTATAATTTTGATATAAAAATTTGAAATCTTTGAAAATTGTTGGAAAATAATGTATTGTTTTATATCGTGATAATGACTAAATGTTAGAAGATTGGTTTTTAAAATCACCAGTTTAATTTTGCAAATTAGCCAAACAATCCGGAGTAAAAACAAAAATAAACAAATAATTTTATTTGTAACTAGCAAACCTGTGATGAAGTGATCTTCGATTCTGAGACCTCATGTTTGATCGTAAGTCACGTGACTTGCGGTTGACCCACTTAGATAACAATGAAAATATAAGCATTCTTGGACACCGTCTCGGAGATCCGGATGTCTCGGGACGTCCGGTTGATCCACGTAGATAAAGCGAAAATGTGAGCACCCTCAATACTATAACTAATAATTGCTTTCTTATTTGTATTTCTGTGTCTTATGTTTTCGGAGGCGATGGGGCCAGAAAAAAAAAATCAACTTTTCTTTGAAGTTAAAGTGTCCCTCTACAGGCCGGGACAGGTCTTTGGGGCGCGGGAGGTCAGGCTCCCAGCATTTCGTGACCAACGGGATGAAGTTGAGGTCGGGTGGTCAGCCCGACGCCCGCCCGCCTTTAACTCCCGGGAAAGAAACCCGATACCCATTCCACAGAGGGCTGGGTAGACCCTAGAGGAGAAAGAGCGTTTGGAGGAGAAAGGAGCGTGGAAAAATTCCCGTCCTCCGCCGAGGCCGGGAATCGAACCCGTTACCTCCAACCCGCAGCCAAGCGCCCTGACCACTCAACTACCGGGCCCACACTTTTATTTTATACATAGATAGATTTTCTTTTAATTGAAATTCTTGTTCGATTGAACTTATTACTGTGTTTAAGTTTAGATAGATCAAATTTAGATCTTTAGGAAATAGGTGAATAACTTGTCTTTGAAAAATCTTTTATCATCCTTCGGAACTTTATTTTACGCAAAAAAGCTCTTCGTTCCCTCTAAGCGATGTTCTTTCATTTACATCAGATCACAAAACTTAATATACAGCAAATAACAGAACCATTATGTAAATTTTTCTCCAAAAAAAGCCTTACAAAATTGCAAATTAATTTTGAATGGCAATGTTATATTTATTTAGGGCTACTTCTCATTGGAATCCGAACTTCATTGTCAAAATTTAAGAATTGTAGCTCTTCATGCGCATTGAATAAGAAATTTATATATTCATTCTCTGAAACTATATCAAAGAATAAAGCTCACTTTTTTACATCAAGAGGTCCATGTGATGGACAAACAATTTTTCAAAATTTATTATATTTTAAGAATTTTTTTGTTAATATCACGCACTGGCCGGTAAAATGCAATTGGCTTTTATGTATCCTACTCATGGATAATTATAATCAGAAAAGAAGTCCTACTAAAAGATTTTCGGGATTATTTATTTTTAACCCCAAACATGCAAATGACCACATTTCTTAAGCTTAAGATTGACTAAACAGAGAAGTATTTTCGCTTGGCTTATACATGGTGTACCTGAAATGTGATGCCAAACTAAAAGGTTGTATTCAATCATACAAAACAACGAATAAATGTCATATAAACATGGGTCTGGAAATGCGTTATTTCAAGAGGTGTTGGCCATTACATCGTATCGTAGTGTCATTAAATTGCTGCTCAGTAATCGTAATGCTGCTCGTTCCCTGATTTAAACCCTCTGGATATTTTCGTATGGGTTTATCTTAAAGCATTAGTGTACACCACACCGGTTCCTGATGCCCACATGATCACGTAATGGATGAGTGCAACACAATTCGAAGTACACCTGTCATTTTCGACCGTGTTCGGCAGTCGATGACGTAGTGTTGCGCGCATTGCGGCCAGTGGAGGACATTTCGAGCACTTTCTGTAAAGCTAAGCGACTGTTCGGCCAACACCTCTGTATCATTCGTATCTTGGAAACAACGCATTTCTAGACGCATGTTTATATGACATTTATTCGTTGTTTTGCATGATTGAATACAACATTTATGTTTGGCAGCACATTTTAGTTACACCCTGTGTAAAGTTTCAGAAATTAAAAATAGGGTAAACCATTCACTTTACACTAAGCCTATACTTATCCCTGTGATAATACAGATAAATACGCAAGAACCATTAGAAAAAAGGTTTAATATGATATTTTCTCGCTGTCCTCGCAATAAACAATTGCTTATATTTTTTAATAATATAAATAAAGTTGTTATAAATAAATATAACATAAAGTCTGTCACAATTTTAAAGTGTGACAGAAGAATTCTTAGATTATAAGGATAAAAAAATCAAAAACATTTAATAAGAAACTATAAATTCCCACAACTTTCCCAATTAACGTTAGCAAGTGATTTAAAATTACAGAAAAACTCCAATAAATACACCAAGTAAAATATTTAAATTAATTCAAATTTGCCGAAACGTAAGGAGAAGGCGAATAACAATGCGGCGGGTGGTACTCGTCTAGAAGAAAGGACCAATGGTGGACTAAGATTATCAACTTCAAAGAATGTAACGCCTGTTGTAAACATCCGGAGCATCTCGTAGCAGACGAATTGGGAAATAAAGACGAGCACCATTGATCCTTTTCCTGGCCGAATTGCTGTTCGCCTTCTCCTTACGTTTCGTCAAGTTTGAATTAATTTAAATTTCTACTTTCTGTATGTATTGGAGAGTTTCTGTAATTGTAAATCATTTACTAACGATAATTGGGAAAGTTTTCGAATTTAATAGTGTAAGTTGATATTAAGTATTTTTGATTTTTATCCTTAAGTGTAAAATGCATTATTACAAAAATCTAATATAAATATACATACATGATGTTTTTCGAATATATATATATATATATATATATATATAAGCTGGACAGTTTTCTGAAATTTAAAATCCCAATACAAATTTCAAAAAACTGTTTCTATGAATGCAAAAGTTCGAATAACATTCACGTCATCCGCAGCATCTGGTGTTAAATTTTGAAACTAGACTAAAATTTAGAAATATTAAAACGCATTATAAAAAGAAAATTTGCTCTTTTTTATTGTAAATATTCTTTTTTAAGTTTTTATTTTTTATCTTTTTTTAATTTCTTTTATATAATACTTGTTTGCTTTTTTATATTGTTTTTTATATACTTTTTTATACTTATTTTATATAAATAGAAATAAAAATAAAAATAAATAAAATACTAAAAATAAAAATTAAAAATAAAAAGATGACGGTTATCATATCAAACACAAAACTTCCTTAAATAAAAGGATTTAATTTTGAATTGTCATTAGATAACAAATGATTAACGTCTAACAAGTCCTGTTTTGAAGAAAAAATGATTAAATAAAATTATGAATATATTTAATTTTATATTTTTGGTAAATTTGAAATTTAAATTTTTTCTGAAATTGTGTAATATAAGTATTTAAAACTTTATTTGGAAAATTACTAGTTGACCCGTGCGAATAATTCGCAAGAAAAAAAAAACACCTTTGAGAAATAATAAACAACTCCGAAGCTTCGTGCATGTTAGTTAAATACATTGTCAATAGATGGCGCCTTCTCCATTTTTTATAAAAAAGGTTGACCCGTGCGAATAATTCGAATGGTATCTTGATCACTCAGCGAATGATAATGTGGAAATAAATAAATGAACAGATTCTCAATAGTATGTCAAATGCCTTCTACATTTTTATAAAAAGATTTTTAAAATAAGGTTTTTTTTTTTACGAAAACATTAATTTTAAACAATTTGTTTATTTTTCGTCGTTAGAGTGAACGTCTTCAAAATGATATCTCAATTATTGATTTTGATGAAGTATTAAGGGAAATAAAAAAAAAAAAAAAACACCTTTGAGAAATAATACATGAGAAGTTTACAAATTTTTATGTTTTTTTATTGTAATAAATCGTTTATTTTTATTAAAATATAAATCTTTGTTTTTTTTATCAGTTATTATTAAAGAAACGATGAAATATCATTTTAAAGTGCATTTTTAACCAAAAAAGGGTGTATTTGGAGTATACGACGCGAAATGTTCTTTCGGTTTCGAAAGATAAGTCGCTTCGGTTAAAGAGTATCTACATTTTTATAAAAAGGTTTTTAAAATAAAGTTTTTTAACGAAAACATGAATTTTAAATAATTTCTTTATTTTTCGTCATTAGCGCGGAACGTAATCTTCAAAATAATGTCTCGATTATTGATTTTGATGAAGTATTAAGGGAGTTACGGCGTACCGACACTAAAACACCTTTGAGAAATAATATATAAGGATTATTTGTAAATTCATTGATAAGATAATTCAAATTAATTAAAAAATCTTCTAATTTGGAATTAATAGTAAGGTATCTTTTTAATTCTTGTATGAAGATGTTTTTAAATAAATTAAAACTAACATGAAATTATTAAAAATAAAATTAATCCGGATTTTTATTGGCTTATTAATAACCATGATGATGATATTAAATATGTAAATAATAACAAAATTTTTAATATAATTACAGCAGATTTTGAAAATTTATTTACAAATATACCTTTAGATTCTTTACTACAAAAAATAAAATTTTTAATTTCAGAATTCAATATAACTAGTCTATTTAATATTCCTATCAAAACATTTCTTAATTTTCTTCAATTTAATTTATATAATAATTATATTGAATTTGATGATGAAATATATTCCCAAATTAAAGGTATTGGAATGGGAGTAAATTATAGTAGCATTCTTGCTATTTTATTTTTATTGGCCTATGAATATCAATTTTGTATTAATTCCCCTTTCCAATTTCAAATTTATAGATATATAGATGATTTGATTATTTTTAATACTAATTTTAAAATTGATTATAAAGAAGAAAAAATTTATAACATTATTATCAAATTACAACAAACTAATATTAATACTGAATTTGTAGATTTTTTAGATTTGAGAATATATTATCATCAACAGATTCCTTATATACAACTATTTAACAAAACATTTTTATTCCCTTTCAAAATAAACAGGTTTCACAAATTCACAAGTAATGTTAGTTTTAATTTATTTAAAAACATCTTCATACAAGAATTAAAAAGATACCTTACTATTAATTCCAAATTAGAAGATTTTTTAATTAATTTGAATTATCTTATCAATGAATTTACAAATAATAATTTTCCAAATAAAGTTTTAAATACTTATATTACACAATTTCAGAAAAAATTTAAATTTCAAATTTACAAAAAATATAAAATTAAATATATTCATAATTTTATTTAATCATTTTTTCTTCAAAACAGGACTTGTTAGACGTTAATCATTTAAGTTATCTAATGACAATTCAAAATTAAATCCTTTTATTTAAGGAAGTTTTGTGTTTGATATGATAACTGTCATCTTTTTATTTTTAATTTTTATTTTTTATTTTTATTTTTATTATTTTATTTATTTTTATTTTTATTTCTTTGTATATAAAATAAGTATAAAAAAGTATATAAAAAACAATATAAAAAAAGCAAACAAGTATTATATAAAAGAAATTAAAAAAAGATAAAAAATAAAAACCTAAAAAAGAATCTTTACAATAAAAAAGAGCAAATTTTCTTTTTATAATGCGTTTTAATATTTCTAAATTTTAGTCTAGTTTTAAAATTTAACACCAGATGCTGCTGATGACGTGAATGTTATTCGAACTTTTGCATTCATAGAAACAGTTTTTTGAAATTTGTATTGGGATTTTAAATTTCAGAAAACTGTCCAGCTTACTATATGTTTAGTAATATAAGTTAATTTTATTCTTATATTCTTTACGCTCTAAATTACTAAATTGCAAATGATTAATTGAAATCTTTGCATCGCTAAACTATGCATCATTCGAGTTTGGCCATTATTTATTTATATTTACCACATACAAAGTTCCATTAAATTCAAAAATGGAGACGCGGAAACTTAACTAAAACTGTTGCTTTAGACATGGAATAATCACAATGACATAATTTTCCTACTGTATAATTAAATTCAAAAATACCATACCTCTATGTTTTTTTATGTAACTTCCAATCACTTCGAGTTTGGCTTGTGCGTGCTCATCAAATGAAATAAGGGTGGCCTTTCTATCTTGACAAAGTTGAACTGCTTCGTACCAATTGATAATATTTTTACTGAAATATAAGCAGTGCGTGTCGACCAGAACAAAGGGTTTCGGGCAATCTTCTGATGCTGAAATCCAAAAGAAAGTATAGTTAATATCAATATCAAATTAAAATTTTTGATAAATTACTGATAAATTCATACTAGTGTTAAGGAAAAATATTCAGATAAGGCAAACGAAGAGACTTACTTGATATATATAGATATATAGAGGAAAAGGTCCAAATATGGGCTACCACTTTTATTTTATGAATTTCACCAAGAAAAATTAAGATAATTAAATTCTACCAGTTTACTTAATATCGAAAATGAGTCTACTTTATGATAAAAAGTTGGAATAAATAAAAAAGCCATAGAAAATTGATAATTTTTTTTTAAAAAAGTAAAAGAAATCTGGTTTTTGAAATCGACATCCAAATATGGGCTATCAACAAAAACTTACTGTAATTTACTCGATTTTTTTTAAAAATAATGTGAAAAAATGCTGAAACAATTAAATTAAATGTTAATTGTCTATTTCTGTAGTCACAAACATAAATATCGTTTTCAGCATCTGCACAATCACTGGGCTCACGTAAAACACTGAATGTATTTGACCCAAAGTTCCCTTCCCTTGTGGAATTTTGAGGTCGCTATCATCTTCAGGTAGATTGAGTTTTTAAACTCTGTTTTATCCTTTCGAAATAATGTTTTGGAGTAGGCTATTTCTGGGCATTCTGAAAAGAAGAGATCGTAGATCAATTGTATATTTTGCTCCAAATAAATAAAAAGTTCTGAATTTGTACTAGCTCATATTTAGAACTTCTTAGGTAGCCTGTATTTTACCATTTATTGGTAAGAAACATTAAAATCGGTTCACGTCATTACCACGTGGTTCTATGCAATAAATAAACTATGCTAGAACAAGTTTAGAATGCAAGTAATGTCATGCATTTTACAAATCAGCTTTTGTAACAATAGAATTTGATTAAGAAAATAACAAAAACGTACCTGTGAAATGTTTCAATGTCATGAAATAGCTTGATTGACACTTATCATCACATTACCTTTGAATAACTTGATTCATTTCTTTTATTACTCCGATATATTTTCACTTTATTTCTACTGCGCGGCAGTACCTCCCATACCCGAATATTTTAACTAGCCCATATTTAGACTCTAGCCTAAATTTGGATCTTTTCCTCTCTTTATATATAGATTCATGAATTTGTAGTAAAACAAACAACATTAGAATTGTGGGGTTAAGTCTTAGAGAAATGAATTTCAAAATATAAAGAGGAAGAGGCAGATAATGCAGTATTAAGGGATATCTTTTATCTGTTGTGTACCGAGTAACGATGATGGCGATACTAGCATGGGCAATGTGATTCATTAAATCACCTTGCTAGATTAGCAAATTTTTAAAGTATATATTTTTTAACTGTAAACTATTCAACTTTCGAATTTAAGCATTAAATAGAAAAGTGCCAGCATTAAAAAGGAATTAATTATTTTTTGCACATTAAAAAAGTTCAGACCCAGTGTATACAAGCGACATCTCAAAACAGCTTTCTCACAGTGAATTGCCAATCATCAGTTGAGAATAGCACTGTAAACAACCAGGTCTAATACGGAGGTTGATATAAGTGAAGGTAGGAAAAAGCATGGAACCTCCAAGTTTAAACTATAAACGAAGAAATATACAATAAAAATAAAATAAAGAAATTCATGTGCTAGTCTCCACTAGCCTCAATGAATTTTCTATGTTATTATTTTTTGCATTTGCTTTATTTTATTATATATATTCAGTAATATATAGAAAGAATATGTTTTTAACTAATCAATTTTATCAATTCATTGACTTAAGTTACCGAACAAAACAAGCACCTTAAATTGAACTTTGAATGCATTTAGATTTGTTGTTAAGTTTTAGATGATGTTATTCTACATCCCATTGACACTTTATTGACATTGTTTGGTTAGATATTTTATTAAAATTAATAATTAAAATTAACAGTAATGTAAAGTTCGATAAAAGAATGTATATTTTATTTCGCTGTCTCATAGAGCAAATATCATTAGGAAATATTATTAGAGAAAGTATTAGTAAATGTTAGTAGGAATAAAAAAAATCTACTCTGAATTCTTTTTCAGGTTAGCAAATCCTACATGATAAAACCAACATGTCAATTTATAGTCAATTCACTAAAACCAGAAGTGGCCTGGACAATAACTCAGATTTTTGTCCAGGCCACTTGACAAAAATCCAAACCTCCAGACAAGTGCAAGGAGGTGTAACTCATGGGATCAGACTCGCGGCTTAGGCTGTACAGGAGGTTACACACACACACAAGCACTCACACACACAGATATTAGGAAATCCTATTAACTTTCCATTTCGTACTCTCTACGGGGGCGATAATAAAGTTCTAAATGCAATGGAAGTTCTAGCTGACGAATTTGATTTGACCCTTATTATGCTTTAAGTATTACCTGCTATTGCATTGGAAACTGGACTTGTTGGGAGACTATCCTGAAGGACGCTCTTGCAGCTTACAATAGCTACCACTAAGCAAATTAAAGTAAAAATAAATTATAATAATACATTTTTTTTCCTATTCGTAGCATTTTCATCGCTACACTCTTAACAAATCATTAAAAGAAATCAAAGATGCTGTAAATAAATAATACATACCTGACAATAAAAAGATGACAGTTTTCATTTTGTTTCTTAAACAAAGTCAGTACCATTAAATCAATAGAACTGTATTTATATATATAATTTGAAGTCTGATAATCTTTTAGTTACAAAAATTCTCGAGATAATTTAGTGATAAAGTGACTTTTTTATCTTTCTAAAAAGTATTATTCGTAATTTTTCATTTTAACTTCTGAATTCTTGTTATTCCATATCTATATAAATACTATGAAAGAGCTTTCTTTATCTTTTCTATCGATTGGTTTTCTATATATATTAATAAAATCATTCATCTGTTCTTGGTATACTATTTATCATCTAACGATATCTTTCTCGTTATTCGAAAACGTACGAAATTTTCTCTGAAAATCTGAAGTCAGTATTAAAAGATAGGTCATGAAATTCTGAGAAATCATTGTTTTAGAAATGTCGCATATAAGCAGTACAGTAAAGCAAATCTCATTCCTCTGTAACTTAGGTATTATCCCAATCTAAAACACAAATAATACAGTCGTTCTTTAATCATATTTTTAAGTGGAAATAAAAAGAAAGAGCTATCTGATAACAAAACAAAATATTTTTGTAATGCACCTAAGTAAATAAGGATTCTCGCACCCGAGCTACCACTTCGGGAATGAGACAGCTGTTTCAGCCTTATTAGGCTACCTCAGTGAGATTTACCCGTAATAGTAGCTCAAAGTGCGAGATAGAGAAGTTGAAACCATCCCGGCACCCCGGAATGGCTCCTCAAACAAAATCAAGCACCAACAGTAATTCACAGTGCACCGCACAGCCTCAAATTCTTGTCCCGCGATCCGCTGGGCACAAAAGAATTTAAGAAAGGATTGAGAATCCAAAAGAAAATACAATTAATATAAAATTTTTCGGAGTGCGAGAATCCTTATTTACTTACGTGCATTACAAAACAAAAATCTTTTTTTTTTGTCTTGTTAATACTTGCAATGCACGTTAAGCTTTATTTTACATTAGTTATCTGATAAGTTTGGCTTAAATTTCATATTTTGAAACTACTTTTAGATTTTATTAATAATCACAAATAATAGTATTCTAATATCTTCCAATGCTCATTAGTCACTTGTCTGAAGTTCCTAAAATCCAGACAATAACTGGATTTCTGAAAGAATTCTACTCAATTTTTTTTTTCTTTGTTAAGTTTGATTTAGTTAATGTTAATTAGTAATAAAATACACTCTGTAAAGAAAGTATAAACTCACCCAATTTTTTCAAATAACTTTTTATAATACGATTTGTTTATTTCCCTTTTTTTAAAATTCATATACTATTCAAACATCTCAAACATTTTTTGAGTAGTTTTTAAATTAATAAATTAAAAATTACTTTTCAACTGTAAAGAAAATATAAACTCAAAGCATAATATTTCGAAAATTATTGAAATTAATAATGTGTTGGTCCTCCTTTCTTCTCTATAATTTCTATCATTCTGTCAAACATTTTCCCAATTAATTTTTTTCAAATCGGACATGTTGATCTGGTCCCAAGCTTTCCAAATTGCAACCTTCGGATCATTCAAGTGATGATACTGTTTGTTTTGGCCAAATACAACGTTTGCCATCCAACCTCCCACGTTTTCAATTGGGTTTAGGTCAGGTGAACGGGAGGGCTATAGAATGACATTAATTTTCTCTGTTTTAAACCACGCTTTGGTGGATTTTGACGCATGTATAGAAGAATTGTCTTGTTGATCTTGTCAATTTGGCCCTCCTAGAAGGGGTCCAAATGATATTAAATGGTCGTACATAAGGTTCTGATATTTTTTAGAGTCTATCTTGCCTTCCACAAACACTATATCTGCCTTACCTCCTGCCTCAAATGCTGCCTACACCATCATTCCATTCCCACCTTATTGTCTGCTTAATCTTATCGTCGACGGAGTGCGTACATCATGCCAGTATGCGGAATATCCGTCAGGACCGTCAACACAGAAACGTTTTTCATCAGAAAAACTATTTCGTTCCACCTTTGATGCCATTTCACTGTTTTCTTAGCACAGTCAAGTCGGCTGGAACGATGAGTGGCAGTGAGATTGGGTTTGGCTTCAGTTTTAAAAACTTTATATGTTTACTTGACGTTAAGCTTTTCCATACAGTTTGGTGAGATACAGTCTTTGGCATCACACGAGCAATTTCACGGGTGGACATCTCATCAGACGCAGCAAGATTTTGAATGCTCCGGTGGTCTCGAGGTGTGAGATTTGGAGGTCTACCTGGTCTTTTGTGGTTCCATAACTATCTCCTTACTTGATGACATTCTGAATAACAGTCTGTGAACGATTTAATTCTGAGGCTATTTGCCTTGTTATCTTTTTTTGACCAGGGCGACAATGAATTTTTCGTATTTCTTTGTCAGTTAATGAATTTCCACGAGGCATGATAAAGTATTGGCATGTGTTGCTACGAAAATGAATGGATTACAAACTTTAGACACTTTTAATTATCTTTATGCAAATTTGGGATATTCCAATCATTTTGCCGGTGTCAAAATCAAAACATTTCTTAGCGAGTTTATATTTTCTTTACAGTTGAAAATTGATTTAATTTTTTAATTTGAAAAGTAGTCAAATGTTTGAGATATTTAAATGGTATATGAATTAATTTCTTTTAAATAGACTAAGAAAAGAAATTGGAAGTAAACAAATCATGTAATGAAAAGTTATTTGAAATACTTGAGTGAGTTTATACTTTCTTTACAGGTGTATTAACGATACGCCGTTTTCACGACGCTATTAGAAACATTCTTAATAAATGTTAAGATGTATTTTTAAAAAGAATTTTGGTTTATATTTGACAGGTTTACTTAGCTAAAGCTGTTTTTCGAAAAACACATTTTTATTCTCCGTTTGTCCATTTGTCTCATAAGTGCATTCCGTTACAATGGTTGAATGGATGTTTTTCAAATACGTAGCTTATTTAAAACTTTAAACTCTTTTCTTTCGATCTTCACCTTCTTCCATCCATCAAAGTGACTACCGATATCTCTTGCTTAAATTGTCCTAAAGATTTTTTAATACAGTGCTTATTTTATGGTTCAACTTAAAGTAAGAGCATGATTAAGAGAAAAGTAAAATTTAGCGTGTGCAATATAGAATTTAAAAAGTGATAAAATGTCCTTAAATTTATACATTAAAAAAAAACGGTACAAATACATTACAATAAAAAAAAATGTATGTATCTTCATAGATTTTATTTCATTTCCTCTAATGATGATATGGGTAATTACTATATTAGCTGAAACTAGCCGATCACCGTTCGATTTGGCAGAAGCGGAATCAGAGTTGGCATTCGAGTTTAATATTGAATTTAGAAATGGAGGATTTGCTTTTGCTATTTTTATAACAGAATATGAATATATTTTATTAATAACAATAATAATTGTGATATTATTTTTTCGAGGAAACTATAAATTATTTTATTTTCAGTTCTCGAAAAAACTATAATTCTTCGAAATTCGAGTAAAATATAAAACTATAAAATATAGTTATGAAACAGTGGAAGATAAAATGATAATTCATAGTAATTATCTTTCGATTTGTTCGCTTTTCAAGAATTTTACTCTTGAGATAAAGAAGCAAAATCTTGAGCAATAACTAATTCTCAGTAGAGAAAAATCCTGGAATGAACATGAATCTCATGACGTCAGATCATCTTATGCATGTTTTTGCTGTTTGAAATTGGGGCAGCCCTTCTGCCATTTAGTTGTGGTAATGTCTGTTCTAGCTGTTCAAACAGTTTTTTCGGACTTTGTTCGTGACTGCCGACGTAGTTTCTCGAGCTTTCTGTATATATAGAAATATCAAAAAAATCGTGTTCTGAACTTTTCTTTGAAAAGCAATAAAGACAGCAATACACGGCGAAAAATATGTGTACTTGTTATATTAATTTATACAAATAAGCGAATTCAGTTTAATATAAAGATCAACATTATTGTCATAAAATAACTATTTTTACAGTATATAAATTTTCTTTATGTAAAATTTTAATAATATATTAGTTCCTAATTTTAAGTTAAAATTCACGACAATTAACTAGCATAAAGGATTGAGAAATGGATTTTTTTTTTAATGGTATAATGAAAAAACACAATAAAACGTTTTTTTTTTTTATTTTGGAAAATACACTCTTTGACAAAAAAAAATTCGACGCACCCCGAAAAAATAATAATGAAACTTCACATGCAAAAATCTTTGACAAAATATGCAAATGAACAAAAATTCTCACTCAACAGGCTAAGACGCATTGGAACTGAGCATCGTGATGTTGTCTATAAAGAGCGAATCTCGCTTTCAGGAACAACACTTCCAGTGGATTCTGATTGCATTTCCTACCTTGACTCTAATAATTCCTTGTCGGTTTATTCGCGGTCACTACGACCATATGCCGGAGTGTGAAAGAGGACGTGACTTCAGAATACATGAGACTGGATCGACAAACCGACGAATCGTCGATGATGGGAGGAATAGGTCCTACACTGCAAATTTCAACGATAAGAGGGCAGCGGATGGCCAAAGGCGGCGACAGAACAGGAAGATAGAGCGATTGTCAGCACCAGATGTTTTTATGCTTTAGTTGAAAGCATTCAGGTTTAGGCTGTTACTTAACTAATCAGAGCGTTCTTCAGCTATTTTTACATTTGTTAATTGAATTATCCAATTCCCTTAATTACAATTATACTTTTATTCGTTATTAACTTTTGTAATTCTTCCTGATGATTATAAAGTAGAGAGGATGAAATTTTGATTACTCCCTTGATGTTATGTCTTCTCTATTAGCATGAATTAATATATATTTATTTGTTTTATTTAGGTATTTATTAATTCATTCAGATTTTCTTATATTTGACAATATTCTACTTAAATATTTTTTCGAAATTCATACAAATAATAAATTTGTTTTATCGTCTTAAAACTAAAGCTTTTGCAATCTTCTCTATGTAGGAAGAGTATGAGAAACTAGCTTCCAATTGTTCAAAACTTGCTGTGGATCTTATCAACTGCTGCTATTCCATTAAAGAAGTTATACAAATTTTGAAGCAAGATATGCCACGAAACACAGATCAACACTCCAGCATTTCGAATGCCATGGTTCCATCAGAAGATACAGAAAACTTGCAGAAGGATGATCACGAAAACATAGATATAAATGAAGAAGTAGTTCCGTCATATAAAGAAAAGTCTCTGTCTTCGTCAGAACGTCGTGAATCTACAGTTTGCTGCTGCATGACATTTTCTCAAAAATATCCTCTGTTGGTATACGCAGTGTGGAAAGCAGAAAAAGAGGTAGGCTTATATTAAATTTAAAATAGAAATTTGAATTTGTTACCAAAATTATGCTAATGATTTCTATTCTTCCTTTGCTTTTAAAATACAGTCGGACCTCTATTTAACGAACCTCTATTTTGCGAATTTCTCTATTTTGCGAACTTTTCTTTGGAACCAAGAACATTTTGCTAATTTCTTCGTAAAATAACCTCCAAATAGTGAAGTGCATTTTCTATTTAACGAACTTTTTCGAGATACAGCTGAGAGAAAAAGAAGAAATTAACGATGATATGCTGATTGATGATTATCTTTACTTGATTTTGAAGTTGAGACCTCGGAAACACTAACTGAATCGGATATTTTGGACAGTTTGAAAAATAAAAACAATACAGCTATGAATTGCGATGAAGATGAAAATGATAAAAATGGAAATGATCATAATGAAGAAATCAAAAAACCTTCGTATGATGAATTTAATGAATTTAATTTAAGTACGCAAGTGAAAATTTTTGCTTTATATCATTAAAATTATTACTTTTTTAATAATATTTATTGTTTAAGTATTTTAAATCTGTTTTATATAGTTTAAAGTATTTTAAAAGGTGAATCTCTATTTAACGAATTTTCCATATAACGAACTTTTTTTCAGGATTTAGCAACTTCGTTAAATAGAGGTCCGACTGTATTTTACACTTTCGAATCAGGAATGGAAAAAAACACTGTCTGTTACAATATTAAAACCTAAAAGAGATAAAAAAAACTTGTTTTCATGTGTAACGACATTTTTTTTACTAAAGAATTACAGTAGAGAAATTCCTGGCAAACATGAAATAAAGAAACAAAATTATCTTGCTATGATTCTGGTAATAGGTGAAGAATTAGTGGTGAAGAATATTTTACTGATTGTTTCTTGCATTAACAATCTAATCTTAGACTATTTCTAACATTCATCATGTATAAGATGTATAATCAAGTTTTATTGTTTTCCCGGTTGATTCCTTCCTTTGGATGCCGATGAGAGGAAAAATTATTTACACTTGCTTTCTGACAACCTGATAGAATCACTTGTTCTGTCAGAACAAGTTGGGAAATTTAATGGAAGAGACTTTACTGCCATACAATGGAAATTAGAAGATATAATAAATAAAATTGTCAATAAAAGAAGTGGCATTGTAACTATATATTTTTTCAGATGTGATCTATATATTTGGTTTGCAACTTGTACTGGCTTACTTGTATAAAATTATACATTAAAATGTAGCTTAGATCTGTTTAGTCTATTATTTCGCATCCACTTTTTAAGGACACATTTTAATAACTTTCCATTCTACGATAGAGATATAAAGTCTATAATTATACAGATCTTGGCTGGGAACCTGGGGCTCACCAAATTGTTCCCAATTGGGCCCCGTATCTTCTAATGCCCGCCCTGATAAAAAGTTGTTGCAAATTGCATGGATTCGGTGTGCTTTTTTACAATACAAATGTTTGATGTAAATTCATTTTAACGAGAAAAAAAGTAATATTTATTTACAGTATTACCATTACTTAACAATTATCCGAATGCAACCAACTATAAAACACATCTCTTGAAAATAATCATTCTGCAATTGCAGACTTGCATGTTTTACTATTTAACCTAAGATGAAATATAAAATTATGCATTCACTCCTTGTTTTAGCTTGCTAATCCTAAGGTTGAATGTAATAGAGAACCAAGCGTTATCACGGAAATAGTTTTACTCTTAACCTTGTTTTCTTTTACAGTTTATCGCTCATCAACATATTCAGCTTGCTCTACAGGAACTTTGGTTCAGACCATCTAATTCAGAAGCAAGAAATAACTATGAAACAAAAAAGAAAGATAGAAATATACGTTTATGCAAACAACCAAAATCCACGTGTGATTGGATTACATACTTATTTTTACAAATATTTCTAATATCTTTCTTATTATTGTTTTTAAGTCCTCTGATAGTATTTCTTAAAGGTAAGCTTAAAATTTAAATTCTTCTAATCGCTATTAACTTCATATAAAGTTATCAAATATTGAACAATATTAGCAAATTACAGCATTAATATATTGATAACGTTGAAGACATTATTTAAAAGTAAGAATTGGAAAAAGGTTTTGTTTCTGAGTTAGATTTTAGTAGTCGGAGAATGAAAAAAAAAATTTCTATTTAGTCTGTTTAGTTCGCAATTGCAAATATTGGGAACCTGAATGGATACTTTTTTTACTGTTTAATTTAAAAGAAAATTGGCCTTAAAAAAAGTTTTTAAAATAAAACAATGTAGATTGAAATAAAAAAATAAAATATTAAAGAACAATGAAACCTATGTATGTCATAACCACCATGGAGATAATGTAATGAAAATTTGTAAAGAAATGGGTGGATCGGGTGGCTTAAATTAAATGTTCTTTAATAAGTTCTATTTTAAATTAATACACAGTTTAAGTTGCTAATTTAGTGTTGCTAAATTTACACACAGTATCGGCTTGATACTTAAAAGTTCTGTTTTTACACAAAGTATTATTACAGTCAAATCTATCTCACTTATTCTTAGGTTCGGTTGACTCTTGCGAAGTTTTCTTTCTTCATGCTTGATTTGCTGATAGGTTCTTCGATCTTCGACGACACACGAACAGAGTAGAACTACTGTGGCTTCTCACGACAGACGGGTTCTTCATTTCTTCATTCGGCGACTAACGCTTCATTCAACTCCGCGACCAACGCCTCGTTCCCCGACTGATGCTTCCTTTCCGACCGCTCCGTTCACTCTCGTGTCTTCTGTCGAACTCGCCTCTCTCGTCTCAGCTATCGAACTCCCCCCTGTCGACTTGTAGCAGTCCATTAATATCGGGGTTCGCCACCAGCCTAATTTGCATATTCTACTTCACAAATTACCAAACATACATGATTTAAGAAATTGTAAATAAACATAATTATTTAAATAAATAAACATAAATAATTATAACAGAACCTCATTACAAAATTAATATTAGTTAGGCAAAAGCACAAAATATCCTTGATCATATTGTGATGAAAAGAAACTGAAAAGGACTATTGTATTCATATAGAAAATTTAAGATCTTTTGGAAATTTAAGATCCTAAGCAGGAAGCAATTTGAAATTATGGAATTGGGACCCTAATTGGCAAATCCATAATTCTTCCAAATTGCCATAATTCCATAATTTACTTCTACGTTGGCAATTCTTCTCTGGAAATTGCCTTCAAATTTCTTTCAATAACATCTTAAACTGTATAATAATTTAAAGCGATTTTTTTTGACAAAATTTTGCGTATATTATAGAAATACAAAATTAAGAGTAGTAGCAACAGGTTTAGGCAGAAAGCTTACTTGAATTCAGCTATTAGAGCACCCAAGCTACAGAAAAGAACAAATTAGAAAAAAATGAAAGAGTTTTACTATTAGTGGTTGTCTCTCGTTTATTACGGATTTGAAAATTTATACATACATAAAAATAAGTTGATATGTAGTTTTATTAATAGATTTTTAAGAACTATAAGTTTGATTCTAATAATGAGTAAAAAAAGACCAGTGAATAGCGGACCAGTCAGTCGCTACTAAGTTATTTCATTTGTCAGTCGCTACAAAGTTATTTTAAATAAGTTACCCGAAAAATCCGTATTTGAAAATAATTTCCTATAATCAATTCATCCAGCCATCTCTCCTATGAAAACTGATGCTGGTTTTGTGGTAGAATGAAATAATTATCTATCTAATGATGTAAAGCTAGTTCCTTATTAGAATATTAATGTTTTCTTTACTGGGTTTGGAAATGTCAACAGAAATTTAAACTCTTGGGTAGAGATTATTTCATTGCAATTATACTGCCCACTCTCTCTCCCTAGACTGTTCGTCGTATTTATTCTCAAGTACACACATTATAATGTATCTGGTTGAGTTATATGTTATCCTGGACAGCTTTGACAATTATCTTCATATTAATTTCCACCGTGACGAACTAAAATTAAATTCTTGAATGTTGCATGAATGCAGATAACTCTTCGAGTCATTCCTGCTATCGAATACCTACAATGACTGCAGATGCCGAAATATTGTCTTTCTTCAGATCATAATTTATTTTCTTTGATATTTCGACAGTTTCTTTTCCCAATTTAGAGTATCCTTATATTTAGCAGTTTACCATCTTTTGGGCATTTGTTCTTCAGCTGCTTTTCAAATCAATTATTCATTGAAACATCCATGTTGTCCTACATAAATGATAATCCCTTCTTAGGAATCAGAAAATCATTGAAACGAATTGCTTAATGATAATTATTAATCGCTATTAAACTTGAAAGAATATGCTTTTTTTTGTTAATTTAATTTGCAGTTTTAAGTTCACTGATTTTCCGAATTATTTTAAAGTATACCTAGTAAGGCAGAGTAGTAATGCTATTTATTCATAATAATTTGTAATAATTAAGTAATGCTATTTATTTATATATTTATTTATTTGTTTATATAAATAGGACGAGAAAGAAAGATCAGAATACTGCAGCCTTTTCTCCAGGAGATAGCAATTCCTATGAACCGATTCATTTACTATGTTGAATTCTATTTCATCTTTCTTATATTTCTGGCTGTAGCTTCAGTGGATAAAGAATTTTCCGAATCATTTTTTTTTATAACATGGTATGATTGGACTATTGCTGCTTATACCATAGGGTTCCTTACAAAAATCCTCTTTGACTGGATTCTAGCGTGGAAACATAATAAATGGCCATTTTTCTGGACAATCTACGAAACTGTCATGGTGTTATTTATGATATCAGGAACAGCTTGTTATTTTACTGCTAGTGCTGTGTTCTACATTGAGGTAAAAAAAAAATTTTGATTTCAAATTCTTAACCAATTTTAGTAATTGTTAATCCTAGCTGACACATTGTTTTGATAGTAAACGAAATTTGAAATTTTTATGAAAATAATGAAATATCTGCAAACTATGCCAGTATTAGATTTCATACACAATATCGACAAAATTAGTAAACATCGTGGTAATAGAATGAGCTCTAGTAGAATATTCAACACCACTCAAAAAAGGGAAATGTTCTACAATGTCATACTAGTAAAAGAAAATTTAATAAGTTCAGTAAAGGATAGCTGACGAAACTTTTGTAAAATTACACTGATCGACAATCATTTTGTTAAATGGATAATTGTGGCTGATTATTGGAATATTTCCAAAAAAAACAAAAAAACAAAGAGATCAGAATTTGTCATATGGGCTTCACTTTTTTTTTTACCGAAATAATGAATTTTCAAAAAATTATATATTTTGCTCAAAACAACCCGTTGTATTCTTCTTTTTCTTTATATTTTAAAATGATTTGTTTTTCTTTCAAGTTTTTAGTAATGAGCAAAAAATCATGCTAAGTGTAGCTACTCATTTATTTATATCAGAGTAGAAAAGTAAGTTTCGTCCTTCATAATAGAAATGAGAATCTGTCAATCTCTCTTGCTTATGGAGTAGACATGAAAATGAAATTTCTGCTAGTATCTTTTGCAGATCTAAAGGGATATGTACTAGAACTTCAACTATTGTCAGAAAGAAGAAGAAAATACAATTACAGTAAAACAAAATGAAAATGAATAAGCAGTTTGCTACTGTTTCCTATGTAATCCAATTAATTTTACTGTAATCTTAATTTAACTTACAAATTTAAGTTTAAACGTTTAAGGTCTAGAAATTAAGCTATATTTACATTTAAAACTTAATTTTTATATTTTAAGATTTTTAAATAGAAATTACGTAATTATTTATAAATAATAAAGTTTTATCCAAAATTCTCCTTAAATTTACTTATTTCAAGGAGTTTCATTATAAAATTTGTAATTAGATATCTAATGATTTCATAGATTAATAATAACTGAACTGTTACAAATGCTATTTGATACTAATAACATGATATTTTTCTTTTAAAGAAAAATCTAGGTTATGACATGGTTTTGAAAGTTTCGGTGCTCACAATAACAGGTGAATTTTTATATTCAATTGGAATATGTTTGGCTCATGTGAGGATTCTGCAGTGGCTTTGCCTCAGCCGTGAGTTTGGATACATTATCGTATCCATAGCAAAGATGATTTATGTGATTGGAAGACTGTTAATTATTTTCCTTGTGGTTGCCTATTCCTTTATGCAAGGTCTTCATCTACTATATAAGGAATACGAGTTTCCGGGAAATCTAGAAGATAATAAAGGAACTTTTATCAAGTAAGAAATAACTTTAATTTTTTTTTCTAAGATCATATGATTGTTATTGTGAGAACAAATCACAAATTAATGCCTCAAAATTTAAATGAATTGCAATTTTTCTACTTATTAGAAATACTGTTTAGGAACAGATCTGGTTTTTCTACATAATTCTTGTCTCGTCATACTGAATTTTTGAAATTTCAGAACAAACATTTCTATACTGAAATGCCAAAAATACAGATAAACCTGTTAATACCTCATATGTCCTCCACGTGCTTGGATGATTGCAACAACACGACTTAACATAGATACCACGACCGCTCTGTAATATTGCGGAGAGTGTGCACACCATGCATGCTGCAGAGGTACCCACAATTTCGTAATGTTCGCTGGTAGTGGATTCCTGGCTTATGAAGGCACACTGCAGCCTATCCCACATGTGTTCGATGGCATTAAATCCGGCGAACGCGGTGGAC
Organism: Thereuonema tuberculata; assembly: GCA_023159025.1. NCBI lineage: Eukaryota > Metazoa > Arthropoda > Chilopoda > Scutigeromorpha > Scutigeridae > Thereuonema > Thereuonema tuberculata. Next base: position 37,529,801 of record JAFIDM010000002.1, read on the forward strand.
AAGACATGACGAACTCAGAGGATTGCTCCTCCAGTCATCTTGTGTTGTGATGCATTTGTAAGGAGCTGAATTACACTATTCTTCAAAAGTATGGAACAGCCTTTAGAATAAATAAAATATTCGTGCCTCGCTGAACTAAAACTCTGGCAGACATTAAACTTCCATTTAATTTTGGATTATCGAGTAGCTCTTTCACTGGTAATTTCTGAAAATAGCCTTGTTCATTTTTTCATTCTAAAAAACCCTTGCCTTTACCTGTAGTTTTGTGTTTGCAATGATTGTCTGAAACTCTGTAAAAAAGCTGATAATTGTTTGTCATGTAGCAAGTGATACCTGCATCAATGTACCAGCGAGATGACAAGTAGGTTTGAAACATATATTATTCTGATTTCCTTTATTCAATGATAGACATTGGCCTTCTGACGATCTCACCCTTCCGCCGGTTTAAATGTCAACAATAATGCGAAATATTTCTCCTGATTCTTCTAGAATTGCGTGTCGCTGGGCCCCATAACCTATTAGAAGAGTGTTTGCCGCCGTCAAATTATGAAGGAGAACATATTTACATAAAAAACATTCAATTTACTGTAAATGCAAGAAAATGAAAAGAAATTTAACGTGCCCAATGATTCAAAGAATTGAGTAAGCAAACGAAGGCACAACGCTACGAGAAAGGATTCGCACCCTGAGTTGTCACCGGGAAGAGACTGGGATGGACCATTTCGTCCTTATTTGGAGTCATCAGCCAGCCAAACTCCACCGAATGACAGACTCAGAAGGTGCGAGGGGTTAGCTTTCCAGGGACTCGCTCCCGAGAGCGGGAACTCCCCCCGAAAAAATCCTAACCCAAAATTTCTTTTCATTTTAAATATATGACTTTTGGGCTTTATGTAATGCCACATTTAAATTCCTTTTGCGCCTAGCAGATTGCAGGACAAGGAATAGTTGTTTTTTGTTTTTTATTTAATTTTTTGTTAGGATTTTTTCAGGGGGAGTTCCCGCTCTCGGTAGCGAGTCCCGGGAAAGCTAACCCCTCACACCTTCTGAGACTGTGATTCGGTGGAGTTTGGCTGGCTGATGAGTCCTAATAAGGACGAAATAGTCCATCCCAGTCTCTTCCCGGTGACAACTCAGGGTGCGAATCCTTTCTTGTAGCGTTGTGGCTTCATTTGCTTACTCAATTCTGTAAATGCAAGAGTGATGCTAGGTTGCTTCCATCAGGAAAAACTTGCAAAAAACAAACACCTTTACGAATTCTACTTACTGTTGAAGGTCACCAAAGCTTAGAAGTGCGTCATTATAACATTAAAACAACTTTTCTCAATGGCGATGTCCAAGAGGAATTATTTATGAAACAACCTGAAGGATACAAAGATGAGCTTCATCCGGAATTAGTATGTAAACTGAAGAAAAGTTTATATGAACTCAAACAATCTTCACATGCATGGAATACAAAGTTAAATGGCATATTACTAAATAATGGCTTCACAAGAAGCAACACAGAATGCCAGTATTCAAAAATAATAGAAGACAGATTTTCTTAGCTGATCATATGCTGTATATGCTGATTATATTATCATGGCAGGCAAAAGTATTGATGATTTTGATAATATACTAGCTGGGTTTTTAGCACAAGAAGTGTAGATTACTTCTCTTGGACACTTGAAATATTATCTTGGAATTCAAGCAGACACTGATGAAAAGGGAATTTTCCACATTCATCAAAAGACATATATTCAAAAACTATTGGAAAAATACAGGATGGAAAACGATTGGGCGAGGAGTCCCACCTGGTCTGCCACAATTTCAAGCATTGACTCTAGCAGCGCACGGTCCGAGTCAAAGCATGCAATCGCGAAGCCCATCCTTTCTTCTTTTGTCTTTGACCCGTAAGTGAAAACCACGGCTTGAAAGGCTGTTAGAAAGACTCTGAACTGTCGCCGGATGTGACCAAGTTGAAATTAAGTGACGACCTTCGGGCTTATCACTATACGTCTCGTCATAGTAATCAGGTATTGTGCTGGCCCAAATATCGAGAAGGATAAGACGTGCCGGAGAATTTCTGTAGCAATGAATCTTCCATTGCATACAGGCATGCTGGCCATGATGAATTGCCACTTAAATTTGTTACTTCAAAATAGGTCTCGTCCGAGAAAGACTTGAAACGTCGTGTAAACTTATAAAAGTTTGTAACTCCTTGTAAATATTGTGCTTTTATGTTTAGCTGCATTTAAATTTTAATTGCATGTAGAAAGTCTTAGTAATATTATAGAAGAACTGCAATATTTTTCGCCATTCACGCTCCCATTTTCCAGTACCTGCATTTCAGTGCGCCCAGCAATCATAACACCTCCCTACCCCATGACCCATGACCACCATATCTGTCCCTTTCCTGTACGGAGTACAGTACCCATTGATGCCTTGTCCAATTTCGACGAAGTCGATACTTATGCAAACTTGCGCTAGGGTGAGCTCTGGATAGAGGGACGGCAGACTACAATCCTTCGGACAAATTGCGCGACGTATAGACTTCCTGCCACAATTTGTCGCGTTCTGTCGCTATGCCTCAGACCGTCTTGCGCCGGGACTCAGTTCAAAAACGGGACTCATCACTTTAAGACAATTCGTCCCCAATCAGCACAATTCCACGTTGAAAGTTCCCGGTACCACTGCAATCAAGATCTAAGTGAAAATAATAATAAATAAAAATCCAGACAATTATCTCAGAAGTATAACTATGAAAAAATGAAACTGTGGTTAATCTGAGGAAACAAAAGCGGTAACTATATTTTAAATATTTAAATAAGATTTCATACATAATCGAATAAATAAAAAATATGCTTAAAATCGAATGAGTGGGGCATCAAAACGTCACCTGTTGTGTAATTGCATTTATTTTGGCCTTGTATTCCGTTTTTTTTTTCTAGTTCTTTAGCCTTAGTTGCCCGAAAAACTGTTGTTGACGCCTTAGCTATCCTTCTTTCGCGCGGTTCAACGCCACAATGATCTTACTTTCCTGGCCCTAATGTTGGGTTCCAGAAACCCCTCTGTGTTGTAACGGTTCGTTCCTGGAACAGTTGTAGAACCACGGTTTCCCTGAGTTGGCCGCCAGTCAAGCGTGAAGCATAAAGAAACTTGTATATAGGGTTCTGCAGCTTTGCTTGGTCACCTTAAGGTGTAAGGGTCAGCGCGAACCGGCACAGTTACCGTCAAATAAACGCAAAAACACAATTATTCTTTTCGAAACATTCATTCATTTATTCTATCAAACCATCTGAGGAAGCTAAGGTGGTTTAATACATAGCAATTAGAGCCTGTTATCGCCCTCATATTAGAATATGGTATCTAACCTGTTTGATATGGTAAATTTTTATAAAGTAAAGAAAGTAAAGTTGAGCAAAGTTTAAAAACAGTAACATAATTATATTAATAATTTGACCTCTTTTGTTACCTAGTCAAGGTTGTAAAAAATATTGGCAAATTTAATAATTTAAACCAGTGGTGCCAACCTTTCATAATATGGGGGGGCCAAACTTGACTTTGCTGTGAATTTCGCGGGCTACAATGCAGCGGAAACTCCTATTCAACGACCAAAAAAAAAAAGGTCCCATTAACAAAAATATGTCATTAACGTAGGAATAAAACAGCGGGCCACATGTAACACCTTCACGGGACAGATATGGCCCGCGGGCCGTAGGTTGGGCATAGCTGATTAAAACTGAGTACATATGTAACATTTTGTTTTTTTGTTTTACATTACACCTATTCAAAGACTCTCCCACAATAATTTTAGGAGATAATGAGAGAGAGTTTGCTTTTCTCTACTCTTAACAAAGCGCTTCGATGGTAGCGTCTTGCTATCTCCCATCTAAGTGGGGCGCCAAAAACTCACCTCGTTTGGACGAAATAATTCTTTTCAGCCGCTTCTGTAAAGATTACTACAAATAGGATAGAAATTCATTGCTGAGATTCCAATGCCATTCTTTAGGAATGTTTGTGTTCTCGCGCTCATTTCTAGACAAGGAATTTTTTCACGCAGATAAAACAGAATGTACAGAATGCAATAATGTGTGTAATTATGAGAATGTGTGAATAATCGTGCTCTTATTTTAACGTGGACCATAAATATAATGGGTGAGATCAAGTGTTTACTAAGTTACATCTTAGAGCGGCTGTTTCATGCTCTTTGGCGATCGTCAGTTATGAGTATACAAAGTACAGGTTGTTTTTTTTTTTTTTCAAATATAAAAGTTAGATCAAATTAGAAACTCCATCTACGGATAAATTTCATTTTATTACTGGTGATATTTCGCGGAGAATATCATCTTCCCGCTTTTTCAAACCGTTTTAAATAACAAAGATTAACTTCCATTACATTCACTGGTTTGCACGATACAGACATATTATATTACAATAGTTAAAGACATTTTTATAAAATCAATTGTTAATGATTTAACACAACCTATATAACAATGTATTATAATTTTAACACAGCCAATTTAACACAGAAACATTTTAACACAGCCAATTGTTGCTAACAAGGAATTGGTTCACTGAAATTTCTCTCTCTGATTTTTTGTCATGTCCTGGAAATACGACAGTGTGTTCAGGTTAACCATGTACCCTTTGTCTTTATTTATGCATTGGAAATTATTTATAAATTATTTATAATTTATTTATCCGTAGATGGAGTTTCTAATTTAATTTAATAGTACAAGATAGAATATGAAGTACAAAAGTTAGATCGTTTCTGGTTGTTAAATAGGCATACTACCTTTGAAGATGATCCATCCAGTGCTTAAAAACTTATTATGGACAGAGAGAGAGAGAGAGACATACAAACTAAATGGCCTATTAAGCCACATATTCTTTGGAAAGTAAGCTAAAAAAATCTTTATTCAGAATGATCAAAAGAATATTTATCAGTAATCTACGGAAGTGTCTGATTCCAGTAGGGAAACCCATACATGTTCTTTCAATAAATCTTAATTCAATAAATAATATGTCTCTTTCATATTTTCTACTCTGTTTATTAATATGGTTAAGTTTTTCTTACATATCTTATTTGGCAGATATGGATACATGTCGAGAGCCTTTTTCTGGGCTGCATTTGGTCAAGGAAGTCCTGAACATGCTGAACTCCCAGATGGTGCTGAAAGACACGTGACAAGAAATATTTCTTTATCTGGAAGCAGTTACGTCAACTATATTCCCATCGTTGGTGAATCTCTGTGGGGACTTTTCCATATTGCTCTAGTGCTAATTTTACTCAACATTCTAATTGCAGTGATGACTAATTGTTATGACGAAGCATCGGTAAGTACAATTGAATACAAATGAATCAATAAAATTTGATACTAATTGCCTATACTATTGAGGCACCTAGCTTACTAACTGTACGCTATTCCCTGTTAATTTCTTAGAAACAGCCAATATATAAATTCTTTATATTGATTAGTAGCAGTCTATACGATTGGATATACAACTTTTTCTTTTAAAGAAATTATAAAAAGCAAAGAGAAAGGTTTAAATAATATAAGAGACATACTCTTATGCTTGTTATACTGCTATGTTTTTTAAGAATATTAGTAATTGTTATAATAAAATTTAACGGAAAAGTTTCTATTAAATAGGTTGGTTACAAAATCCGTGAAACATTATAAATTGCGGCATTTTCAAAAATGATAAATGAACATAAATGCTTACAAAATGAAAGACGCACTCACTGAATTATGATTTATAAATATTCAATGTGTCGACCTCTGGTAACAAGATACACATCTATCCAACAGTCCATTTCGCTCCATACTCGAGCCAGCATATCAGGGGTGATTGTAGCGATAGCAGCTGTAATGCAAAGCTGCAGTTTCCCGGTGCTTCTGTGGTAGGGGTGGTATGTAGATGTTTTCTTTTACATAACCCCACATGAAGAAGTCTCATGAGGTCAAGTGTGGTGACCTTGGTGGCCAGCGTGTGAGTCCTGGTCATTTGCTGAGTCACGGCCAATCCAACGATGCGACAATTCTTCATTCAGATATGCACCGACCTTTCAACACATCCGTTCCTTAGGCTTCAAACTTGTCTCGGAGTTTTGTTTTTGTTACCCTTATTGGCGGTGGAGTACCAAAGTGCATCTGAACAACATTCTCCATTTTCCAATAACACTTCAGTATCCACTTACGTTCATCGAATGAAAGTCTCACCGCCATTTTGGTTTCTAAACGAATAACAACAATGAGTGTGTTCCAGCGCCGTCTGGATCATACACAACACACCTTATATTTCTATCTCATTTCCCTACACACACACACACACACATATATATAGTGTATATATTATTGGTTTGTACATTATTGTACATTATTGGTTTGTTTGTTTAATGCTTAATATACAAACATTATTGGTTAATAGAATGTTTATTAATATTATTATTCACTCTATCAGCTTTGCAATTTTTGGAAACAGATGAATTTAAAGATTTATTACTTTCTTTTATGTAATGTTTGTTATATAATAATTGCCTATATTTTAAGTAATTATTATCAATCGTTTTTTTTATTTATCTAAATATATTCTAATACAACGATATTTCTGTTTTCTTACGATCCTGTTGCTTGTTTTCAGCAAAACTGTGATATTGAGTGGAAATACGCCAGAACACAGCTGTGGTTGTACTACTTAGAGAAAAGTAATCCGTTTCCACCCCCTATTAACACCTTGACAGAAATTTTAAAATTCATTCGGAATACTTTTTGTTCCTGCATCTACCAGGTATGAAATGTTTCATTACTTTAACTTTTTGGCATTTCGAAAAATACAAATTTTTATTATTAAAAAAATTCAAAAGTCAAAAACTGAAGATTTCGGTTGGCATAGATTTGTGAAGTTGCAGTAATATCCTTGTTTTTTAAGATTAAATATTGGATAGAAGAGCTTACTTAAAGAACAATTAGGTTAATAAAAACAAATCAATAATAAGTCAATTCATAGTTTTTTTATTACCAAGCATAACAATTGGTATTCAGAAAACGCTTCAATATTAAAGTGACAATACTATTGAATGACAATTAAAGCTCATTTATTCAACCCGTTGTAATTCAAGGGACATATCATGGCCTCCGGCTCGCCATTGGGATAGAAATAGGTTTACACTGTCCAACTGTTTCCAACGATCTGCGACCAGATTCGGAAATGAAAATGTAGGGTTGACGGTATCATATTCGTTTTCAGTGTAGCCGATTCAGTGTAGATAGATCTTAAATTTTGTTCAAATATTTAAAATTCGAAGTGACCTGCATTGGAAGTCGAATTTTTCCCACTCACTCCGCTGACTCATTTTTCTTATTCAGAAAGGATATGACTTAATATTTTTGCTCGGTTCTTAAGGCTTCGTTAAGTGTTACTTGCATTGCTGTTTTGTGTTGTTTGAAAAAAAATTGATTCCGCGGCCGCCGCCTCCGAGATATGATACACATATCTCATTATCATGGCCTTCAGATCCAAATTACACTAGAATTGTACTTTACAACACCCTAAAATAAAAAATATTCTTATTTTGAAAAAGTAGTCATTTGAACAATTTAATTACCATAAGAAACCTTTTTCATGAAAAATATTCATTTTGTGAAATTTCATCCAAAATGTCAGTACCGCTTTTCCTTATTTTTAAGTTTATTCTTATTCAATGAAATTCAATGAATTCCGTCTTCATTTTAAAATCAAATTTACATTTTAAATTATAGGCGATGGAGTGAGTTTAATTGTTTTTAACAAATTTACAAAGTAGCAGAAGTTGTAAAATACACGTTTTTATTTAAAGTTATTAAAGAAACCTGTTTCTTTAATTTAACTTCACTATGTTCAAGATTCGGGTGTGGAATGACGATTTTTATCATTACTTACTTCTTATTTTAAAAATATAAATTCATAATTATAAGATAATTTTCTTGATTGATTAAATTCTTAATTCCGTTCGTTTCAACACAGAATAAATCAACGAACACAAAAACAGAAGATAATCAGGTACGAATTATTTCAGTTTTTTTATTTATTTACTATGTAATTTAATTTTACTGTTTTTCTTAACTACAATATATGTATATAATTTATGCTTATATGGTAATGAAAGAATTTAGGTTATTTCCCACATATTTGAGTTTTTAAAAGACAATAAAAAAGAAAATCGAAAACTTTCATATCAAATTTTTTATATGTATTTGTAAAAGTTTATGAAATTGTTAAAGAAAATTAGAAAATTTTAAAATACAATAATTAAAACAGAAAATTCACAAAACTTATTCCACAACATGTAACATATATTAAATAATAATAAATTTTGAATGTTTATTTTCAGATTCTTTCTAAATGCATTATTTACATTATTACATTATTACATAAATTTTCACCTAATTCACTTTTTCAAATATTTTAGACATTCGACTGTTCCAAACATTATGGATATTTTAATATTTAAATATTATAAGTCAATATTTCTGTTAATTTAAAATAAACATCCAACCTTGTTATTTTCATTCATATTTTAAACCTTCTTTAAGATAATAAGTATTACTTTCTATAATAAGTATTATTATGTTGATTTATAATTATCTTGATTTCTTTTCATTTCCAGAAACTGAATAAGGAATTGATTAAGAGATTGCTTTACAACAAAGCTTTTTCGTTTGAGAGTGGGAAATCAACTGAATCAACTGAAGAACTACTAAGATTCAAGGACTCCTTTCAACATGATTTCATGAAATGTTGGGAAGCCAAGGACTAATGTTGTAGAAAATAGTTTTTAAATCGAAAAAGCCAACTATATCGGTACATACAAAAAGAATAAAAACTTAAATTAAAACATCAGCGTACGTATTCGAAACTTCTATTTTAAGTTCCATTTTCAAGCAAAATGAACTAAGAAAGGCACAATAAATAGTCTTGACACGCTATCCATTGTTAATCGCCAAATGCATAGGAAATCGCCAAACGTTGTGGAAATAATTCACTTTCAATAAAACGAGGAGTGACGTAACGAACATTTGATCCCAAAATTTACAGTATCTATAATCCATATTCCAATACGTTTTTAGTTGATATATCTTAATTATAGCTTCCCAAGAGTCTGATCATGCCAGATTCAAAAACCTCCTTTAAATATCTTATTTTTCTCTTTCCGAAAATCTCGACATTCTCTGTGTCAAGGGAATGGCTCATCGTTTTGCAGTGGACCGCTGTACTATAACATATATTTTCCATTTTTATTGCAGTCTCGTGCTCTTTCATCCGAATAGCCAATTCTCTTAGTATTTCCAATATAAAGGCATTCGTTATGCTTAGATCGGATGCCATAAATAGCTCCCTGTATTTTTGACACGAGATTTATTTCTTTCAAGGATCCTCGAGTTAGGTTTAAACCGGGCAGATTTTTGCGCAACACTGATTTTAGGAGCCAAAAAAGCGGCGGCAGTAAAAAAGGTTATTACCATGAGACATTGTAAAAAGCTTGGGAAAATGATGGGAGACGGCCACAAGAATTAAGGGATACAAGAATTATTAATGACAGTAATCTTGTACTCACACCCTACAGCACGATATTTTATGCAAAGGGGTTAAGTATAATTTAGGAAATGAAAAGGTAAACTTCATTGAATCTCTCACTAATTCAAAAGCACAAATATGGTTCATCCCCGATTCTAAAGAAAGAACAACTTTAAGAAGAAGGATAGGGAGATTAGTTCACGGACTTAAACATAGAAATTGAACGGAATTATCTCTGAGTAGATGTCAATATAATGAACTTGTACAACTACAGAAGAATAATAGTAATATTGCATTTACGCAAGCCGACAAAGGGGGAGCCTTAGTCATTCTGAATACTTGTGATTATAATGAAATGTGTCAAAATTTCATAAATGATCAACGCAGGTTTTGTGCCTTGGGACTTACGGAATCACAGATCATTAAAGAAATCAATTACAAACTAGAAAAAGCACATGATATGGGATTGATTCATGAAGATAAAGTTAAAGAGTGCCTGTATTTAAATAACTCGTTACTCACCTTCCGAGGACACCCAATGATTCATAAAGGCAAAGAGGGATCCCTTTACAAGGTCAGGCCCATTATCAATTACAAGGGAAAAGCATTTTGATCGTTTCTAAGTTGATTGGAATGAATGTAAAAACCCTCAATTATCGATCTAAATTTTCTATTGACAGTCGCGAGCCATTACTAAATTATCTAAGAAATAACCATGTTGTTCCCAACACAAGTATGGATTCACTGGACGTAAATAACTTGTATACATCTCTAATGCCCGATCTTATTTATCGAGCGATATGGTTCTCCTATAATCGGGATTGTGATCTTACCAAGGAAGGCTTATTGGTCAATGTTAAATGTCTCTTGTAACTTACTGATTTGCTTTTTCATCTACAGTACTTCGAATTTAATAGGCGTTATTTTTTGCAGGTATCGGGTACCTTTATTGATTTAACCTCATCAGCGGTCCTTGCGGAGGCTGTAATGAACTTTATCGAACATCAGGTGATATCTATTGATAATGTATACCACAACGTGCATTTTTTGTGTCGTTACGTTGATGACACTATTCTCATTGTCAAAAATCACTATGTGGAGCATATTTTCCAGGATTTCAACAATGTAAATAATAGAATACAATACACATTGGAGAAAGATGAAGAGGGCTTTTTACCTTTTTTTTATATCGGTGTACAGAAACTTGCCGAAAACTATGAAACATCGGTTTATCGCAAGCCAACTAATGCGCTTATTACCATCAACTTCCTTAGTTCGGTACCAGAATGGTACAAGAAGAACGCCGTACTCATCGCCCTTGTATAGGGCGCATAGGATTTGTTCCACTAATATTGTCCTAATCAATGAACTCCATATCAAACGCATTTTTTTGGCTAATGATTTTCCTGAGTCGATTCTGGATCGCTACTTTAGACTATTTGAGAGATAGACATTTTAATGCTAACAAAGCAAAATCCGATGGACAGATTAAAAACGACGCCAAAAACAGGATATGTAGGTTTGTCTCTTATTAAATACGATGAAGCCTTGATACAAAGAATAAAACCTACAATCATGGCTGCTGGGATTGGCGCTGCCTGCAAACCAGGAAATACTTTGTGCTCGTTTCTCAACAGAAAAAACAAAGCGCGAACCAAAGAAAAAGTGTCAAAAATACAGGGAGCTATTTATGGCATCCGATGTAAGCACAACGAATGCCTTTATATTGGAAATACTAAAAGAGAATTGGCTATTCGGATGAAAGAGCACGAGACTGCAGTAAAAACGGAAAATATGTGTTATAACACAGCGGTCCACTGCAAAACGATGAGACATTCTCTTGACACAGAGAATGTCGAGATTTTCGGAAGGAGAAAAATAAGATATTTAGAGAGTTTTTTGAATCTGGCAGGATTATACTCTTGGGAAGCTATAATCAAGATTCATCAACTAAAAACGTATTGGAATATGGATTATAGATACTTAAATTTTGGGATCATATGTTCGTTACGTCACTCCCCGTTTTATTGAAAGCAGATGAATTATTTTCACAACGTTTGGCGATTGCCCACCAGGGGATAGCGTGTTGAGACTATTCATTGTGTGTTTCTCAGTTCATTTTGCTTGATAATGGAACTTAAAATAGATGTTTCGAATACGTACGCTGATGTTTTAATGTAAGTTTTTATCCTTTTTTATATATGTGCCGATATAGTTGCCTTTTCCGATTTGTTATAACGGCACGTTAAATTTTATTAGTATAAAGTTTTTAAAGTTGTTATTTTTGTAATGATGAATAGATTTTTTTTTTATATTATTACGTTCTCAAAATTATATTTAGAGTTAAAAGAAAAAACATGCAAACTGAAAATTAGTAACTAGCTGCAAAGATAATGAAAGCGGGATGTGTCCAATATAGCAGTAAGAAAATGAGTGGAAGTAGGATTAAGAAATACAAGCCTTTTTTTTCCATGTTTAATGTTTATTTGAAAAGAAAAAAATCTTCGTTCTATTCCATTACTTGTAATCTCGGAATATTAGGGATAAATGAAATCGTTGCAATTAATATATTGATATTTTCTTTCTCTCTAATTTGCTCATTTTATTTTCTAGATGTGATTTTTTTTCCTAATTAATAATTAGGAGAAGAGAATTGAAAGAATATGCAACAAATAAGGCCTACCTAACGTTTTTTGTATTTTTACTGAAAGAGCGAAAATTCTGAAAACTATAATGGAAGTTATTTTAAGGTGTGCTTTTATGAAAAAGTGAATTTTGAATTAAGAGATATTGAAAATTTTTTCTGTAGTAATACACTTTGCAAAATTTAACTATGGCCCTTATTCGGAGCCTCCTGTTGCAAATTAGACCCACTACTATTCCCAAAGAAGTCCTTTGTGTAAATAAATAGTAAATAAGGGTAAAAATGTAGAAATCAATTAAATTGCAATAATTGCATTTAAACCAATAAAATACAATTAATTATATAATATTTAAAACATAGAGCATACAAAGCACATTCTAGATAAAAAAAATGGATATTTTGACCTTATCTGTGAGTCGAAATTATGTATTTGAAGCACATTACACACAGTCTCATGTCATCGATGTTCTTTCTATAAGTAACAGAACCAGATTTCTTTCTTCACTCTTTGTGTGCTATTCGGTAGAGGTTCAAGATGATCTTTCACGTAAGGTTGAGGCGTTTTTTTTTTCTTAACTTTCTTTACGCCCAAACCTTCACGAGTAGTGTCACTATCCTTGTTGTTTTTGCTCTCCTTTGAATATTCTTTTGCAATTTTAACTGATTTAGTAATCTACTTGTCTTAAAATAATAAATTAGTTACCTCAACTACTTGGCAATGGGATTTCGTCGCTTGTTTGTATTTCTTTCTATACTTCAGATGTGTGAAGAATGTTTTTAAATGAAGTTTATAATCTCTCTCCAAACATCACTACAGTTCAGTTCATGAAAGAAGAGCTTTTGATGTCGTAATTTCCTTATGGATTGATGTTTCCAGGACGTAACAGAGCCATCTATTGCTAAGATGCCTAACTGAAATCTTAAGAAAATTCGAAGACATTATTGTTTTTGTAATTTCTACAATTACGAATACATTTCTATATTATTGTTATTATTATTTTAATAATTAAAAACGTTCCATAATATTCCCCTTGCTTGGCTATGCAAAGTTTGTTCTTTCTTGGTCAGGCTTACGCGATCACAAAACGACGCCATCTTTGACTGACTGCTCGGAGTTCAAGTTGATGACGTCCTGACTGGTGACATTTGTTCCAGATAAAATCGATAGCTATGGAATGACAGTTTATAGCAAACAATGATAAGATAAAATGTCATGATAAGAAAAACATATAAGAAAATTGATGTTCGAAATAAGGCCCATGGACCTTGTTTGATTCATCAGTGGAGGGTCTTATTTAGAGACTCCTGTTAACCCACGCTTTCATTCATTGTTTTATTAAAAGATAAGTAAATCATTTTAACTGCAAAATATGAATACAATATCTTATTCTACACATCAAAAGCTTCAAATTGACATACAACTTGTTTATGCACATGAAGTTGCCCAAAAATGTAGAAGATAAATCAAATTACGTTGAGATAGGAACGACAGTAGCTTCGGATGATGTTCTTTATTCAATTGTAAAAATTTTGGAGAAATGTTTCATTTCAACTGACGTATTCAATAGTTTCTAGTCTAGCTGTTAAAGGCTAGGAGCTGTCAGAAACAAAACTAATATTATGAAGTTGTCCACGTTCTATTAATAAAATGATAGATGGGTCTATTTGGAATCGGGCTTTATTTGGCGCCTGTAATATTTAATATGTAATATTTGTAATATTTAAATAATCAATCTGCTTTCTAGTATTTCTTTGCAATTGTTGAAGCTGAAATAGTAAAATGATATTTTATTTGCAACTTAGCATCTGGGAAGTAAAAGGAAAGAGCAAAAAAAAACCCTTTATTATCTATTAAAGAAAAAAATGCATCATAATTTTTAACTAATTTATTACATTTCGCAACAGAAATGGTTCGGAATTCCAGATATTCTATGGAAAAACATAATGATCTAAACCATTAAGAAACGGATTGTTGACACAAAAGCTTACTTATTAATGCCTATGTAAAATAATATCATTCAAGATAAATAACATTTAATTATATACTACAGATTAAACAAAAAATAAGAATAAACTAATAATTATAAGCGAAATTCTAGAGCTTGTCCATAATTCGAAGTAATTTATGTTTTCTTTCTGCAATGTACGATGTCGTGTTCACTGATAGGCATATTCTTCTGTAACTGCACTGGATCGTTAAATTCCTGCATTTATAAATAAAATAAAAACAATAGGCCTTATTCACTGAAAAAGGTTAAAATGGTTACTAATCCCTGGCAGGGATTTATGAAATAAATAGTACAGTACGTACACTTACCATAAATATAGACTTTAACAAGTTCTTTTCAGTATAAGCACAAAAAATATTAATATAACACTTAAAACTAGAATACTTACTGTGAGTGATCTATTTATGAAATATCTATTTATGAAATATCTATTTCTGTAACAGCCTTACTACATTTAAGTTACTTTAACTTCTATGTGTTACACTTAAATTAATTGCTATTTTAATCAAAACGAAACATTAAAATAAAAGTTATTGATATGAATGCTCTTATTATCGATTTAATCAGAAAGAGAAATAAACAAAACCAAATAGATAAGAATACAAACCAAATTGCATTGTTAAAACTACGAGTAGATAAATCTTATCAAAACAAAACAAATCTTTATAAATGAAAACACATGCAATTCTAAAGTTAGAGTTGCAAGTTTTATTTGAATTTAGTTGTTGGTGATGGTGGAGGCAGTGGTTTAAAGCTTTGAATCAGTTTACCACAAAAAACATTGAAATTACTTCAACTGCCGATCCGGCATGCTGGCCGTTAGTTTTGGCGGCAGTATGGCAAGAGGTCGATGTGTCGGAATCTGGGTTCGAATCCTGATGCGGGGCTTGGGTGTTTCTATCTTCTTCAGTGTTAGCCTTCGTAGGAGGCTGAGGTCAGGGTGTCTCCTTAGGGTTTCTCCTGGATAATAATAACCAAACGACAGTAAAGCAACAAAATCCCTCAATCTTAGAGTGCGCCGAAAATGGATCCGGCGACGTCAGCAACAACAACATTACTTCAATTTTAAGCTTTGATTAAATACGCTTTTTAAAGAGCCACCCATTTAGGGATTCGTTGGATTTTTTAATTTTTGTTTTTTGATGAGCTGATATAAATCATTATTCAGCAAAACTATTTAATTTTTATTTAGCTTAATGATGTGAATGGCAATTTATTTATCTACATTTAAATTAAAGTTATTACAAAATTATTGTTTAATGTGATACAGAAAAAAAGACAAACCAGAGAAAATACGGAATAGTTAAATTTAAGCCAATATTTATTAATCTTTATATAATCTATATCAAGTCGAAGACAATCTTTATATAATCTGTACGAAAATATATTATTAATAAATTAATTACATCATCAAGAATGAGGAATCAATCAATCCAGTAAATACGTAGATAGCTGTATATCACGGGAATCTCAACATATCGTTATCAGAGATTAAGTTGAAGTTGTGTAGTCATACCAACGTTCCCATATCTATATCTTCGTAATGAAATTAAGTACCCATTCTACAGAGGTTGGGTTGAATATAGAACTCTTCTTGAGAAGAATTCATCTCGGAAAACTGCCCAAACTTCACTGAAGATCAAATTCGGATCATTCAATGCACAGTCATATGTCTATAACTTGGCTAATAAGTTCACTATCCAGTTATATACTTTAGTTTAAATATTAAAGTAATGCCTGGCTTATTACTCAATCATTTCGTATAAAAAGTTTACTGTAAATGAAAAATAACTATCATTAACAAGAAAAACAAAAGCCTATCTCTTTCATTGATTAACTTTGTATCGCTTTCAAAATACAGCCAAAGTACAAAATTAACATCAACCGGTTGAGACAAGAAAAGTAATAAAACCAAGGATAATACTTGAAGAAAAGAATTGGCCAGAGTAAGATGGGATAAATGTTTACTTAGATTTAAAGGTCGCGTTTTACTGGTATGTTTTACATGACAATTTTACAGTATAATGTACTTGAATCAAGGAAAATAACCTTGAAAGATGCTGAAATGTAAAATAATAAAAAGATTACTGACTGTTAAAACCATATACTCTGTAGGCCTGATCGTTTTTCGCGTACTGTTAGTTAAAGTAACAGGGAGAGTGTTTCAGTCTTCTACAGAATCTATTACTGCTTGCTATGATGTCTCCATCTTTGTGATAAGCTATTAGGAGTCAAACTGTTAAACAGGTTGTAATGATAGGAATATATTGGATTAGAAAATTGTGAAAAAAAGTTGAAGGAGAAGTTTTTAAAATCGACATCATCCTATTAATAGACAAAAGTTGTACGGATCTTTGTAAATTTGTAATTTGAAATAACCAATAACAGTACAGCGTTGGAAAACGTCAAGCATGATGTCACGCCCATGTTTAAACATGGCGTCTCGAATATTCTTCCCATTTCACAGCGACGGATCGCGATTACACAGTTATTATCAGCGTATTGAGATTTTCTTTTCCACATAAATGAAGTTTGCACTAAAACGCATGAAATTCATGCGTCAAAATTTATCAGAGTTTGTAAAACCTCGGTTTTTACATAATTTCTGCTGTGTAGCCACTCTCTCACTACTCAACAAGTAGGGGACAATGACGATGCACGTGCCGTCATTGTTGCCCAGACAGGATTATTGTTATTGGCTGTTGTACATTCGTTATTGTTATTGTTGAAACTGGTAAATCAATTTTTTATTTTATTTTATTTTAGCAAAATTTGGCTTAGTCATACAAATTATATGTGGGCTGTTGTGGAATCATAGCTTTTAAAAAATGAAGTTAGAACATCATTTTCAATCTTGTGTTTTCAAAAATTTCACGGGATTTCAAAAAATATGGCATTTGTATTGCCTCAATTTCGACGAGCCTATTCGTTTAGGGCAGCAGGTTGCCATTATGTTTCATAATGAGAAACCGCAGCGCTGGCTACTACGAAAGTGGTATATCAATTTTTTTATTTTTTTTTTATTTTAACAATATTTTAAGGGCTGTTATGGAAGTCATGGCTTCTAAAAAAATGAGCTTAGAACTTCTTTTTCAATCTTGTGTTTTTCAAAAATTTCAGGGTATTTCAAAAATGTGGTATTTGTTTTACTTCCGTTAATATTGACTCAATTTCGACGAGCCTATTCTTTTAGGGCAGCAGGTTGCCATTATGTTTCATAATGAGAAACCGTAGCGCTGGCTACTTCGAAAGTGGTAAATCAATTTTTTTTATTTTTTTTATTTTAACAATATTATAATATTATTTTAACAATTAAGCCGATATTCAAATTACATACGGGCTGTTATGGAAGTCATGGCTCCTAAAAAAATTTGCTTAGAACATCTTTTTCAATCTTGTGTTTTTCAAAAATGTGGAATTTGTTTTACTTCCGTGAATATTTCACGGGTTGCAACTAGTTACTCATCCATTACTCATACGTACTACAACCTTTGCAGCGCCACATTTTCCCCTGTTGGCGACTTTTGGTACTATTTTTTTTTTTTTTTTTAGAAATCGAAACCGCATGTTCCACTTTATATGGCCACCGAATGTTGTTACGATTCCTCTAATACATTCCTTGTTTGAGGACTCTGAACAACTCACGTTATTTTATGCCCACCCGGTATACGTATAATATAGTCATCAACGTTACATATAATACGTAAAATCATTCATTACGCGACCTAAAAACCACATTGTTTCTAAAATGCGTTTTCTCTTTTTTGAAGAGTTGCAGCTTTACGATTTTCATAAAAGTAGCTTACTGTAGGATCAAACTATACGTGGCAAAATGGAGTCTGGGCAGCCTCTCGAAATAGCCATTTTTGGGAACAGGACCAAGTGACCACTTCTAAAAATAGGAGAAACAGAGATGTGGGATCAACATTTTTTACATGAATTCAAAATACTACCCAAGTCTATCTACTGGCGGCAAATGTATGAAGCCAACTATTACTATTTTTAAGAAAATCGCATCCAAACATTCAATCATCATGTGGTCAACTTGGCCAAGATATTGGAAACATATTTAACTCAGGAGAAGATAAAGGCACAAATTTATGATGATTTCTAGTACCTGGAATTCTTTTTGCCTTTTAGACATTCTGCAATAATTTTCGCATGGTTTTGAAAAATTTCAATCGGCTTTGGAATCATTCTTCATAAAAGGTAAAACTTTTTAAAACATTGATATTTAGGTTTTCTAGTTGAGTCATTCTTCACTTTGTTATTGATCAACAATTGTAAGTGCGTTACTACTGAAGAAAGCTTGACAGCTACTACACTGAGATAATTATAGAACGCTAACTTTAACATTTTTTTTTTCAAAAACTTGGCAACACATCCTTCTCATTTTTTTATAGCTTTATTTGGACTTTCATTTCCTTGTAAAAAATTCAAGGAATTTAAAAAATTAAAAACTAAATTGTTTCTAAAATGCGCTTTCAATTTTTTGAAAAATTGCAGCGGATCGATCTTTATGAAAATCAAATTTCAAGTAGCTTATTATAGGATCATACGATACGTGGTGAAATTGAGACTGGACAGCCTCTCGAAATAGCCATACGAAAAAGGACCAACATTGTTGTTTTAATTGTTTAAACAATGCTAAGGCATAGGCTATATCTCGAAAACTATTAGAGTTACCAACTTGTAATTTGTGCCGTTAGATTCAGCATAAAAAGTTACATTAAAGTACCGATTTTTTTTTAATTTTAGTAATATAGATTCAGTCATAAGCTTGAAAATAATTTACTAAATCAAATCAAAATCAAAATCACGACATACAATCGATTTCAGCACTTACTATTGCCTTTATCAAGAGTACAAAATCGAATATAAAAGCCCCAATTTTATAATAAAGTAGATTTATAAAATAAACCAAACACATTGTGCGAAGAAGGACCAATCCACTTCTGGTGTAATGTAAACTGAAAACCATCATCAACACATCACGCAGCCAATCAGTTGGGTTTATGAGGCGGATTTACATTTTTGCCGTCTAGGGCTATGCCAGATTTGCCGCCCTTCCTCCTGACCCTCCTGTCTTAATATCTCACTAGTAGACTATACTGATTTTTATGCTTAGTTTTGAGGTAAGTTACTGATAATTTACAACTAGTCTATTCGTTAGAATTTACTTACTCAGAGTATGAAAAAAAAATATACAAATATATAGATCCAAAATGATGCATTGCTTTCCTGAAGTACACATTCCAAAAATATGTTGTAAAAAGTTGTTTAACAGAAAATTAAGCATCAAAGTTAATTTAAATAATTGAAAAACATTTCGTACATAACAGCCGCAGAAAATATGTACAGTAGAACCTCATTATAACGGACTAATAGAGGCTGAAGGTTGTCCGTTTTAATGAAAGTCCGGTTTATAACAAATAATTCTTTTAGGGGTGCAATGCAGCAGTGTACATCAATGAAAGTACAATAGTTAGGTATAAAAAGTGTTTATTATATATCAAATAAAATACAGCCTTCAACATAGTAAGTTTAATTGAAAAAGATGTGTACATATGTACTTCAGTTATCTTTAGAACAAGAAGGTCCTCGTTCATGTTGATTGCTTACATTCATTGGTTTAAAAAAATAATTTATTTTCTGCTGGGTTTGTTTGCTTCTTATTTCTTCAGTTAATAACTGACGGAGGTGCCGTAAGTGTTGATAATATGAAACACATTTTCATTTGCCGATTGTTCAACATATTGAATAACAAAATTTAAATGGTCTTTCACTTCGCTCACCTTAATTGTAGGTTGACAATTTTTTTTTAAACTTTCCGTTATAAGCGACATCCGTTATAATAGGGTCCGTTATAATGAGGTTCTACTGTATTAGAAAGTAAATACAGGTATAACGTCACTGTCAGACAGTCCCCCGCCGTCTCCCACGCCTGAGCACTCTAATGCAACGTCTACCCATTCCACTTCAAACCTACGGCCAAAGTCATCACTCACCCGATGTCCCAAGATATACACTCAAAGCCAAAAATACGCTCTGTTCGCATATACTGTACAGACACATCAAAAAGCTAGGAAATGTCTGTTTCTTTTTATGTTTCTCTCATTTTCTGCTTGTAATATGACACTTAATATTTTTGAATATTAATATTATTGAATAGTACAGGATTTTTGTTTTTTTTCCTATTTTTTTTGCCGCTCCCTAAAGTTGCAGTCTTGGGTCATAGCCCTTTTAGCCCTCGTATACCCCGAAGTTGATTGGTCCTATGGTCCTATGACTCGCAGTATACGTCATAACAGAATTGGATTTGTTCTCTTCGCCTCAATACGTCTTTGGTGTAATTCACATAAATTTGTATATCTTTTTTATTGTATAATTGATGTTTTTATTCGATTTTGTACACTTGATAAAGACAATAAGTAATTGCTGCTATATCGATTGTGTGTCGTGATTTAATTTTTAGTAAATTAGTTTTAATGTCTGCATGTTTTAGACTCGCAAAAGTATCCGACAACAAAGTCGGATTTTGTATAAAGCTTCAATAATTCGTTACTTTTTAAATATAAGTATTAACTCTTTGTGATTGTTAAATTTTGTTTATTATTAAGTTTATAAAAATTTATGTCTTCAAAACATACAGTGTTACCTCGACATACGAATTTAATTCGTTCCGTGACGATCGTTGTATATAAAAAAAATCGTATATCAAATCAATTTTTCCCATACAAAATAGAATTAATTTGTTCCAGTGATACGAATTTATCCCAAAAAAATAATTAACATGTTTTAAATACCAACCAAATTTAGATTTAATACAAGATAAATATATTGTTTATAGTAAGCGTATATAAATGTACTATATTTTTTTACTGAATGTAGTATTTTTTTACTTACACTACGACTAATCACTATCACTGCCACTTTCACGTCTGGCCCTTTTGTCCGCACTTGCAGTGGGTGTATCGCCACTAAGACGTTGTCTTTTCAAAAGGAAACGATCATGAGAGATCTGTTTCTGTCTCTTTTTGAGAATGTTTCTAAAATGCGCAAGGCACGTGTCATTGAACAATGCAATGGCTCTCCCTGTAGACAATTTCTCCGGGTGTCTCTTTTCTACAAAATCGGACACTTCTTGCGACTTAGCAAGGATATCATGAATTTCACGTGAAGATAGCACCTCCTCCTTCTCGACCTCCTCTTCGCTGCTGAGTTCCTGCATCACCTCTGAGTGCGTCATCTCTTCTAACTTCTTCAGCTCCTACGTCGTGAGTTCTTCTGCATGCTTCTGCACCAGATCCACAACATCTGCCTCATCCACTTCGAGCCCATGGAACGGCCAAGAGATACAATCTCCTCCTCAACAAGTAGTTCTCCTTGATTCTACCTGTTCGAATCCCTCGAATTCACGCTCAGCACAAACACTGAGCCACAGTTTTTTCCAAGCCGAGTTCAGGGCTTCTCATGGCAACCTCTTGCCAGGAAAGATCAATCAGTTTAAGGCAAATTACAATGTTAAAATGGTCTTCCAAAACTCAAGTAATGGGAGGTTAGTATTTTCAGTCACCTCGAAACACCGTTTAAAAAGGTGTTTTTTTTGTATACAACTTGTTGAAGTTGGAAATAACTTGTTGATCCATGGGCTGGAGGATAGACGTCGTGTTTGGATTCAGAAATAGAATTTTGATGAAATCAAATTCATTCAAGATGGCGTCTTTGTAATAGCTATTCGTATCTCAAAAATTTATTCGTATTTCGAGGCGTAAATTATATGAAAATTTTCGTCGTATATCAAGAAAATCGTATATTGGGGCGTTCGTATCTCAAGGTATTACTGTACTCATAAAATTAATATTCCATATAGAAATTGGTTCAGCATTGTTAATATTCACTAAACAATTTGAATAATTTTGATAATTAAACAAGATAGGGAAAGCGATTAGTAAACCAATCACAATGCTTTGCAACGTCTTCTGATCATTAATATTACTTTAATTTTCTTGTGTTTATTTCCAATAAACGGAACAATTGCGACTTTTTATAATAACATTTATAATGCAGCTCTACAACAATCACTGTAAATGTGATTGTTCTGATTGTTGTGCTTAATGATAATTTAATGAGATTTTAATGATACTTGTCCACAGGACAGACAAAGTGGGATTATAAGTATTCTGAACTCCTCATTTGATCCGAATGAGACTTGATAGGATATAACATTAATCCATATCGTTTTTTTATACTAATAATTTAAGTGGTCCGGAAGCCGAGTGGTAAAGGCGTTTCGCAGTGAATTGGAGAAGGTGGTTCGATCCCAGCATCGGAGGAAGGTGGAGATTTTTCCGTTCTCCTCCAAACGGGTTCTAGGGTCTCTCCAGCCCTCTGTATAATGAATACTGGGCTTTCTTTCCCTGCGGGTATAGGCGGTCCAGCGTTGGGCCGACCACCTGCTGTCTTCACAATCCCAGGTCACAGAAATGTTGGAACCTTCCCCCAGCAATTTCTTTCTGAAATGTGCACCTCTGTTATTCAGTTTCCTTTTTTTGGACGAATTTTTAGGAAAAACTTTTAGTACTCATTCTAAAACGTGGTCTGAACGTTCTAGTCACCCAGAGGGAAATTGAGAGAATGTGCCATAAAATTTCAAGTTTAATGGGTCAACTCACCTTCTTCTAATATAGCTTCAGGCTTGCGGCTCAAAAATGAAGCCATCTACTATTAGTTCTACTTTTCACATTTTTACGAAAAGCAGAACTAATTTAGAATAGAGAATGTAAAATTTCCAAATTTCCTAATGGTATCTTTAGATATTTTGACGTCAACTAACATAAATGGACTTGCTAATGAATGCTCTGGACCTTCAAAGGAGAAGTTTAAAGAAATACAATGAGGCTTAGCTGTAAAAACATCCGGAAGTAATTCGCTTGAGACTAAATTTGTGGGTTTTTTTTTTTTAAACAATTCATTACTACGAATATTTTGGTAATATCGAATTTGGAAAGTGTTTTATTTCTTATTTATTCATATGAACTGAAATGAAATGTTTTTCGCTAAAATAATTTAGTAAACTTGGCATTCTTTCCAAAAAATTAGCTAGTTTTGAGCTAAAATATAAGTAATTCTGTTATCAGGTAAGAATCAAGAATCTATATTACTAAAATCTTTTATTCCTCTGTCTGTCTGCCTTTCTGTCTGTGTGTCTGTCTGTGTGTCCGGCGCAATTTTCTGTGAGAATGGAAAATAGAAATAATTTTTTCAATGAAACATCCGCGACTGGAATCGAACCTGCAAGCTTCTGATCTGAAGTCAGATGTCTTATCCATTAGGCCATAGGGACTACAACTCTCTTCATATTGTTTTTTGACTTATATTTCCTATCCTTTCCCCCATCAATAAAGAATGTATTCAACCTTTTTTTTGAACCTCAAGATTGTTTATTTATTTCCCATCCGTCAGTTTATTTGTAATTCGAAACTGACAATTACAACTATAATTGCCGAAACGTTGCAATATTTTAAATATTCTTATTTATACAAATTCTAAGTGATATTGAAAAATATGTGCGTGTGCACGGCAGATGTTGGAGTAAAGGAAACAGAGTCAAGAAAGAAAGAAGCACTACTTTTTTGAGGTGGAATACCGAAAAAAATCACCATTTGCAGCTCAAAA
>JAFIDM010000002.1:37575499-37608103 GCA_023159025.1 Thereuonema tuberculata
TGCTTGCTATGATGTCTCCATCTTTGTGATAAGCTATTAGGAGTCAAACTGTTAAACAGGTTGTAATGATAGGAATATATTGGATTAGAAAATTGTGAAAAAAAGTTGAAGGAGAAGTTTTTAAAATCGACATCATCCTATTAATAGACAAAAGTTGTACGGATCTTTGTAAATTTGTAATTTGAAATAACCAATAACAGTACAGCGTTGGAAAACGTCAAGCATGATGTCACGCCCATGTTTAAACATGGCGTCTCGAATATTCTTCCCATTTCACAGCGACGGATCGCGATTACACAGTTATTATCAGCGTATTGAGATTTTCTTTTCCACATAAATGAAGTTTGCACTAAAACGCATGAAATTCATGCGTCAAAATTTATCAGAGTTTGTAAAACCTCGGTTTTTACATAATTTCTGCTGTGTAGCCACTCTCTCACTACTCAACAAGTAGGGGACAATGACGATGCACGTGCCGTCATTGTTGCCCAGACAGGATTATTGTTATTGGCTGTTGTACATTCGTTATTGTTATTGTTGAAACTGGTAAATCAATTTTTTATTTTATTTTATTTTAGCAAAATTTGGCTTAGTCATACAAATTATATGTGGGCTGTTGTGGAATCATAGCTTTTAAAAAATGAAGTTAGAACATCATTTTCAATCTTGTGTTTTCAAAAATTTCACGGGATTTCAAAAAATATGGCATTTGTATTGCCTCAATTTCGACGAGCCTATTCGTTTAGGGCAGCAGGTTGCCATTATGTTTCATAATGAGAAACCGCAGCGCTGGCTACTACGAAAGTGGTATATCAATTTTTTTATTTTTTTTTTATTTTAACAATATTTTAAGGGCTGTTATGGAAGTCATGGCTTCTAAAAAAATGAGCTTAGAACTTCTTTTTCAATCTTGTGTTTTTCAAAAATTTCAGGGTATTTCAAAAATGTGGTATTTGTTTTACTTCCGTTAATATTGACTCAATTTCGACGAGCCTATTCTTTTAGGGCAGCAGGTTGCCATTATGTTTCATAATGAGAAACCGTAGCGCTGGCTACTTCGAAAGTGGTAAATCAATTTTTTTTATTTTTTTTATTTTAACAATATTATAATATTATTTTAACAATTAAGCCGATATTCAAATTACATACGGGCTGTTATGGAAGTCATGGCTCCTAAAAAAATTTGCTTAGAACATCTTTTTCAATCTTGTGTTTTTCAAAAATGTGGAATTTGTTTTACTTCCGTGAATATTTCACGGGTTGCAACTAGTTACTCATCCATTACTCATACGTACTACAACCTTTGCAGCGCCACATTTTCCCCTGTTGGCGACTTTTGGTACTATTTTTTTTTTTTTTTTTAGAAATCGAAACCGCATGTTCCACTTTATATGGCCACCGAATGTTGTTACGATTCCTCTAATACATTCCTTGTTTGAGGACTCTGAACAACTCACGTTATTTTATGCCCACCCGGTATACGTATAATATAGTCATCAACGTTACATATAATACGTAAAATCATTCATTACGTGACCTAAAGACCACATTGTTTCTAAAATGCGTTTTCTCTTTTTTGAAAAGTTGCAGCTTTACGATTATCATAAAAGTAGCTTACTATACGATCAAACTATACGTGGCAAAATTGAGTCTGGGCAGCCTCTCGAAATAGCTAATTTTGGGAACAGGACCAAGTGACCACTTCTAAAAATAGGAGAAACAGAGATGTGGGATCAAAATTTTTTACATGAATACAAAATACTACCCAAGTCTACCTACTGGCGTCAAATGTATGAAGCCAACTATTACTATTTTTAAGAAAATCGCATCCAAACATTCAAACATCATCTGATCAACTGGGACACGACATTGGAAACATATTTAACTCGGGAGAAGATAAAGGCACAAATTTATGATGATTTCTAGTACCCGGAATTGTTTTTGCCTTTTAGACATTCTGCAATAATTTACGCATGATTTTGAAAAATTTAAATCGGCTTTGGAACCATTCTTCATAAAAGGTAAAACTTTTTAAAAACATTGATATTTAGGTTTTTTTAGTTGAGTCATTCTTCACTTTGTTATTGATCAACAATTGTAAATGCGTTACTACTGAAGAAAGCTTGACAGCCACTACACTGCGGTAATTATAGAACGCTAACTTTAACATATTTTTTTTTCAAAAACTTGGCAACACATCCTTCTGATTATTTTATAGCTTTATTTGGACTTTCATTTCCTTGTAAAAAATTCAAGGAATTTAAAAAATTAAAAACCAAATTGTTTCTAAAATGCTTTTCTCTTTTTTGAAAATTTGCAGCGGAACGATCTTTATGGAAATCAAATTTCAAGTTGCTTATTATAGGATCAAACGATACGTGGCGAAATTGAGACTGGACAGCCTCTCGAAATAGCCATACGAAAAAGGACCGACATTGTTGTTTTAATTGTTTAAACGATGCTAAGGCGTAGGCTATATCTCGAAAACTATTGAAGTTACCAACTTGTAATTGTGCCGTTAGATTCGGCATAACAAGTTACATTAAAGTACCGATTTTTTTTAATTTTAGTAATATAGGTTCAGTCCTAAGGTTGAAAATAATTTACTAAAAATCAAATCACGACATACAATCGATTTCAGCACTTACTATTGCCTTTATCAAGCATACAAAATCGAATAAAAACCCTAATTATATAATAAAGTAGATTTATAAAAAACACCAAAGACCGAGGCAAAGAAGGACCAATCCACTTCGGGTGTAACGTAAACTGAAAACCATCATCAACACATCACAGGACAGAGCCAATCAGTTGGGTTTACGAGGCGGATTTATATTTTTGCCGCCTAGCGGCTATTCCAGATTTGCCGCCCTTCCTCCGGACCCTCCTGTCTGAATATCTCACAAGTAAACTATACTGATTTTTATGTTTAGTTTTGAGGTAAGTTACTGATAATTTACAACTCAACTATTCGTTAGAATTTACATACTCAGAGTATGGAAAAAAAATTATAAATATATAGGCCCAAAATGATGTATTGCTTTCCTGAAGTACACATTCTAAAAATCTTTTGTAAAAAGTTGTTTAACAGAAAATTAAGCATCAAAGTTAATTTAAATAATTGAAAAACCTTTCATTACAACAGTCGCAGAAAATATGTATTAGAAAGTAAATACAGGTATAACGTCACTGTCAGACAGTCCCCGCCGTCTTCCACGCCTGAGCACTCCAATGCAACGTCTACCCCATTCCACTTCAAATCTACGGCCACAGTCATCACTCACCCGATTTCCCGGAATATACACTCAAAGCCAAAATATACGCTCTGTTCGCATATACTGTACAGACACATCAAAAAGCTTGGGAATGTATGGTTTTTTTTATGTTTCTCTCATTTTCTGCTTGTAATATGACACTTAATATTTTTGAATATTAATATTCTACATTAATATTTTTGAACAGCACGGGATTTTTGTTTTTTTTTCCAATTTTTTTTTGCCGCTCCCTAAATTTGCAGTCCTTGGCTATAGCCCATTTAGCCCTCGTATACCCTGAAGTTGATTGGTCCTATGGTCTTATGACTCTCAGTATACGTCATAACAGAATTGGATTTGTTCTCTTCGCCTCAATACGTCTTTGGTGTAATTCACATAAATTTGTATATCTGTTTTATTGTATAATTGATGTATTTATTCGATTTTGTATACTTGATAAAAACAATAAGTAATTGTTGTTTATATCGATTATGTGTCGTGATTTAATTTTTAGTAAATAAGTTTTAATATCTGCAAGTTTAAGACTCAGTTCTTTTTATGAAATAGTTTACTTTCAGTTTTCAAAATTCGCAAAAGTATCCGACAACAAAGTCGGATTTTGTATAAAGCTTCAATAATCCGTTATTTTTTAAATATAAGTATTAACTCTTTGGGATTGTTAAATAAAAAAAATGTTAAGTTTATAAAAATTTATGTCTTCAAAACATACAGTGGTACCTCGACATACGAATATAATTCGTTCCGTGACGATCGTTGTATATCAAAAAAATTGTATATCAAATCAATTTTTCCCATAGAAATTAATGGAAATAGAATTAATTTGTTTCAGTGATACGAATTTACCCCAAAAAAATAATTAACATGTTTTAAATACCAACCAAATATAGATTTAATACAAGATAAATACAATGTTTATTGTATGCATATATAAATGCACTACATTTTTTTTAGGTAAATGTAGTATGTTTTTACTTACACTAAGTCTAATCACTATCACTGCCACTCTCACGTCTGGCCCTTTTGGCCGCACTTGCAGTGGATGTATCGCCACTAAGACGTTGTCTTTTCAAAAGGAAACGATCATGAGAGATCTGTTTCTGTCTCTTTTTTAGAATGTTTCTAAAATGCGCAAGGCACGTGTCATTCAACAATGCACTGGCTCTTCCTGTAGACAATTTCTCCGGGTGTCTCTTTTCTACAAAATCGGACACTTCTTGCGACTTAGCAAGGATATCATGAATTTCACGTGAAGGTGAAGATCCTCCTCCTTCTCGACCTCCTCTTCACTGCTGAGTTCCTGCATCACCTCTGAGTGCGTCATCTCTTGTAACTTCTTCAGCTCTTCCGTCGTGAGTTCTTCTGCATGCTTCTGCACCAGATCCACAACATCTGCCTCATCCACCTCGAGCCCATGGAACGGCCAAGAGTTAAAATCTCCTCCTCAACAAGTAGTTCTGTTACCTGTTCGAATCCCTCGAAGTCATGCTCAGCACAAACACTGGGCCACAGTTTTTTCCAAGCCGAGTTGAGGGTTCTCATGGTAACCTCTTGCCAGGAAAGATCAATCAGTTTAAGGCAGATTATAATGTTAAAATGGTCCTTCCAAAACTCACGTAACGTGAGGTTATTATTTTCAGTCACTTCGAAACACCGTTTCAAAAGGTGTTTTGTGTACAACTTCTTGAAGTTGGAAATAACTTGTTGATCCATGGGCTGGAGGATAGACGTCGTGTTTGGAAGCAGAAAGAGAATTTTGATGAAACTAAATTCATTCAAGATGGCATTTCTGTACTAGCTATTCGTATCTCAAAAATTTCTTCGAATTTCGAGGCGTAAATTATATGAAAATTTTCGTCGTATATCAAGAAAATCGTATGTTGGGGGGTTCGTATCTGAAGGTATTACTGTACTCATGAAATTAATTTTCCATATAGAAATTGGTTCGGCATTGTTAATGTTCAATAAATAATTTGAGTAATTTTGATAATTAAACAAGGTAGGGAAAGCGATTACTAAACCAATCACAATGCTTTGCAACGTCTTCTGACCATTGATATTACTTTAATTTTCTTGTATTTATTTCCAATAAAGGGAACAATTGGGCCTTTTCACAATCACATTTATAATGCAGCTCTACAACAATCACAACAATCACTATAAATGTGATTGTTGTGCTTAATGATAATTTAATGAGATGTTAATGATACTTGTCCACAGGACAGATAAAGTGGGATTATAAGTCTTCTGAACTTGATCAGAAGACTTATAAAAAATATGTTGAAGGTATAAAACTCCTCATTTGATCCGAATGAGACTTGGTAGGATGTAACATTAATCCAGATCGTTTTTTTATACTTATAATTTAAGTGGCCTGGAAGCCGAGTGGTAAAGGCGTTTCGATGTGGATTTGAGAAGGCAGTTCGATCCCAGGCCTCGGAGGAGGGCGGAGATTTTTCCGTTCTCCTCCAAACGGGTTCTAAGGTCTCTCCAGCCCTCTGTACAATGAACACTGGGGTTTCTTTCCCTGCGGGTACAAGCGGTCCAGTGTTGGGCTGACCACCTGCTCTCTTTACAATCCCAGGTCACAGAAATGTTGGAACCTTTCCCTAGCAATTTCTTTCTGAAATGTGCTCCTCTGTTATTCAGTTTCCTTTTTTTTGGAGAAAAATCGTCTTCCTCTGTATTTTTAGAAAAAACTTTTACTACTCATTCTAAAACGTGGTCTAAACGTTCTAGTCACCCAGAAGGAATTGAGGGAGTGTGCCTTAAAATTTCAAGTTTAATGGGTCAACTCACCTTCTTCTAATATAGCTTCAGGCTTGCGGCTCAAAAATGAAGTCGTCTACTATTAGTTCCACTTTTCACATTTTTAAGAAAAGCAGAACTAATTTAGAATAGAGAATGTAAAATTTCCAAATTTTCTAATGGTATCTTTAAATATTTTGACGTCAACTAACATAAAATGGACTTGCTAATGAATGCTCAGGACCTTCAATGGAGAAGTTTAAAGAATACAATGAGGCTTAGCTGTAAAAACATCCGGAAATAATTCGTTTCAGATCAAATTTGTGGGGTTTATTTTTTCAAACAATTAATTACTACGAATGTTTTGGTAATATCGAATTTGGAAAGTGTTTTATTTACTTATTTATTCATATGAACTGAAATGAAATGTTTTTCGCTAAAATAATTTAGTAAAATTGGCATTCTTTCCAAAAAATTAGCTAGTTTTGAGCTTAAATGTAAGTAATTCTTTTATCAGGTAAGAATCAAGAATAGAAGAATAAAAATGAATCATTCAGATTTAAACTATTATACTTTACATTTTCCAGGTTTTTACTTATACAGTATTTGTATTATTTACAGAACGATTTGAAAATTTCCTAATTGACTTTGCCCTTGTTTTAATTAACTGTTAATCTGGAATATTTGTAAGCATTAAAATTCCAGATTGATAATCAGATTCTATGAGATAAGATAAACAATGGGAATTAGATTTGTAATCTATATTTCTACGAAATCTGTGCAGGAATTATTTTATTTACAATAAGTTATTTCAAGGTGATTTTTAAAGGAATTTACCCTCTTTTAAACAAAAGATTATTGCATTCATTATTGCAAAAGATTATTGCAAGATTATTGCAAAAGATTATTGCATTGCAAAAGATTATTTAATGCAAAGATTATTACATTCTCCAAAAGATTATTGATTATTGCATTTTTTTTTATTCTTATTATTTATCTTTTAATAATTAAAACAACAACAGTAATTTGTTTTCTTAATAATGATTTTTAAGCTATTAATTAAATATTTCAGTGCTGTCTTAGTGCAGTTTCTTTATATAAATGTGTATAAAATGCAAACTTAAAATATCTATAAATATGTATCCAACATTTTAAATTATATAGTATATTATTAATTAGAGGTAAAGGTGGTATTATGAGCCCCCATTTTGTTTTTGTATAATAAGTCTATAATAGTTATACATTTACCCATTCCTTTTACGGAATAATATCGTCTAATAAGTTACTTACTTGGTTTAATTATATTTTGTCCAGTTATATTAGGTGTTGTCCATTTAAAAATAAAATTGTTGGGCATTACACTTTTTATAAAATTTGATTTATGTTGGTAATATGAGCCACACAGTAATAATTTACAAAAATACTTGTAAATAATTACAAACTGTATTGCAAATGACAAAATAAGTTTTAGTTGAATAAAAAAAAATTGCATATTTAATTTGAAGTCCAGCTACTTACAAAAGTCACTCATATACTGGTCTTTTTCACATCCTGCGCACTCATTTCGCCCACATTTCGCAGACAAGGCATTGCACCCAAAGCTCGCCTCGTTTGTCTTCAGAAAACAGCGATTCGCAGAACAGGCGTACAGTGTCTTCTTCTCGAGGGTTTTCCACACCAATTTCAATTTCCATCACTGACTCCCCTGAATCAATAGACTTTATATCGTCAGGATCTGAGTCAGTTAGCTCCAAGTCATCAAGTTTAAGTTTCCTTTTGCATGATCGTTATGTAGGACTATTCGACTTTTTTTTTTTATCCCTTTTCTGCTTCTTATCATCTTTCTGCTTCTTTCTTTTTCAGTTATTTTCGTTTTTGTTCTTCTTGTTATGAGCACACAAAAGGGCTCATATTGCAACCTTCGCCATATTTGAAAATAAAACCTCAAAACATACTATTCCCTAAAATAAAATAAAACTAAAATTACAGTTTGTAATCCTTATTCTTGTATATAAACACTCGTTCATTTTTAAACAACTTTGTGAATGAGAATTCAGTTAAATAATGAAAGGAAATACATGTCTTACAAACTTTTCTTCACTACGAAAAACGAAACAAACCTGTTACATCCGATA
Organism: Thereuonema tuberculata; assembly: GCA_023159025.1. NCBI lineage: Eukaryota > Metazoa > Arthropoda > Chilopoda > Scutigeromorpha > Scutigeridae > Thereuonema > Thereuonema tuberculata. The sequence goes on from JAFIDM010000002.1 coordinate 37,583,655, forward strand.
GACACATTGGAACTGAGTCAGACCAACCTAGCGGTGAATCCACGAACCATGAATATAGATTCTGGCTGCTGCCGCTTGTCTGTGTGCCATACTTTAAATGATACATAGTGGGCTCGTATTATATACAGTGCCAATATAATCACCTTTATCTCTACTACAAAATTTTTAAAAAAATGGACGCTTTAATGCATAGAAGAAACAAACATTGTATGGTTACTTTTAAAAATTGTTTCATAAGAATAAAATAAGAAAAAGAGTAGACGTGGTATGAGTCGTAGGCATTTTTAGAGTGCTGATGTGTAGGAACGAAGACAGAAGCTTAGACAGTGAGAATAGTTTTCCTTTGGCTTGTGCTTGATTTTACCGCTTCTTGCGGGAAGAACGAGCCGAGCTTAACTAATCCGAGCCTGAATGACTCCTCTGAATGTAAGTCTAACAAAGCTATCTAATGGCTGCTTTACGCGCTCTTGAGAACTTGCCCCAACGAGCTCGAAAACTTGTCAGTTGCAGCTGGCCGATTTTCGTAACGCTTTACACGAGAGAAGAAAACATTATGTGGCAAGTGTCGTTTTGTTCTCGTTGATACCGTGATTAAAAATGACGTGGCGAGAAAGCGACGAAGAAGCTGCCTTTTCAGCTGTAGTTCTGTTTACATTATCTGATTATTCCGATAGCAGTGACGAAGAAAAAAAAATAAAGAAACATCCCGGAAAAAGAGAAGATGGTGGGTGAAACCGTGGATGGAAAGACGGCAAGGCAGCGAAGGCATGCTGAGCTCGTCAGAAGTCTATCTACTAGCCGTCATTTTTCAAATGTTGATTTCTTGCCGCTATGCGCGCTTATGTCGACTTACGTCTAATACTTGCCTGAATTTTGAACTGTTCTAATTGGAGAAATTAACAAATTTTTCGAGCAAATAGGGGTTTTCCAAGCCTCTTGCCTATTTGAGGCAAATTTTCGAGAGAGTGTACAGCAGCCATTAGGCCACAGTTCACAGAGTCGCGAGCAGGTGGAATTCCGGCATCAGGTTCAATTTTTTGACAAGAGCAAAAAGATCCCGGGTATAGCTGACGAAATCAGTTCTTCAGGATTAACCATTAAGAGTTGCTGGGATGCAGAGACTAAACAAATGGATGTGGAATTGCTTATTGCTTTTCCTACATTTTAGTGGCCAGAGAAAGTTATTTGCAGATGGTTGGTAACTTGCATCTCCTCCCGAAAAGAATTAATATGAGACGTCGCCAAAAAAAGACGAGTTTATTTTTTATTACTATCCATTGGATACAGACTAAAGTAATCGTGGAACTTAAATAAAGAAATTGTAGTAGAATAAAAGAAAACAAAAAAAAAACGTTAAAAGAAAAAAAATAGTAATAATGACCAAAAGATTTAACAATAAACTTTTTAATTTAGAAAACTGCAAATATAAAATGCTACATTACTAGTTAACCAGTGTAAATAATTCGCAACAAAAAACCATGTTTGAGAAATAATAAACAACTCCAACAGCTGTCTGAATGTTAGTTACACGCATTGTCAATAGATGTTTAAGATATAGTTTTTTTTAAAGAAAACAATAATTTTTCAACAATTTGTTTACTTTTCGTCATTAGCGGTGAACGTAATCTTAAAATGATGTCTCAATTATTGATTTTGAGAAGTATTAAGAAGACATATGGCGTACCGACACAAAAAAACCTTTGAGAAATAATGTATAAGGATTAGAATCTAGTTTTACAACTGGCAGACTCAGTTATTTTCAGACAACTAATGAGAAAGTAAACGTAAGTTTTCGATGAAAGCCAAATAACATTATTACTTTTAATAAACATTATTAACAAAACACAAAAAAATTTTCTTTTCTTCTTCATTTGCAATATTTCGCAGGCAACTGCTTTGTCCTGCTTCATCAGGCTGCTAAATACATCTAATAGATCTTACAAACATAAAAATAGTCCTCATAAACATAGAGGCATTCATGGTAAAGAATCAATCTATGTAGATATTTTGTTTAATAAAATACTGAGCACGTTGCGTTAAAAGATTTAGTTACATACAGTAATGAGTATAAAACTAAGTTATACACATTTGTTGAAATCAGCTGCCCATTGTTAAAAGAATTAAGTTACATACATTTGTTTAAATCAGCTGCTTGTTGTTAACCAATGTGATAATTATTGAAATATTTCAATGTCTTTGCAGCTTTCTTTAAGCTTTTCTAAAATCATTGGACTTACATCTACGCCCTTTGTTTGTTAAAACAATCGAAGTTATTAAATATACATGCTTCTAGTACAAACCTTGTGTCTTTGTTGTATATGATTTGTATAGTATCTTAACTATTGGGTCAGGATCGTCCCCCAATGTTAAGCAATGATAGGCCCAGTTAATTTCTGGGTGGTTATTTCGGAATCCACTTAAGTGCTCTTTCACATGTTAATCCAACGTTCTACCAGTTTTCCCGAAATATATCCCATTACAAGTTCTACATTTCAATTTATATATTAGTGCCATAGTTTGCATTATGTCATTTTCTTCGGGTATTCATTATAGTAAAGTATTCTTTTGAAATTTTCAATCTTACTTGTCCATTTTCTTTCATCTAGAGTGTTGTTTGAAATTCTCTGTAAATTATTCCTTATTAATGCTTTTTTTGTGGAAAAACTATGTACAGAATTATAATTTAACATGACATTCCTTTGATAAGGGTTTTTATAGTGTTCGTAATCAATAATTTTCATTACATAATTTTAAGTCTAGAAAAATAATAAAGCTATTATTTTTCTTCCTCCATTTTAAATTTTATGTTATCATCAATGTTATTTATAAAATCGAAAAAGATTTTGAATTATCTTGATGAACCTTTCCATATGATTAAGACATGATCAGCATACCTCATGTAATCAAATTTATTTTTGTTCCATGTGAGGATATTTTTCACTTCAAAATCATTAAAAAAAATATTGCATAGGGTCCCTGAGATATAGCTACCCATCGGAAAGCCTTCTTTTTGTTTATACCATGTTTGATTAAATTTTAAAAAACAATTAAAACATATTAATTCCATCAATTCTATTACCTGTGTACTACTCATTTTACTTTCTAACGTAGTTGTAGGATTCTTGTTATCCATTTCTTCCACTATTTTTAAGGTTTTTTTCAACTGCTATTGATGTGTACATGTTTATTACATCTAAAGAGAATAATCTAAACTCGCTGTTATTGTTTGCGTTAAAAAATGTTTTTAACTTATTGATGATCTGATTCGTGATTTGTACAGTTATATCTCTATTTAATGTCGGTAATTTGTTTCAAGAAAGAATTTAAAAAGTTAGCCAGATTTTGAACTGGTGATCTAAATGAGTTAATGACAGGCCTCATCGGGATACCTTCTTTGTGTAATTTGGAACTAGGTTCGAAACTTGGTTCGTTTGCCATTTTGCTGGTAATTCTTTCATATTCCTTATATGGTATAATCTTGTCATTTTTCATTTTTTGTATTTGCTTCTTTATCTTGTTGTAAAGTTTCTTGTTAGGGTTCACTTTAATTTCTTGAAATTCTTTGTTTTGCAGTATATCAATAGTTTTACTAACATATACTGGTTAATCCATTATCACTAGTTTGTTTCCTTTGTCTGCTATAAGAAATTTAATTTTCTTATCAATTTTTAAGCTTTTCAATATATTCCTTTGTTTTTCAGTTATATTTTGATTTGATAAGTTATTATTTATGCTACTCATAATTTCTCTAACATAGGATTTGTTTTTTATATTTCTTTCGCATCTTTCAATATCTGTAAACATGTTTGTAAACCTTCCTCTGTCTGATATTTGAAAATTAGAACCTTTACTTTGTATATTCATTTCTTCAACAGTAAGCTCTCTCTTGCTTAAATTATGTACATAATCTTTGTGCTTTGTGAATTTGTTAAAGTACTGCTGGTACTTCCAACGATTCTGTAACTTAATCTTTTAATGCTGGGCGAACACGTACCAATATGCGGCAATATTGGTGGACAATATTGCTCTTTATTGATATTGGCGTTTGGTATTGTCCGCGAACAAACAGGTTTTCCTTTACAAGTATTGGCCTGGTTACGGCGTTGCTCACTAGGGAGAGCTAGAGAGAGCGTGTTTCCGTACAGAATTGCTATAGTATTAAATGCCGTCCCTCTGTCCAAATCAATTAAGATTCTTTCATTATCAATTAACAAAATGTTGTTGTTTGAAGTATCTGTTTTGGGCCGACCCATTTTGCTGATTTTAGGCCTTGGTTCTCAAACAAAATGGCCGGCATGAGTGAGTGATTTTCCGATTTTCAAAGTCTCGCCTTCCTTCGACGTCACCATTGTCCCGTGATTTCATCCGTTCATGTGATTCGCTCGCTCACCAGCAATATTTCTCGCCAACTAAAATTGGTACTTTTTTTCCGACAATAGCCAATGGGCAATATTGGGCATATTGTTCATTTTTATTGCTGAAAACGGTTGGTACCAATAAAAATGACCAATATTGTCCACCAATATTGCCGCATATTGGTACGTGTTCGCCCAGCATAACGCAACGTGCTCAGTATTTTATTAAACAAAATATCTACATAAATTGATTCTTTACCATGAATGCTTCTATTCTTACTATTTTTATGTTTATAAGATCTATTCGATGTATTTAGAAGCCTAATGAAGCAGGACAAAGCAGTTGCCTGCGAATTATTGCAAATGAAGAAGAAAAGAAAATATGTTGTTTTTCTTTAATAATGTATATATAAATACATTACATCTATCTATCGGAGTATTAAACTTAAGAAGTGGAGTCATGTTTAAACAAAACATGGATACGACGGAAGGTTTCTTCAAACATACAAAACAGATATATGGTAAGGAAACGTGTACTATAATACTGAACCATCAAAAATGCTTAAAGAAAATAGCAAAATAGGAATCAAACATATACTTCATATCTAAATCTAAATACTATAGTATTTTACCCAAACCTTTAGTCTTTAAAAAAACAGTAATAATACCAAATAATCGGATGAACAGCAAATATCAGGATCTTAAATAAACAATTTTGAAGAATCAGCAATATGAATATAGAAGAAGATGGAGAAGCTTCAATAATCTTGAATACAAAACAAATACAAACGAATATAAAACACAGTTGAAAAAAACTCTTATTGAAACAGTATCATTTTAATGCGTCGAATTACAAAAATACGAACACGTTGCGGGTATTAGCCTTCATCTCTTCAAAATGATTTTAACATTTCTGTTGGTTCGCTAAATAACGATTCACATATTGATAGGAAAGTTCATTGTTTGTAGTTGCTATAATGAATGATTCTTTTATTAATAGTGATATTCTCACTTCTCCTCCCAAACCTCGGAAAAGTTGATGATGTCCTGTGCTCACTTCATGGTTTAGTAATGCAGACTTATCTAAACTCTTAAATTTATAATAATATTCATGTTGTTTCGCTCAGCATTCTAATCCCTAATATTTGGTACGATATTTACAAAAATACAAAATCTTATAAAACTGCCAACCATTAAAGCACTATGTGCAATTGAAATTGGAACACGCGTACGTTTCAAGTCCCCTTCCATTAGGATAGCTTTAATTTTAATTGTACATAATAATTTAATGGTATGCGGATACATTATGTTTTTAACTGCACATTAAATAGAAAAATATTCAAATAGAAAATATTAGTTATAATGTGCCATAGGTTTAGCTTTTAAAATTTATCTGATCCAAATATTCAAGAATTAGCAGTAAATAAAATAAATATTGTAAAATATAATATAATAATATTTTACAGGAGCGATAGACTAGATTTGGTAGTATATAAACCGCAGTAGAAATACAACAATACAACTTCAACAGATTTCACCTTACAATCAGTACAAAGAGAATCATCCTTTGCTTACTGTCAGATATTTACTCGATCTTTTATTGCAAGAAAAACACGAATTATCGTTTTAGAATTAATATTTTCCAAAAGATGTGTGTAGCTCTATCCATTCGCACTAATTATTCTCTATTCTGAGCATTAGCGTTACATCCTTTGTTAATAATAGAATCTCTTTCGTATCTCTTTTTTTTTAATAGCACTATTTTTTTGATTGCTTGTTTTATGATAGAGCAACCCAATTTCTAAATTTGTTATTTAGATATACGATGACTACTGTTTTCTTCTCTGAAAAGTTTATACTAATAAAAAATTACTTTGAATTCCATTTAATATATACAATGATCTGATACAATGTGTTGGAAGAAATTTGCGAAAACTCTATGTTGTATTGTTGACGATTCCATATTTTTATAAGTTTTTTTATTTCAACTTCTTCAATGTAATTAGCTTTTAATTGAAAAATACATAAATCTTTGCACACACAAAACACACACAAGTTAACGTTACATATAAAAAAAACATACATTTACGGGAAACTTTTCGGATCCGTGTGGCCTCCTTTGTCAACCTGCTACATACTGTTGTCGACTCAATATATATGGAAAAACTTCTATCCATCCCTGGCGGCTTCTTGTCACTTAACCAATGGCTCCTTTCCTTCTTCTTCCAATGAAAACGTTCTGAATGACGTAGTTTCATTGTCGTCATGGAAACTTCACAACTCCTTCTCAATTCATTTTACTTTATTCGTTTATTCCATCATTGATATTATATAACGTGTAATTTATTTATTATAGTTACAATTTCTTTTTTCTTTTTTGTTTTGTATTGCTTATATCTGTGATTATACATGTATTATAGATAAATTAGGTATATTTGTATTGTATGGTTGTAATAAGGAAATAAAATGAGATTCTGTTATGTCTCGAGATGTTTTATCATTATTTTGTTCCAAAATTTTAAATTTACTGAAATCTACTTTGTGCTTGTGTTCAACAAAGTGTCTGGAAATATTGGAAGCGTTTATATTTCTAGTACATAGACAGCTTTTGTGGCTTGAAACCCTCTCTTTTAACTTTTGTTCACTATTGCCTCTAGATTTTTCAAAATACGGATATCAGAGGCTCGTATTCAGTAGCAACTAAATTAATATTACCATTACTAACAAAAACAACCCCTATACAAGATCAGAATAAAACCGGGTGCATTTAGTATTTAAATGTAGCAATAATCGATGTTATCACAGACAGAAGTTAAAAACTAGGTTTTCAAGCCACAAAAGCGGTATACATACAGGAAATATAAACGCTACCAATATTTCCAGACACTGTTACGAATATCAGCACAATGTAAACTTCAGTAAATTTATAATTTTGGGAGAAAATAATGATAAAACTTCTCGAGAAATAATGAATCTATTTTTATTTCCTTATTACAACCATACAATACAAATATATCTAATTTATATATAAATACATGTATCACTAATCACAGATATAAACAACAAAAAAGAAATTGTACATAAAATAAATAAATTACTTAATGACACATCATATAATATCAATGATGGAATTAACGATTAAAGTAACATGAATTGACAAGGATTTTTGAAGTTTCCATCACAACAATGAAACTACGTCAATCAGAACGTTTTTATTGAAAGAAGAAGAAGGAAAATGGTCATTGGTTGAGTGTCACGAAGCCGCAAGGGATGGACAGAACAATTTTCCTTATATATTGAGCCAAAAACAGTATGTAGCAGGTTGACAAAGGAGGCCACACGGATCGGAAAAGATTCCCGTAAACATATGTTTTTTAGATGTAACGTTTACTGCTTCTACAGTTACCAAACCTTAAACATCTTATAAGTTATTAGAAAAAATTAATACCAAAGGTGTTTTGGAGTATTCTTTCTAATAAGTTATAAGATGTTTTAACGTTAACTTGTTTATGTTTTGTTATCATTCCTTTTTGAAAAATGTCTTTTTAACACACGTAAAATTCTTTAATTTTTTTTCTTTTTTGAATTGTTAACTTTTTTTAAAAAAAATTATTGATTTTCTTTTTTTTAACAATTTTCGGAATTTTGTGATTTTCGAATTTGTTTGGTTTAAAATTACATGACGTACGTATTGGGCTAAATAAGATTATATCTAATATTTTAAAAAGTAAATATAGTATATGATATACTAAGACAATATAATAAATAATATATAAGTTTACATAGCGAAGAGAAAAGAAGGAAAATGAATTGTTACACTATATTATAAATACCGTATCATTAATGGCACAGTTATGTAATACTATGAAAAACTGAGCTTTCATTAATTTTGTATTGAAAATCAAAAAGAAATTTAAAATAGAATCAAAACTTATCTTTTTGTAAATTCAAATGAAAAGCCTGCTCCAAATCTTCAAATAAAAATTGTGCTACATTAAATCGCGCGTCGATAAACGCTGAAATTTAAGTTGCAATGTAATTCAATACAAAAGTCTATAATTACCGTACTTTAAAGTTGTTCAATTGTAATAATCTAATATTTTGATAAAATGGTTAGCAAAATTTTAGAGTCGTTGAAAATTAAGAAATAAATCAATTGTTTGGAAAGCATTTTTTCACTTCTAGTTTAAATCGATGATTTAAAACTTCATCTATTTTATATAAGATTTCCAAAGTACTTTTTATCCACCCAAATTACAATTTAGGGATAATTTAGACGAGTGAAGTGAACCGTTTTGTGAACCGTTTTTTTTTCAAAATCTACAAGAGTTAGAAATTTTGCATATCCACGTAGAATTCAATTTAGAACCATAAAATCATATTTTCAACACTAAAAACTGTAAATTTTGTAATAATTATTTGTTTTTAAAAACTTGGAAAAAGCCATAAAAAAGCTATAACAAAAGTGGCATAAGTTCTTAAGCCGAAACCAAATTTGTAATTGTTTCGCTCAGCATTCTAATCCTTAATATCTGGTACGAAATTAGAAAAGACAAAACATTGTAAAACAGCCAACCATTAAAGCACTATGTGCCATTAAATTAGAAGACACGTACGTTTCAAATCCACTTCTCATTAGGACTCCTTATTTCTTTTAGTGTGTTCTAATTTTAATTGTATATAGTTGGTGGTTTCATTATGTTTCTAACTGCAAGTTAAACAAGTTTGAAAAAGAAAATATTAATTCTAATGTAGCAAAGGTTCACATAACAAAATTTGTAATTGTTTCGCCCAGCATTAAAGTTTCTAATATTTGGTATGAAATTAGAAAAATACAAAATATTATTAAACCGCCAACCATTAAAGCCCTATGTGCCATTAAAATTAGACTACACGTACGTTTCAAGTTACCTTTTCATTAGGACTTTATTTTTTATAGTGTTTTCTAATTTTAATTGTACGTAATGCTTTAATGGTTGGCGGATTTATTATGTTTTTAACTGCACGATAAATATTTTTACAATACAAATATTAATTCTAATGTGGCATAGGTTTAGCTGTTAAAAGTTATCTGAACAAAATGATTCAAGAATTAGGACTAAATAAAATAAATATCGTAAAATATAATATAAAATGTATATAGAATATAATACACAATATAAACAATTTCAGTATAAATTTTTTTAATAGATTATCGTTACCACTTCAACGAATAGATAATTAAATCTTTAGAAATATTAACACTGTTCTTCTTTCCTCTTAATATGAATGATATCAGAAAATAACAAAATTATAGACAATGATAACAATTCAGAAGAACTAAATAAACAGTACAAAAATTTAAGTGATAATATGAAAGCTTTTGTAAACAGCAGATAAGTTATTTTAAAATTAACTTTTGTTTTGATAATTATTTTGATACTATCGATTATTGATTATTTTGATATTATTTTGTAAACATTAGATAACTCTTTTGATTACGAAATTATAATATTTCTGTGTGAAGCGATAAAAATTTAGACGTAGATTTAGCAGTATATAAACAATACAACTTCAAAACATTTCATAATCTTGAACTTCACTTTAGGATCAGTTCAATGAGAACCATCATTTGCTTGCTGTCAGGTATTTACTATATCTTTTATTGTGTTAAGAAAGATTAAAACTCGAATGAAAATTCATTAAAAATTAGATTTACAAAATATAATAAGAATTTGTTTCAAAACATAAAGAGATTAAACAAATAATCTATTCTTTAATTTTATTCAGTTGTAGCTGTTGCTCACTTTAAGGCTGTTCCGAAAGATTCATTTCAAAACGTGGTAGATGCACCAATTGCAGGTATTATTTGTAGTTTACTTTTTTTAAGAAAGGGAGCTTCTTCAAATCAGTCATTGTTTGTGAGCGTCCTCAATAATGAAACAGTTGGGTGAAGTCTCTTGATACTTGGCTTGGTTATTTACAGGCAGAAGGATTTAACTTTGATAATTGAAATAAATTCCGTTGTAGATACTTGAAAGCGTTAAACAACTGTTTAGTACTGTTTGAGCCACAAAAATGCAAGTAAAACAGAAGTTTTCGTTTTAGAATTAATATTTTCCAAAAGATGTGTATAGGTCTTTCCATTCTCATTTATTATCCTCTAGTATGAGTATTACCGTTACATCCTTTGTTAATAATAGACTTTCCTCTTCATATCTTTTTTAATAGCACTATGTTTTTGTTTGCTTGATTTATGATAGAGCTACTCAAATTTTAAATTTGTTATTTAGGTATACGATGATTACTGTTTTCTTCTCTGAAAAGTTGAATACTAATGAAAAATTACTTTCAAATCCGTTTAATATATATAATCATGTGATGCAATGTGTTTTGCTCGGATTAGATGCAAAATGCATATTTGTTATTAAGAGGTATATCAACGAAATTGTAAGTTTTCTATGTATATCTAATGTTTTTTGATTAAAATGAGCCAATTAAAAAATATATATTTTGCATATCTTGGCAACTTCGTGCATATTTTAGAAAAGATTGCATATTTGTGCATATTTTCTTCAAATCACAAATTTCCGATTAAAAATTTCAGTTCAAGTTAAAAATTGGAAAGTTAAAGCAAAATGATCCGATTACAAAATATGTTAAAGGGAAAACAACCGATAATTCGTAAGCCGGACAAGAATTAGTATCCTGCTGAGTGTTTTCTTCTTAAATTCGTTTTGAATGGCTATAATTCTTCCAATCTGATAAGTAGTTACCTGCTAATGAATTTCCGAAAAATTGTTTAAAGGGATGTGATCTGAAAAGTATAGATTTTTGAGACAGGCTTAATTACTAGGTTTTTTAAAATAACTTGTCTGAGGCAAAACCAATTTATTTGTTCTCTTTCGTTCATCGTTTGCAGTTCAATATGCCGAAAATACAAAGTTTAGTCTACTCGTGGATACAAAGTTATCCCGAATTGGTGTTCAACGAGGACCAAGCTTCACAAAATAAAGTATTTTGTAGAGCATGAGGAAAAAATGTAAGTACGCCTATCTATATTTAGAGATATTTTTTTACAAAACATCTACAAATATATAGCTATATTTTACCCGAACTACCGAAAAGTGTCAATAATTATTCACAGGCGATAAAATAACGACAGTTTTTTCTCTTTTTGAACATTTTAGTTATCTTATCTGCTACTACTTTTAAGAAGTAGTATACTCGTGCCGGCGCGGCCGAGCGGTCTTGGCGGCGGTGTGCCGTGCGGGCATTGTGTCGGCACCCGGGTTCGGTTCCCTGCCGTGGCTTGACTGTTTGAATTTCCTTTCCTGTGTTTACTGAATTTAAAAATAATTTTTCTTAATTTAATTCATACCACTTGTTTGCCACATGGTATAAACAGAGTTGCGGAAGAAACCAGAAACCAACTCCCTCTTGTGAATAAATTAATCAGTAACGTAAAAAAAAAAAAAAAAAAAAAATTCTTAAAAGCGCCATTACGGATTTAGTTTTATAAAGAATCATTTCCGGGTTTACCGTTGCCTCCACAACCAGTAATTACTAGGTGGGGTACGTGGCTCAATGCCACAATTTTCTATTCAAAAAATTATGAAAAATTTAAAATTTAATTTTAGAATTCTCTGACGAATCGACTGCTATTAAAGAATCCAAAAAATTTTTCAAAAATAATGTAATACTAAATGAATTAGCGTTTATTGCAAGTAATTTTTCTGTAGTGCCCGAAACAATTTTAAAATTAGAATCAAAAGAGCTGCTTTTGACTGAATCAGTAAATTTAATAAACAAATGCCATAGAGAATTATCAGCTGTTAAAGGAACTGGAGAATTAATTTTTAAAAAGCCTAAGTCAGTATTGAATAAAAATGAAGGATTCAAAATTCTGTCAAAAGTGTCTAAAATTTTTAATAGGGAATTTGTTGATGACCTTGAATTAGATCCATGTATTGTAAGCAATTTAAAATTTGCGCCCATTAATTCCGTCGATGTTGAACGATCTTTTTCGACGTTTAAACATTTACTAGACGACCGACGACATTCATTTAAAAAAGAAATTTAGAAACACCTAATTATCAAGTTTTTTAATAATAATAAATAACTAATATGCAATTATTAAATATCACAATAGATAAATTAATATGTATGTAGTTGTAGGCATATAATATGTATATAAATATATTACTTCTGTTATTAATAATTATTATAGGTATTAGGCTAGTGTCTTTTAATCACAGAATAGCAGAATATTAAAATTTTTGTGAATAAGAAGGTATATTGCTAAATGTTTTATATTAAAATGTATAATAATAATGATAATAATATGTTTGTGTTTATTAAATGGACTTTGATTTTTATTGTTAAAAGTTTGGCATATCGATGCATATTATTTTGGTATGTATTGGAGCATATTTCTTAATATCTTTTGCATATTTTTGTGAAAATACGTGCATATATATGCGCATATTTTACGGATTTTTCATGCATATAATCCGAGCCCTAGTAATTAGCTTTTAATTGGAAAGTACAGAAATCTTTGCGTATTAGTGAAGCAGCAGATGAATCAAAACAAAAGGAATTATAATCATCAATGTGAAGAAGAAGTGAGCCAATTTTATCAAATGTGTTTTTTAAGGATGTTTTTTGTACAAAGCAGTCTCTACAATATATGGTGACTGGAAGAATTTGGAGCATTTGGATTCATATTAATGAATTTATAACGTTGTCTGTGGACAACCTCGAGATTTAAAAATATTTCAAATAAAGAATTGTTTCTTTGTTTTACACAATACGCAATATTGAAGTAAACTGATTAAATACTTTGATTTTAAGAGTTCAGCACTAATTTTGTTCTATCCTGACTTTCCAAGGGTTCCTTAACTATAATTCTAAAACCGCAAAGATTCATCGCTTTATAATACATACTGATATTACCGCGATCAGTTTGTTGATGCACAGAGTGAAAATGGGAAAGAATTATTGATTTATCAAGCTACAACTGGATTCCAAGAGTTCCAAGCTGTGATCGTAGGCTAGCGAAAAATCAGTCAATTCTTTAGCTGAGAGGTTATAATCCTTACATCATATTCGTTCCACAGATCCCTAGGATTGTAAGGACTCTAATGTGACGCCTAAAGGATGGAAACTGGTCCGTAGTTCGAAACTGGAATGTATATCGAGCACAATTTTTTAGGCAGGTATATCAGTTTACAAGGAAAACCCTAGGGTAAAGTGACCAAATGTCGGCCACATACTGCAAATAACCAGAAAATAAAAGATCTGATGACTTAGTTGATATGATTGAAACAAATTTTTAGATTTATTGTGATTTTAATGAAATAAAGAAATATGGCATTACGAAAAATAACTATTAATAAGTTAACTATGCATTAATTACTATACGCTTACAATGTGACCAAATGTAGGCCAGGTTGCCTTAAAATTGGCCAGGGGATGACCAAATTTTGGCCAGTTATAACATGCATCAGTTAAACATTGCTGTTCACAGGAATTTATTTAAAAAAAAATCGCATTTTAACATTTAGAATACAAGTTTACGGAAAAATATTATGAAAATGTTTATTTTATTCTCCTTGTTAGATTTTGGGAGTTTTCTTTTCTCTTCTTCAACTCTTGTTTCTGTTGCTGTTTTTTAGTTTTCTCTTTTTTCAGTTGTTCAGCCTTCTCTTTCTTCAAAGCAGCTGCTTTAAGCTTATTTTCTCTTTTTTTTATTTGTAGCTCTTCCTTTTCTTTTGCAGCTTTCAGTTTCATTTCATATACCACATCTGATGTTAATACAAAATGTTTATTGTAAGTAATATATTGTATCTATTGTAACCTTATTTCATCCATAATACGAAAGTGTTTTCTGGAATTTATAAAACTAAATATGTTTAATAAAATAATTCTTTGCTCTGATCGCTTCAATGTGCAATAGCCTAGCCTACAGCGGAAATATTGCAATAATAGATGAAAAGAAACTAATTTTCCTATGCATTTTCTAGTCAAATTGTCCTTCTCCATCCATAATTTCCTTAGCAGTTAAAAGAACGTTAATACTAATATTTCCCTTTTTTAAAAAGTATTTTATGGCTATGCCTCTGTGAATTCGGAAAAAACTTGAGATTTCCTAGTTATGTCGTGAGATCTTGGTTAGGCGTTGATAGAAACTATCCTCTATTTAAATACATCACATTATTTTTTTTTATAAAATTAATTTCTTTTCAGCCTACATATATATTCTTATAATCGAAATGAAGTATAGGCCTAATCATCCTATTAACAGGCAAAAACTGTACCTGTGGATGTCGGTCGGTCGGTGTGTTTGTGTGTCATCCCAATAGCGCTACAGACACAGTATTTAAGCAAGAAACAAAATACCAAGTGGCGCCACCAACATTTCAGTGTCCTCCCAACAGCGTTACAGAAGCAGGAGTTACGCAGAAATAAAAAAAAAGGTGGTGTCCGCCAACATTTCCTTGGGTGGATCGACATTATTTTAGGGCAGGAGGTTAACTTATAATGACTCTATAATGACTCTCACACCTTATTGACCCTTCAAGCATATTTCGAAACTAACCTCTAAATATGGATAATTACATGCTTGCAAGCAGAACCCCCACATCAAATTCCGGGCCCAGGTATCAAATGCAATACCGGGCCTTTCCCCCCTCCCCCCATGTTATGAACAAAATCATAAATTCTTAGCCAAAAATATCGCGAAAATACCGCACGAATTCATACTTCGACAGCAGGGGTGGGCAGACTTTTGTAAGGTAAGGGCTACCTCAATTATACTCCAAGTGCCGCGGCCACCTTAAGACTAAAAAATACGGAATCTCCAAAAAGACAACCAAAACAAAAGAATCTCCAAATCTACCAAAAAACAAAAGACATCTTCAGACTCACATGCGGTCACCCCTAAGTGCGCGATCGACGTCTTGCCCATCCCTGTTCTACAGTATAATCATACTGTAGATATCTCAGCCGCGCCCTTTTGACGGCCGGGGCCCGGTGCTGAGGAACCAACTGCCTCCCCCCCCCCCTTGTGGGGGCCCTGCTTGCGAGAGGTACCATGATCAA
Source organism: Thereuonema tuberculata (assembly GCA_023159025.1). Lineage (NCBI taxonomy): Eukaryota > Metazoa > Arthropoda > Chilopoda > Scutigeromorpha > Scutigeridae > Thereuonema > Thereuonema tuberculata. Next base: position 37,599,092 of record JAFIDM010000002.1, read on the forward strand.
AATACATATGTTGTTTTATTGCTTAGTCAACAGTAAAATTATACTTGTGCTGTTATGGAAGTCACGGCTTTCAAAAAATGAGCTTAGAACATCGCTTTCAATCTTGGGTTTTTGAAAAATGTCACGGTATTTCAAAATGTGGAATCTGTTTACTTCCGTGAATATTTCACGGGTTGCCACTAGTCTTTAATAAGTAGGATAGGTGTTTATATTTTTTTTCTAAACTGTTAAGTAGGCTAAGCTACACGCTAACAAATAAACAATGGCCGACATTTGGGCTACTCCATGGCCGACATTTGGTTCATAGCTGGCCGACATTTCGGCCATCCATGGCCGACATTAGGGCAACTTGAAAAAGGAAAATAAAATCTAAATACTGAAGCACTTTAAGGTAATAAATACTAATTATTTAGGAAATAAGGTTAAAATATCAGGTGAGTGTTTGCTAATATCGAAATCATACAAAAAACATGAAAACTAAGTATTGCTTTGGCTTGGAGAAAATGAATTCTCAACTTTGCACTCTGAAGAATCTCGCCAAAACAATCGTTTCCTGCAACAATCCATCTCACATCTTCGATGAGAGCTTAAAATGAAGCGACATCTGGAGATGACAATTGAAACTAGGATAGGATGGTAGTCCAAAGATGTCAAAATCGTGGAAAACGAAATAAAACACAGCAAGACCACTATATGTTTCTTAAAATATAAAAAATATTTGGTGGCCAACATTTGGGCACCGGCCGACATTTGGTCACTTTACCCTAATTGATATTTGTACAAAGTCAGTAGAGAAAGAATTACTATTCGAAAATCATACTTTTTTTTTTTTCATCGATCCGTAGTAAAGCTAATCCCACAAGGTTCACAACAAAATTACAATATTTGTTGTTGACATTCCAGACTTGTATAAGGAAAATCCTTAAATTTCGAAGAAAATTGGACAAACAGGAACTAAGAAACATAAACCATAAACATAAATCAATGAAAAGTCTTTTCAGTGAGCAATGTTTTTTAGCAATGTTTTACCAGATTTTCTTAACATGCGTATATTCGAAAGTTAGAATGTCAACTACTCGTGAAAGCTTGGATAAAAAGGTGAAACCATTAGTAAATATTTTTTATAAAACCTTTTTAATCCTTGTAATCATGTGTGTTGGCCTTTCTTCATCACGTTCACTTAATTATTCAACTACATTTTCCTATATTAATAAAGCATTGATTGATTATTTCATATTTCAAATGTGCTCAACTTTTAGATTCTTTAGGCTTATTAATCAATAATTTTAATTTGTTATCTTAAAAAAGAAAGTTGTTTTCTTCGAAATTAATTTTCAGTTTAATTCTAAAAATCTATCAGTAAAATGAGAAAGAAAATCATTAAATTCATTTTATATTTCTATTTTCATTTTAATTTATTTATTTTGACTGTTTTAGCTTCAGATGACTGCCCAAAGCCTTTTCAATTAGCTACCAAATATTGTATTTATGTCAGTACCAAAGACGATACTTGGTATGGAGCATTTCAATCATGCCAAGATAAAGGAGGCCATCTTCTATCATTTAACGACAACGTAAAAGGCAAAACTGAAGGAGTTAGACTGCACTTACAAAATCATTTTGGTAAATATAAGATAAAAATTGTGATTCCGTTTTTTTTTCTTTTTTTTCAATTCCAGCCAAACTTTCATTATAAAAAATAGATTCTGAATGGTAAAGATAAATATAGCAGAGAAGCTGGATAAAAATTTATCCAATGAAAATACTTTGAGAATGAACATTAAGATTGTACAAATTAAGATGTAAGAGTGAAACAAAAGAAATGATGAAGATATTTAAATTATATTAAAAAATTGAAGAAGTAAGTTACAAATTGCAAAATATAGATCTTTTGCACTAAGTGAAGAGATATAGCTTCTGTTTTCTTTGATTATGTTGTTGGAAGAGTTCAAGAACTCTACGTGATTTTTGATATGATTGTATCAAAGATGTGTATCTAAATGTAAAATTAATAAGTTAATTAGTAAAATCACTATTTCAATTCTTTCATTTCACAGAAACATTCATATAGGCATCAGCAAAGTATTCTGTGGATATCGTGGATTAATAGTAAAAAATTTTAATGCATTCAATATGTTTTCGAAGAATAGAAATTTTGACTATAAAATATGGAAAAATTATTCAAGATATCCCAAGAGCTTGCTTTATTCTTAAACGTATAATTATCAAAATTTAATTTATAGTTAAATATATGTTGTTTTTGTTTCACCCAACATTCAAAACTATGTTAAAGGAAATTAAAAATATAACATCTGCAAGAAGTTAGGCAAATCTTATGAAATGTAAATGCATGCAAGTGATTTGCGGGCAGATCAGTGATTCGAACAGATTGGTTAGGCCCTTGAAAACGTCGTAGATTTGCAGCATTTGTACACAGACAAAGGCTACCAAAGATCCCAGGTTGATCAAACACTGTGGACATTAGTTCTAAACCAGTAAAGATGACCTTACATTCTAGAATTATAGTTAGAGTTTAAGCATAACAAAGATAGTTTGTTTTAAAGAGATGCTCTTCTTTGTGTCGCCCGCAGTCTTGTCGTGTTCCAGAACCATTGGTAGGACATGCGATCCAGCTCACAGCAACAAGGAATTGAAAGCCACATCTGACCATGAGCGACAAAACAGCCATTTGCAAAATATGGTATTTGTAACATGATCGAGATTTCACCGCACATGTAAAGGGAATACGTCAAATGCCTATCATCTGTAAACCAACAGGCTTCTATAGTTTTCATTGAGAACTTATCGTCCTGCGCTGCATTAACCACTCAAATTTGCCTACATGTAAGCTCGATTTGAGGGATGTTAATTTAGACGGAGCTGGTCGAACAGGAGGTGGTGACATTTAGTGATGAATCTCGTTTTTTGTCTTGACAAAAAAGATGACCCCAGAGAGGAGGTTTGCTGCCATTCCGGGAGAAAGGAATGCAACGCAGGGCTTGCAACTGAGTCACATGGTACCAGCACCTATTGTGATGGTGTAGAGTGCACGTTAGCTGGACATTTCTGTCATAGAGGGTCTTCGTAAGAGGATTTCTTCACTGTTCAACGCTTTTTTTTCTATTTAGTAGATAAGTGATTTTCTTTTAGTATTATTGAAAGCAAATATATACAAAAATAAATTGAAAAGCACTCTGCATCTGGGATTTATTAATATTTGGTCACGGTCTGTGATTGAAAATAATGATTGCAAACTCACACTGAAATCTTGACACAATATTTAAAAAGAATGAAAAATAGTATATTATCGTAATAGGACATTGTTTTGTAGAATAAAGTAATAACGTAATTACGAAGTTGAATATTATTATGAATATATTAATTGTATATACTCCACATGAAAAATACGAGAGCTGATATCGAACCTCTATACAACATAAATAATAATAATCATTGATGCATTCGTCAACAATTCTTCGTAGAATGAACCCCAGAAAGAGAGTGAGTGTAAGAGTAAGTCTTGGGTAAGTCATAACATTAAAATTCCAGATTAAAATGATATGCAAGATAAAGCACTTCTGCGATTACAAGAGTTGTGGAAAGTATTCAAAGTTTATCTAGTTTAGTTTCTCGATTTGGTTAACAGAAAAAGTTTTAAATACAACTGACATCTATTACTGCCTTTTGTAGAAAATTTCAAAGTTATTATTGGCAACGGTGTGAAAATATGTAGCACATTTCTGAAGACTATTATCAACCTATTCATTGCTGCTGTAAAAGTTATTACTACTGTTATTTCTGTTGGAATCTATTGTTTTCACATTAATTGATAATTAGGTTAATGTGAATCCAGTATCATCATTTCATGTATAAATAATTATTAACGTTTCTTCTTCAAGGCCCTTCAGAATATTGGACTTCCGGTACTGATGAAGAAGAAGAAAGATTCTGGGTTTGGGATGCATTTGGAATTCCTTTTGAAGGCAAGCTACTATGGTGTCCAAACAGACCATCGAATGATGAAAACAGAAACTGTATGATAGTTAAAAAGGAATGCTGGGAGGACATTGACTGCATGAGTAAGAAACCCTATGTGTGTGAAAAACTAATACAATAATCAACAGCTACTTTGTGTCAAGTATGAAGAAAAAACATGCTTGTTAAAAATTTTACTTTACTCAAAATTACGGGTATTTAATCCACATTTTAAATCAATGTTTAAATTGAAAAAAAAAAAGATACTAATATAAAGTTCAAAGAAATTAATCATAAATATTGATATCGAAATTAACTTAAAGCATATATTGTATTTTTAATGAAATCTTTGACTATAGTTCCAAAGTATTTTCAATTCTTTTTAAAAAACATTACCTCGATTGATAGTCCTTAAAGGAAAATTGAATTTACCAAAAATGTAATTGCTTTAAAAAAGGTACTATTATCTTACTGTAGTAAAATAAAAAATGTTAAAAAGGAAATTCATTTGGGTTTTTTTTTACTAAAATTGAACATTCCTAATTTGACCTTATTGCTAATTGGATAGATGTGTTTATTTTTTGGACTTTATAACTGAAAAGATAACCAACGTTACAATTATTACTGAAACCACTAATTGTGAACATATAACAATGAAAGAAATGAAATAAATTCTTTCTAAACCCAAAAAATAGAAAAGCAGCTCACTGTATCAGTATTAATGCTAAAACTAATGCATACATAGTGCCTTAAGGTCTATTTAAGTTTAATTATTACAGAGTCTACTTCTTAAATATAACGTAGGTGGGGGTTTTGGCATTGAATATTTCTTTACTCCTTCAAAAGTACAAAGCCAGAGTTTTAGTAAATGAATTTATACGCTATTTAAAGATCTGTAAATACACAATTAATTCTTAATTACATTTTATAATTTATATTTTTTTAATTATATTTATATCTTAATTATATAATATAGGAATTATATTTATAATTCTTAAATATTATAATACATTGTGTAATATAGAAACATATGATGCTAAATTATTACCCATATCTAGAAACCCCTACTAGACACGCTCGATAAATATTCCACTACGACAACACTTCCTTCTGGGCGCCGTTAGTACCGAGTCGCTCTGTAACTGCTAGGCGGCGGCGATTTGGATAACCTGGTCAAAATAGAGCAATAACACACCATTCATTACTGCATAATAATAAAGATTTAAAACACATGTGTCCAAGTAGAGGAACGGTGAGCTTCCAGGACTCTGGGAACCAGGGCCCCCCACATCAAATTCAGGGCCCAGGTACCAAATGCAATATCGGGCCCTCTCCTGCATTATGGTCAAAATCGAAGAGTGTTAACCAAAAATATCCCGAAAAGACCAGATGATTTCATGTTTCTCTCTTTTAAACATGCGACACACCGTTTTAGCATTATTTTTAGTGAAAATTAATTAAACACCAATATCAACTTTATCCAGCTCCACCCAAAGTTTAGAAAAACGTTTAGAAACAATTCGCTCTAATTTATTTACTATCAATTCAGTTAAGCTGTCTAACGACAACTCAAGATTAAATCCTTTTTGCTTTGTGAAGTTTTGAATTTGATGTGATATCTGTCATCAAATGTTTTCTTTTTATTAATTATTTAAGCATAAAATTTTAAAAATTAAACTATAATAGAATTAATAAAAATAAAACTATTAAACGAGCAAGGGAAGGCCCCCGATCACGCGCATTGCCATTTCATTCATGCTTGGAGGTACTTAGAATCAGTAGCGTACCAAGGGGGGGGGCGGAGGGGGCGGCCCGCCCCGGGCCCCCACCTTGGAGGGGGCCCCAATCCAGACAAGAGGACTTTTTTTTTTTTTGGTTGTAAAAGTCAGACTAGGGGGCCCCCATCCACAACTCCCGCCCCGGGCCCCCAAAGGCGTTGGTACGCCACTGCTTAGAATGTGACCTACCATTTCACAACATACCGGTCACAGGTGCTGACTGGTCACTGGCCAAATGTGACAGCTAACTAAAGGTTTGATATTAAACATATTGAATGTTTAATGTGACGTTCATATTCAGTTCATAATATAAAGTCTTAGCAAATGCGATGTCATATAATTGTTAAGTTAGGACTCTTTGCTTACGTGAGATGTCAAACCATATTTCAACTCTGTACTTCTATAATGCTGACTTTGTTAGCAAACCCCATATATAGCTTGAGGATAATTCATGTAAAACTGAATTTTATTTCAGGTGACGCATACTTACTAGATATCAAAAGTTTTCGCCTGGTTGCAATGGAATTATAAAGTATTATAAATAGAATGGCGTAATGAAAAATCAAAAGAACAGTTTATTTGTTCTATAGTCAATGTTAAATAGAGTTTTCATAAAAGATAAGAATAAAATTTACAATAAAATTTACGATATGAAATCCAAACAACGTTTTCAGATCCAAACAACTGCCCAAGACTTTTTCTGATGGTTGGCAGGTACTGTTTCTATCAGTAATGAAAAAGTGATATGGTATGATGCAATGCAATCTTGAACAGAAAAAAGTCCCATCGTATTGTTTGATGATCATATAATTTATAAAACTGAAATGATTAAAAGCGACTTTAAGATTCATGATTGCAATTTTACTGTCCTTCCCTATTATTAATTTAATTCTATAATTGAAAAAAAAGAAAGTAGACTGAGAATAGAATAGAGAAACTAATTGGAGATAGTATTGAAATAGATAGAATCCACAGATGAATTAAGTATTATTTGCTTTGTTTTCAAGAAATAATTTCTCAATAGTCAAACCTAAACAGTGTGCTTCACCGTCTTTAATTTGAAAAACTACTGATGGTCTACATAGTATCTTGAAATTAATTCATAATTAAATTCAAATTTATATTAAATGCTGGGTTTAATTTTATTTGTGATAACGTGTTTTAGCAATGAACACCTTAAAATTATAATATAGACAGATATTTTTAAATATCTCGATGGATTTACATGTTTTCCATCTCTGTAATGTTAATAATAAACCACTCGTTGGCTCAAGGATACTCGACTGCTTCAATCGAGCGCTGTCAAATCATGAGGCGACATTGAGTGCAGTTACGAAACTCATTTGGGTAATGTATGAAAGGAAACATTAGAAAAATGTATCGTGTTCACTACAGTAGACATATGCTTCTGTAACTGCACTGGATCATCGTATTCCTGCATTTGGAAATAAAATAAAGACAGCAGGCCTTATTCGCTGAAAAAGGTTAAAAAGGTTACTAATCACTGTCAGCGATTTATGAATTAAATAGTACAGTAAGTACACTTACCATAAATGTAGACTTTAACAAGTTCTTTTCAGTATAAAGAAATATTAATATAACACTAACTTAAAACTAGAATACTTACTGTGAATAACTGAACGAGATATGAATGTATGTAACAGCCTTAGTACTTTTACTTTAACTTCTATGTACTACACTTAAATTAATTACTATCTTTATGAAAACGAAACAATAGAAAAAGTTTTGAACGCTGTTAAATCGATTTATTCAGAAAGAGAAATAAGCGAAACCTAATAGATAAGAATAAACCGAAATAAAGCTTTGCATTATTAAAACTACAAATATATAAATCTTATTGTTTGTTAATCTTAAATAAAAAATAAAAAATATATATAGTTCTAAAATTAGAATTGGAGGTTGTATTTGAATGTTGTTGTCGGTGATCGTCAAGGCACTGGTTGAAGACTGATTTGGATCAGTTCACCACTAAAAAAACATTCATATTACTTAAATTGCCGTTCCAGCATGGCGATTAGTCTGGGCGGCGGTCTGGCATGAGGCCGATGTGTCGGAATCTGGGTTCGAATCCGTAGCGGGGCTTGGATGTTTCTTTCTTCTTCAGTATGTTTCTCTTCATAGGCGGCAGAAGTCTGGCTGTCATCTTAGGGTGCCTCCTGGATAACAATAGCCAAATGACAGTAAAGCAACAAAATTTTCCCATCATAGAGTGATCCGGCGGCTACAACAACAACAATAAAACAACAATTTTCAGCTTTGAGGAAATACTCTTTTGAAAGAGCCTCCTTTTACATTCGTAGATTTTTTGTGTGTTTTTTTTTTCGTTTTTTTTTTTTTTGATAAACTTATGTAAATCATTATTCATCAAAACTATTTAATTTGCATTTTATCTAATGATGTGAATGGCAATTTATTTATCTACATTTAAAGTTATTAAAAAACTATTGTTTAATGTGATAGCACAGAGAAAAAGGCAAACCAGAGAAAACATAAGGTTCAAACATGGAATAGTAGAGAGTTTGCATTCAAACAAAGGTTCATACAAAATATAAAAATATGTCATAGAGAGGAAAAGAAGATTATATAATCTTTAAGTGTTAATAACTGTACAATCAGGCATCATACAATGTTATGTTTTTTTATTTCATTTAAATTGAAGTACAGTAAAACCTCGTTAAGTCGTCACCCGGATAAGTCGTCCCTCCGTTTAAGTCGTCGTTTTCCTTTGGTCCCGACAAAGTCTCATAGACAATAATATAAAATAACCCTCTTTTACTCGTCACCAAATTTAATTCTACTCCGGATAACTCGTCACCCTCAAAACTGGCGAAAAGCATCTTTATTCTCAATTTTGCCTGCTATCTTTTCAGCCCCGCCTCTTCACTCCAAGAAAGCCTAGCCTTTACGGAGAATTTTCACATGGGAAATTCACTTGGGAAATTATATATTTGTCGCCGCGACTCTTTGTCAAGCCGCGTTTTGTCAAAACAGTGTTTGTTTCTTGTCTTTCTTGGCCGCTACCGACTTGTGAGTGTGATTTCATTTCATAGCGAGTAAGCTCCGCTATAAGGGCTATTTTTTAATCTTGCAATTTCGTGGTTTGATTACAATTGTAACATGTCAGGGAAACGAAAACTTACCTCGTTATTTTTTAAAGAAAAAAAAGACTTAATTGCACTTTTTGAAAAATCAAGTGTTTCGAAAACAGCTTTTGCCAAAGAACATCATATTCCCAGGA
>JAFIDM010000002.1:37613744-37653080 GCA_023159025.1 Thereuonema tuberculata
AGTCCATTCGGAAAGGATGAAAGAGTTTTGGAGAAAGAGGAAGGAAGAGAGAACAAAATAGTTATCTTAAAGTGGTCCTTAGTTGGCCTGAAACGAATAATAAAAAAAAAAAGATACAAAGCGGAACTGAACTAAAAAATGTCAGAAGCTGAATTTAAATTAAATAAACATAAAAAAAAGATACAAAGCGGAACTGAACTAAGAAATGTCAGAAGCTGATTTTAAATTAAATAAACATAAAAAAAAAGATACAAAGCGAAACTGAACTAAAAAATGTCAGAAGCATGAGTATATAGCGTTTATCGATGCATTTTGAAGCCTCAAGTCTCTGCTGTCTAAATGCCGGTGGGAAAAGAACTCCAAACAATAAACTTGATGACTATCGGTATAGTCGAACATATCAAATCTTTTCCTATAACTAGAGTCATTATAGTAGGTAAAGGAATCCAAAGAGAAAATATCTACTCGTATTTAAAAATCAGAAAACTGTATGACTTGCATGCAGAGAAGTTTAGAAGTGAAAGTAAGGAACCGTTCAAACAAACTATCAGATCTTTAAACTATATGATTTTTAAAGTTACACCGTTGCATTTAAAGTTACTTCGAAAGATGCATACGCTAAATGTTGCCGTACTTCAGCTGAACAAAGCGTCAGAAACTAGTTCTGAAGTTCTTAAGCAATTTCGAATGAAGAAAACCTTGCATTTAGTTGACGCTTTGAAAGCTAGGGAGACAGTTAAATCTGACCAGGCTGCCGCATCAGATGCAAATAACGTACCTTTGATCTTCAAAAAGCTCTTCCATATTTCCTAAATTAACTAGTGGCATATTAAAAGCATATTACAAGGTGCGTTACATACATCAATGGAACGAGACAGAGGGTGGGAGAGGGTCTCAAGAAGTAGCATCCATTCTAGCTAGTCATTCTCTGCTCAGATTCATATACAGGGCAAAATAAAAACTTTAAAGAAACTATTATGTTTAAGAACTTAATTAAAAATCATAAGTTGAACATCAACACAATTGACCTCAAATTTCTTGTTTCGGATATGTTCTTACTATACCATCAGAAGTTTGTGGTGATTGACTTAGATCCACGAAAATGTTCCCACATTTTTATACCTGAGGACTGGATGGAAGTAAGAAAAAATCTAAATTGATTTAAATTTACTTTGGGTAATATTAGAATTATATAACTTGTCCTAATACAAATAGAAAAGAAATTTCACTTGTGGCAGTCAAATCATTAAAAGAATGACTATTACTTTAATAGGAATCATTGAGATAAATTTCTTAAGCCAGTAACTTTCCTAAAATATAAATTTGCGGCCCGTTATGGAAGGCATAGCAACTATTTTTTATATGAACTTACGGCAGCACTGCAATTCTAGAATATACGTTTGTCACCACCAATGTGGTCTGGGTCAGTGGTGGAATGTAGTGAGGGCAAGTGGAAAATATGTATTTGGAAATCATTGTTTAAAAAGACAATGCAGTATAGCTAAGAAATATAAAGAAATACTGGAATGCTTACAGGAATACATATTGCTAACACCCTCCAAGTAATTGCCAAGACCATAGAGACCATTTGCATTCGATACATACCATGACGGAGCAATTCATCATGTAGACGTAAACCTTCACGTTTTATGGCATAATTACATAATAGATTTATGTTACGATCGATAATATTTTAACAAATAACAGTATTGTTCAAATGAAGACTTAACAATGAAGTTCGTTGAAACAATTCAGTTAACAACATTTTAAAATTTCCCGGTTATTTCAGTTAGTAAAATTTTCATTCTTTTACTATGTTTTATACTGTTGGATTTTTATTTAAATATCTCTTCCCGATTTTATTTGGTTTCATTAAAATTTCATAATGCGTCCTTAAATAATTGGCTGAATCCTTATTTTAACATTTCTGCTGTAGATTCCAAAATAAATAACAAAATAAGTTGTCATTTTCCATTTATTTTGAATAAATAACAATAGCATCCAGCCTGAAGTAGCAGAATCTTAGAAAAACTTAAAATCTTGGGAAATTAAACTGATTAATAAAAGTACTTACTTAGGCCAGTCAATAAAACAGTCAAACATCGCAAACGCGCATGTATCTGTGATATTTTTATAAGTTAAGACCTCTGAGTAGATTATATTCAAGTTTGCAACCCTGAAAACTTGAAGCTATTCCACAATACCGTAAGGAAGCGTTTGTCGGATATCTTCACACTTTACTTTTGTAAAACAAACTAAATTTGCTACAATGTGAGCCCAACCCCAGCCATCGAGGTTCATTGGTTGTCGAGATACAGCCAGTCGAAAATAGGCAATTATTTCCAAAACGTGAAACGTTATCGGTAGGGTCATTTTCCAAGACACTAACGACTAAACAAATGGTCCTAGAGAAAAGTTATGAGAGAGGAAGTTGTAGAGAATTGATTTAGCTGAAATTTGATTGCAAAATGGTGTCTGTAGGCCGCATAGTTTCGTCAAAAAAAAATAGTAAAACATCGGATTTTGGGAAAATGATGAAAACATTTTACTGTTGGTATGTATGTATTGAAAAAAAACGGGCAAAAATGTGAATTTAACATTTTAGATGTAACATATGGCTTCAAATAAACATACACGAAACAAATAAAAGTAAACAGAAAATAAATAACGTAAACATAAATGTAAAGAAAAAAATACTATGTACACAGGCAAGCATAAACACCACAGGAATTGAAACTTCGCTCTTTTGAAAGGGCCGGGTCTCGTTTGGTGTGGATCAGTGGTAGAGGGAGGGGGAGGAGGGACGGCGTTTGCTGGAGGTGGAGGCGGGTGTCATATGATGTTGGGTCGTCCACATCCTCGTCCTCCTCATTCAGAACGATAGGAATAACGTTTGTGCAACATCGCCCATGGCAAAAGGAGAATAGGATAGAGCACTTGAGCCGTGCCCTCCTGCAAGTGCAAGACCCTAAGCACCCTTTCTTGCATTTGCAAACCACCATTCTCATCAGGAGCGGGCTCTGCACACATTGTGACGGGCATAAGACCTTGTTCGCTGATAGCCCAACTCTAGTCACATGGGTTTTTCTCCCCCCCCCCCCAACCATTTTTGCACCTGGTAATAGGTCCTCTAAGAATGATATTTTGCGGCCTCTGTGGTGGTGGTGGTGGTGGGGGGAGGCGGGCAAGGTTGACTTTGACCGTTGCTGCTGATTGTACAAATGCTTTGCAGGGCATTCAGTGTTCCCTCATCTCCTCCGTAGAGGTTCATCAAGATCTTCTCGCCAGCAATTCCTACTTCTTCCTGGTTGGAGTTTGGATCAAGATAAATGCTGGCGTGGTCTATCCAGTGGTTTTTTGTTTTTGTTTTGAGGAAGTTGCACCACTTCATCTTGCCTTGCCAGAAAAGGGAAGAGGTGGTGTCACGCACACTGATGGCATGCAGAAACAAAACCATCACTCGTGGACCCTGCATTTCTCCACATGTGAAGGAATTTGCTGGATATTATGCGCACTCTGACCCACCTCTGCCGCCTTTCTGGAAGTAAACGTTCGTTTGTCCAGAGCTTAAGCCGTTGAGGAGGACCAGTAGGTCGACATCCTCCCCAATGATGAAAACTTGGTCGAACGATGAGCTCTTGGAGAGGGCAGTCCTTACTACATCAGAATCGACGTCTTCTTCAGCTTGATGTACCTCGATACTCTGCCTCTGAAATCCAGTATGCATCATGATGATCAGTCGGCGTTTGTTAGATTCATTTGAGAGCAGTTTTGCTTGGGATACTTTGATGGATGTTGATTCATCAAACGTTCATCAAAATGTCAATGCAGGAGAGATAAGCGGAGCGTCGCAGGCGTTCAGCTGATTTAGTGCTCCTCAGAGCTGCATTTTGTGGGTATCTATCAAACACCACAGCTACGTGTTTACCAAAGTGGCTGAAAACATAACTGATATATCCCGCCGTAATGGTTCTGACTAAATCATTTCGATCACCTTATGCAGGAGGTAACATCATCCACCGTGAGCGCTATGTTTCCTGGGATGATGTGCTCCGTGAGCGATGTAAATGCTGAATAGAAGGAAGAATTCGTACCCTTGCTTCAGTGAACAAGGACAACAAATACGGTTCTAGCTCATACGCAAAATGCTGCTTCTGATTGTATTGTGACGCAGACCTTCTGAAATATGATAAGGGGATCAATATATTTCTCTTGTTGAACACTTTCACAGAGGTGGTGACTGATACCAAGGTCTTCACTTTGTCCTTTCGTTTGAAAGTCACTTTACCAAAGGTGTTACCAACAATGAATTTCACTCCTTCCGCTCCCAGTTCTTGAGCCAAGTGGCAGTTGATATCAAGGTCTCCGACGATTCCACTGTCGAAGGAAACTAAGCGATCAGAGACTGGAAATGGAGGGTGAGTTTTGAACCAGATCTTCAATTTTTCGGAGTCTGCAGTGTCTCTTACAATTTGGGATGCTCTCATATCAACGTGCTGCTCTGATGTTAGAATCAGAGTTTCAGTGAAACGTTCCACCATCTCGCAAATGTTTAGCATGGAAACCATCCCTACTGACCAGCGGGCCAGTACACTGCTTGATATTCCCCGACCATGAGTAAGCCCACTCTGGCTTTTCATGGACCTCATCAGTACTTGTTCTATTGTCAAATCTATTCACAAACCAGACCAGAACTTATCGAAGCGACCTATTGGGAAGGCTGCCCCTGTGAACATGCGATACTCGTCTGGCTACATGTGCTTTTCCAGGTCAAGCATATCTTGAAGGTAGAGTCGGCCACTTTTCTTTCGTGCATGAAAGAAATGTCCCGCTGAATGAAAAGAATGAGAGCATGTTGCTGATATACGCTAGGTGAAGCTGCCAGTCTCCCATTCGCTCCGCCTGGAAAAATAGCTTCATGAGAGCAGTCATTCGATAATATTAGCACCAGAGGTCCCGTTGTGTTCAATTTTATCCAATGCAGTCCTGAACTTGGCACTCACGATTTGAAAAACCGCATTCTCGCTGGCAAGAAGGATCTCGTTTCTACACATCAGTCTTTTCAATTCAGCACGTTCACTATTGGTCAAGTCTATCTCACTCATTACCATTTCCACTAATACGAGATTGGTCAGTATGTGTGCCCTTACAGCCCTCGAATAAGCATGGCCATGGAGCATTTTGTCAACGCTGTTTTCGGCGTAAATTGTTGTGAACAGCTCCATCAAACACTGCCAGCCATGATTCCACCAATACATCGAAGAAGGATATAAGGAGGTGGAATCCACATTCTGCAAATCAGGGTGCTGGCCACTAGCAACAATATCTCGAGATTTCCAGAAGATGGGTTGATCAAATGTTACGAAGCAAGTGTGTTGAGAATGAGCTGCTGCTCTCTTGCATGCTTCTACAAGCGCTGTCAATAAAATGTCGTAATCTGTTGGTGGAGCGCGAATGAACGGAAGATACATAACTTTGTTAATGTGAAAATCCATACCAATTACCTGCAGCTCCATAAACCTGTTCCAAACAGGTACATCTGGGGTGTTCGACCATTTCCCATATAACCGGAAGAGATCTGGTGCTGAGGGCAGTACGTCACTGGCCAGCTGGACAACACCTTATATATCAGTAATTGGTATTGCAAACAAGCCAGCATTTTTCGCACTGTGCAGGGTTTCAGTGGAATGGTTCCAAAAGAACTGACCGTATCAGCAGGCATAGAAGTCTTCAGATGAAGGATTGCTTTGTCTGGAGGTACAACAGATCGTGGCATAATGCATATTATTCCTCCCCCCCCCCCATTACATGGAACGTATTTTCTCTGTCCAAGGTGTTGACATTAACATCTGCGTTGTCCAAGGCGATCTGCATAAACGCGCTTGTTTCAGTTTCGAGTGAAGCTTGTACAGCGCAATTGCTGAAGTTTCAAGACGTATTGCCTCAGTGTACCTGCATGAGAACCCCAGAGCTGCACAGTGGTTCACCAAGTGTTTCGAACCAAATTTTCGGTAAAGATATGCACCAACGCTTGTCATGATTGAACATATGAAAGATTTTGGCCTGTCAGCCGACATAAGTGCATGACACAAGATCAGGCATTTTTTTCTGCAACCCCCCAGGTTAGAACGTTTGTGTTTTAGTATTATGGTTTCGAAAAACCTTTGTACGTTTCAGGGATTGGTGATTCAATATCTTGCAAGAAACGTCAGATGGAGGGTACTGAAAGGTGTCAAAAACTCCTGCGCGAATATCTTCCAAACAGATTCGTGTCGCAGCTTCCACTACTCGCAACTTCTCCTCCCTTATGTTGGCTTTTCTTTCCTCGTACCAGTTTTGGTTTAGAATCGCTTGTCCGACATCTCTGAAGCACGCCTCTGTCCTATGGCCTCGGCCAACTTATATTATTAAAATTTTGTCGCCGAAATATTTGATAAGGTGAGCATTGACTGTCTGGAACGTACTCGCCTGTAATCTGCTCCATTAGCTCTTGAAGCGAGAATTGCCACTTTTCTATGTTTTCTTGCAGGTACGAATAAATAACTTCCACAGCTTGTGGCAGATTACTTGCCTCGGGGCGCATTAATGGCCTCTTGTCCAAAGATCTCCGTAATGAGTACAAATTCTGGTGGCAACGGTGGTGATACCTAGCATCAGCATCTACTAGATCAGTTCTCTCACGATCTATAAGGCGATCTATAATCTGCTGGCCCCCATTAATCACCTCAACGTGCAGCTGCTTCAGCAACTGCCTCATTCATCGATGATTTTTCAACTTTTTGCACTGGGTTCTTACGAGCTGCTATTAATTTTTTACCTGGCGCTTTAGAAATTCTTCTGTGATCTCTTCTCTACACAAGAAACTGTGGAAATTCACAATCGTTATTGTGAATTAAAATAAATAATATAAAAATTTAGTGAACTTGCATTTTACAACGTCAATTTTTTATTATTTAATATATGAAGAGAATTCAGTTTAATTATTGAAAAGAGCGAAGTAATTACAACAATGGAAGTGTGTAATAAGCTCGTGCAACAATGTTACGTCGCACGTGATAGCGTTAGGAGATTCGACGGTTTTGAGAAGAACAAGTGATTGTGAAAAATGGCGGTTTGACGATCAGCATGGCGTGATCGTGGAGGGAACTATATTCAATGGATTTCGATCGAATAAGAACTCATATAATATGAAGGATCGAAGAGATATAGAATCTTGGATATAGAAGAAAATATAAAATATACAGGAAATTGGAAGATAAGTGTTTCTTCAATTTTGACATTCAAATGGAAATTGATAAATTGAGAATAGAAATAGACCTAAATATTGTCTTCTTATAGTGAAGAGATTTTATTACTTCCATGATATAGTTGAATTGATAATTAATCATATTTTATATTTATAGTATATAGATTTACTCCCACGCCGTCAGTAATGAGTGAATATATCACGGTAAATGATTATATTGGAAAGGTATAACACTTTTCTCGTCTGGATGGAATATTTTTTCGAACGGATAATTATTCGAAAAATGGCTACTTGAGTTGCAATCGCGGAAGAAGATTTATTAGTGATCTCAGAAGATAATATTCATAATAGTTATCAAGGATTGATGTAAGTAGATATTCTTTTATTTTTATTCGCGGTACAAGAACATACCACAGATCCAGAGATAGAACATTTATAATCATCATAAATCGTCAGATTCATCGAAAGGAAATTACAAGAACATATAAACAGTTTAACTTATTTTTTGGTTAGTGAGAAATGATTAGTGTTAACTTTATAGAAGATAAAGTAGAAATATCATTTCTATCTATTTATTTAAATACAGTGAAATAGGATATACCTAAGGTAAAGCTTTTGATACGTAGATATAATATTTACAGATATATAGGTACAACTTGTTTTAGAAGGCTAGGTGAAAAGCTAGAATAACAAGAAAGTAAATTCCAGATAATTTGTGAACTTTTAAGATTTCACTAGGTGGAAAGCCAAAGACTATATCTGAACTGATAATATATAATAAAGTTTAGGATAGCAAGATATCAAGAACACTGTGAACTTTTCCAAGAACTTAGATATATGTGATTGAACTTTTTCAAGAACTTAGATATATATGTTTACCTGAGAAATAAATGTGTGTTATTCAAGTTTTGTGCAAATACAGTTTTGAGCAATTTATTGAGGGCAATCTTAGTTATAGAAACTAAAGGGATATATATATATAGTATATCAGTGGCTAGTGAGGGAAAATATTAAGCTCTGCATATGGCCCAAATTAACTTCTTGATATAAAATTATTTTCCGTATAAATTCTATGAGGGGTTGTGAAACACAGAAAGAGCCACACCATAGACCAGTAAGAAAATTACCCCACAGTGGATGGATGTAGTGACTCATTTGTTTACCCAGTAATTAATTAACTCAATCCACCACTACAGAAACAGATCTTTCCCAGATTTGTGACATGATGCTGGTGCTGTTGACGTGACGATGACCTAGGTGGCGGCCGCTCGAGTGGAACTGGATCCCCTACTCGACGAACAGACGCAGCAACATTCTTTGCAACTACATATCTCTTTCTGCAAGCATCATGTTATGAGACTTCGAGAGAAAATATTTGCTTTCCCGAATACCACGTTTTTCACTTGCTTCCATATGTGTGAGAATCCCCTTTTGTTTAACAACCACCACTTTGCCTTCCAGTAGACTTCAGCGATATATAAAACAATCGCCCGGTGAATCCGACATCCCGTACGAAGTTTATTCGCGATCACACTTATTTTCAACTTTTATTTTATTTCACTGAAGTCCGGACTTAACGATTTCAACGGAAGAACTGCGGTAGTGTTCGAAACTATCGCTTCTAACTCTACTGGCGTTATACTACTGAACAAAGCATTACGTTGTGTTACATGTATGACACGGATTCAACAAAATTTCACAAACACGTGCACCGCTTCCGCGGTTTTTATTCACTAAACAATCAATCCGACTGATAGGGACTTGGCACAAACGATTTCTATAGCAAGGCACCAGTACAAAATTTTGTAACCTTTTTCATTCTGTCCCTTTTTCACTTAGTCATTGCACCCCGTTCTCGGTCTCAATTTCACGGCTCCAAATAATTTCGAGAGCCACGGAGTAAGGGGACCCGTAGCAGTACTCGCCCGTATTATCGTTGGCTTTGTGGAGTACCTAAGCGCGACTCATTTGTATTCCGAGGTTATTATGTATTCTGTATGTATTCATGTATTGTGTATATTTGAATGTATGATTACATATGTATGTTTATTTGCAGTTATATTTTCCACCTCAAAGTTTAAATTCGTAAAAATAAAACAAGTGCCAGAATTTCGTAGTTTTTCGAGCATTATGGGAGTAACACAGGGTTTTCAGGGTTGCAAATTTGGATAGAAACTACTCTCAGGGTAGTTAACATAATTATAAAAAAATCGTAGATACATGCACGTTTGCGATGTTTGCCTTTTTTTGTGTGTCGATATTGACTGGCCTAACCCTCAGCTATGGATAAAAGTTAACGGAAAAAAAAATTCATTTCAATGATATTTGTTTTTTTAAATACAGATTATTTCTGTATCTAAAAAAACAAATATCATTGAAATGAATTTTCATTACTTATAATTTAGTCATCAAATGATGATCATCTAACTAATTCTATTAATGTAATGAAAGTTTTTCAATAAATGACTTTCTTTTTCTTTATTTAAGCTAATTAAGTTATAATATTTAGTGCAAAGCATTTAATAATAATCATGAGGAACAATTTTGTTTTTTGCTTTCTCCAAATAAGAAACGATCAAAATTTATATGGGAAGCATTTTATTATTCCAATTATTACGATCCTTTGATATATTATTTTTTAAAGCTTAAGAGAATTTAAAAAAAACAGAATCTTTTTACCAATTTTTTTCAGATCTACTTGATATAAATGAAAATTACTAATTATGTCATCTTTATTCCTTTGAAATACAATTTTTAAAGAAATAAATGATTTTTGCGTATTAGGAAAGTGCTTGATATCCAATAAAATAAATTGGCAATCGCTCTCACGAGACAATTCGAAATCAAACATGAAACCCACATGAGAACCGAACCCGGGACTCGGAGGTTATGTCATCTTGATTCCATTGAAATACTAGTTTTAAAGAAACAAATGCTTTCTCCGTATTATAAAGTGTTTGATATCCAATGAAATAAATTGGCAATCGCTCTCACGAGACAATTCGAAATCGTCCATTGAAATTTGTGTTAAAATTTATTAAGTGATTAATAAAATTACTTACTTAAACCTGTGGAAAAAAAATAAAATACAAATATCTGATCTGCTTTACATTTTGTCGATACAGATTATTTCATTATTTGTAATTTAGTCATCAAATGATGATCATCTAACTAATTTTATCAATGTAATGAAATTTTTCCAAAATTGTTTTACAAATGAAAAGTAAAACAAAACAAGATAGGGATAGTGATTAGTAAACCAATCACAGTGCTTCGCAACGGCTTCTGAGACCTTAGTTTAGAATAGACTGCGCCGGGGTGGTCTAGAAAATGCGCGCGCGAGTCTCTTTGAGACCCCATGCTATCTTACCCACCCCTATTTATAATAAATAGGGCACGTAAATAGGGCAATAAAAATTTACTGGGGCTGTCTCGAATGTAAATCATTCTACCGAGATAATAAGAACTATTTGGTAAACTATTTTATCTCTTCAGGGAATTGAACCTATGTCTTCTACAACCAAACAAGAGCTCCATAATAGTTCTAACTGTACTAGTAATTTTATCATTTTAATATAGTACAGTTTACCCAGCAGAAATGAAGCCGACGCACAAATAGACAAGAATAAAAACAATTTTAATGAAAAATATATTAAATACACAACAGTTTCAGGTACATAATGCGAGTACCTATCTTCAAGTGAGGGACTACAAAATTTTACATGCATAAATAGAGAATCTAACTCCCTTAATGCTTTGTGGAAAATTCCAAATGTCTTGGTTCATCTTCGGACGTCACTGTTCGGTTAGATTCTCTGTTTATGCATGTAAAATTTTGTAGTCCCTCACTTGAAGAAAGGTACTCGCATTATGTACCTGAAACTGCCGTGTATTTAATATATTTTTTATTAAAATTGTTTTTATTCTTGTCTACTTGTGCGTCGGCTTCATTTCTACTGGTAAACTATAATTAGCGCGCGTAAAAATCAATTTGTTATAGTACAGTTGTTGACTATAATAAACAAGTACAGTGTATGGATACTTTTTAAAATTCGATTGTCGATACAGATTATTTCATTAATTGCAATTTAGTCATCAAATAATAATCATTTAACTAATTCGATCAATGTAATGAAACTTTTTTAATGGATGACTATTTTTTCTTATTTAAGCTAATCTCATCATCATGGTAGATCAATCTGCAGATTGGTTCACAACATAATGTTTCCAGCCTTTACGGTCTTGTGCAGCCCGGCTCAACTCCACGTAGCACTGCAGATTCCTGTCTTTAAGGATGTTCTGTATGAAATTGGTCCTGCGGCGACCTCTTGTTCTTCTTCCATGGATATGGCGCTCCATGAGCTCGGCAAGTATTCCCTTGTGTCGAAGCTGGTGGCCAATCATTCCGTCTCTTCTCCTACGTATACCTGCCATCATAGTCCTCTTTTCACCAACTCTGTAAAGGACTTCCTCGTTTGTCAACAAATCAGTCCATTTAATCTTCTCCATTCTTCTCCATCCCCACATCTCAAGCGCCTCCAATCTCCTAACATCATTCCTCGTCATTGACCATGTTTCACATCCGTACTTAGCAGTACTCCACACAAACACCTTCAACAGTCTTTTCCTGGTATCCAAACTAATATTTGATGATGTCAAAATGTTCTTTCTCCGGTAGAATGCACACTTTACGTTTCCAATTCTACTTTTTATCTCCATTTCAGAGGTACCATTCTGGGTCACTAGACTTCCTAAATATCGAAAAGACGTCACCTGTTCGAGGTTGTTGCCTCGAACCCGTACTCTCATCTCTTAGTAGGGCCCCTTGCCCATCATCATGACTTTTGTCTTTTTGAAATTTATAATTAGGCCCCAGTGTCGTAAACAACTGTCCGTTCTCTCTAGTACAATCTCCAGTTTCTTCACGCTATCCGCAAATACAGCAACGTCATCTGCATGTCTAATCCAGTTTATCATCCTTCCATTAATCTTGATGCCAGTTGTTATTTTGTTGTTATTAATGGCCTCAAATGCTGCCTCTAAATAAATGTTGAATAGTAAAGGCGACAATACACATCCTTGCCGTACCCCTTTTCTAATCTTAGCACTTGCCTTCTTATCGCCTATTTTTATCAAGGTCTCCTGTTCCGCATATAAACCGTACAACAATCTTCTATCACGCCAGTCCACTCTCTTTAGTTTTAAAATTTTGAACAGTGTAGTCCAGCTAATCTATACCTATAAAAAGACAAGACCTGACTCATTCACTGACTGACTCATCAATGCCCAGCCCAATCCCTAGAAAGCTGAAATTTTGCACAGAGGTTGCCTTTATGATGTAGACAAGGAATAAGGTCGGATTTTTCGAAATTTCCACGGGTTCTGGAATTATTGCAGCTTCAAGGTTTTCTTATTTTCGTAATTAGTTCCGTAACTATAATTAGTAGAGTCTTCAAATTTGGCATGTAAATAGGTGTAATCACTAAAACTCTTTTTCAAGATTTTTCGAAATTCCCACGGGTTCGGGAATAATGATGGTTTATTTTCGATTGAAAGTTTTCTTGTTTCCGTAATTAGTTCCGTAACCATAATTAGTAGACTTTAAAAGTGGCATAGGTAATTGTAATCACTAAAACCCTTATTCAGGATTTTTTCCCTGGGGTTCGGGAATAATTGGCGCTTAAAAGTTGTCTGATTTCCATAAGTATTACCGTATCTATAATTAGTAGAGACTTCACATTTGGCATATACATAGGTAATTATAATCACTAAAACCATTTTGTAGGATATTTCGCAATTCCCCGGGATGCAATTCCCCGGGATAGGATAAAAACCCTTTCTTTACGTTATAAAGCTGAAAGTTTGCTTCCGTTCTTACGATTGTTAGGTTTCAGGAGTTGTTATCGTGACAATTAGAACTCAAAAATATTGTTCTGCATTGGAGCTAAAATATTGTTCTGCACAATAGCGTTACATATGCACCCGGTGGCGAAAAACGGCACTATACAAATAGCGTTATGGTACAACTGGAACTAAACTATGGTTCTGCATAATAGCGACGAGATTTTCGGGTTAGATATAGATTTGTAATGATCAGATGATGTTTTACGAACTAGGAAAGGTTTGAAGTGATAGGGTTATGACATTATAAAATTCGAATAACCTAGAACAATGGGTGTACACTGGGATGACGGTGAGTGGATGGGCAAACATGGTTCAAAGATACTTCTACGAGATTTCGGGGTAGATATAGATTTGTAATAAGATCAGACCTTTTGCCTTGTTGTTGTTTTTTGTTGTTTTTGTACCAACCGGGAAAGTTCCAAGTGATCTCGCAATTGCAATTTCTTTATCATCCACATTAGGATATTTGTTTTTTTTTAACCCGTGCGAAGAACGGGTCGTTGGGCTGGTTAATTTATAATATAAAATCACTGAAAACATTGCATTAATTTCAACCTAAAATGTTAATATTTATGCGTTTTACAGATTGTGTATGAAAGAAATGGGATTTCCTTTAAAACATCTCAATAAAAATTTACGTGGTCTTGTGTAAAAAAAAGAATGGTAGGGTATTGATTATTAGACATATACTAATTGACAAGATGGAAAAGAAAATTAACGAAATTCTTAAAATTAACATCATAAAGTTTCTTTTTGATCTTATTTTGGTATTATGACCATCTCATTTTTTCAAGTGACCTCATATCACTGTGAATACAACATTTTTTCGTTATCAATTGTTTTGAAATTATTCAATATTAATAAAGGAAAATGTGAATTAATGATTGACTTCTGTTTTTGTCTCCTTGAGAAATAGCTATGATAGCTTTTGATAAAACTAATTCAGCTTTTCTGTTCAATTGTAATTTTTTTTGCGATTTCACAGTTGGACTTTTTTATTCAAATTTCTCTTTCCAATTTTCTATATTTCCAGTAACTCTTATGTTTCTCTAACTTACATCCTCTATATGATTTATTATATAAATATTTTTTCATTTCTGCATTACAGTCCCAAACAAGCAATAGTGTGGCTAAACAACAGCAACTGTCTGGAAGACAAGTAACCCGAGAAATATCCTGGACAAGTTTTGTACAATAAAAAGGAAATGAGAATTAGGGTAAATTGAAATTTTAGAAAGTGTGAATATAAACTTGGGAAGATATAATGATGCTTTCTCATTTATGTAATTTGCCTTATTTAATTCCCTTAAATAAATGAAGAAATTTAATTACAGTAAATTCTCGATTATCCGCGGGCGGTTTATCCGCTTTGCTCATTAACTGCGGACCTCTTCTGTTTCCATTTTTTTTTTACTATACAAAAAATTACGGAATAAAAAAAAATTAAATGTTGAATAAGGTAAACAATAAAAGAGGCTAACAAAGTAAGTGAAAGCAATTATAGACAAACAATTTAAAGAACGATCTTGTGGGCGGAGCTTAGGCCGGCAGGTTACAGTAAATTGCGGGAGAACCTTCCCGTAGTAATAAAATTTAAAAATAAATGCATAATTTAAAATAAAATAATTGTTTATAATCTATGTATTGGAACTACGTATTGCCATTTCAATGTAAATAAAACATGTTGAAAGCATTTTTGTGTTGATTTTCGTCTTTTTTCATCCTATTTCGGATTATCCGCGGAATTCGCTTATCCGTGATTGCTGCGTCATCCAATTCCGCGGATAATCGGGAGTTTACTGTATTTTTGTTTTTGTTTTCAACCTAGCTCTTCTACAATCAAACAAGATACTTTTTAAAATTCAATCTACGTACAATCAGATTTTTAAACTAAATGCTAAAAGTATTCAGTGCAAAGCATTTAAAAAAATAATTAGTAACAATTTTGATTTTTGCTTTTTTAAATTGCATAATGATTGCAATTTATAAGTGAAGCATTTTATTATTTCAGTATTACGATCCTGAGATATATTATTTTTTAAAGCATAACAGAATTAAAAAAAAAAACTCTTTTTACCAATTTTTTAAGATCTACTTGTTGTAAATGAAAATTACTAATTATGTCACCTTTATTCCTTTGAAATACTATTTTTAAGAACTTTCCTAAAACGGAGAAATAGTAGGTTGGATACATGGCGAAAATAGGAAGGAAACTGCACTTTTTGATTGGAATTTGCCACTTGCTATAGTAATAGTCGATGGCAAAAGGGGACTTTTCAGATAGGGAGGCACTATCAAATCCGTGCAGGAACCAAAATGGCGGCCGTTAAAGATGGCCGCCAGGAGCGGCACAAATTGTTCTTTAACTCAGCTTGTAATGTTTCGATTTTAATATTCTTTTTTTTTGTTTGAAAGCTCTTGTGAAAAGGAAACGTTTTTGTTTTCATTTATCTCTAAAACTTAAGAATTTTGAACAATTTTCGAAAAACTGAAATTTTCACGTTTCTCGAGATCAATATCCCGTTCTTGTCCACAAAAAAAAAGGTTTATATCTACGAGTTTCGTATATGCCAAAAAACAGTTATTTATAATAAGCAGCAGTTATGCTAATTATTTTGACAACGTTATTAAATTAAGAAAACCACTTTTGAAGTAAAAAAAAACCGACCAAATCCTGTAGCCCAGTAAAACTGTACATTTTACCTTGCATGAAATGAGGTAGTAGGTTTCTTTTTTTTATATTGTATGTGATAGTACCGAGATGCCAAATCCAATTTTTCGACCTCGGCGACCTTCCGGATCACCCCGAAAAACCGTTAAATCTGCCAAAATTCCGCATTTTTTTAGGTTTCGCCAGTTTTGACCATGAAGGAGCACTTTTTCAACAACGACAATCTTATATATTTTAAAAGTATATAAAATTTGCAATAATCTAAGACCAAATTGGTTTATATAAACCTAATGGTTTCCGAGATAAAACTTTTCAAAGTTTGTCAAAATTTCCATCCATGCTATTTTTCAAGTATAGAATAATATTATAATACAATTGGCCTCAAACTTTAATAATCCCACTGAAATGGTTCAAATGTCTGAATTTTTTTGAATTATTGCCTTTTCCCTGACGAAAAAGCATGAAGTAGAATCACATCCACTGAAGGCGTGTGTGAAAAGGATGAGATGACGATCTGAAGATATTGAGGTGGTTGAGTAGAGGACATCTAGCGTTTTGCCTCTTCCGCACTTCTGAAAGTAGATGGTATTTTGTGTGAGATCTGTGAGGCCAGTGAGTACTACCAGAAGTCTATGTCCTCACCTATAATAACCACTACTTCAAAATCAGAGGCCTGCTACGCGCTCGACAATAACCTGCTAAATTCTGATAATATTTTGAAAAAATGCAAAAATTATGCTAACAAATTAACTCATATTTTGTACGGAAATTGAAAAGAGAAACATTGCAATAAAAAGAAAGGACAATAACAAAAAAAATAAATTTCAACCTATCAGTTCGGAAAATAATTTTATTCTATAAATATTATTTATTATTCAATCAGAATGAAATTATCAAGTATTATACTAGGAAAATATCTTCCTATTGGAACAATGATTTGAAGAACGGATACGTAGCAATAAACCACCCACCAATTTCGATTATTATAAGTAACTAGCAGGTTGTTGTCGAGTGCATAGCAGGCCTCTGATTTTGAAGTAGTGGTTATTGTAGGTGAGGACATAAACGTCTGATAATCCTCACTGGCCTCACGAATCTCACACAAAATACCATTTACCTTCAGAAGAGGCAAAACGCTAGATGTTCTCTATTCAATCACCTCAATATCTTCAGACCGTCATTTCACACACTCCTCCAGTGGATGTGATTCTACTTCAGGCTTTTTCGTCAGGGAAAAGGCAATAATTCAAAAGAATTCAGACATTTGAACCATTTCAGTGGGATTATTAAAGGTTTGAGGCCAATTGTATAATATTATTCTATACTTGAAAAATAGCATGGATGGAAATTTTGACAAACTTTGAAAAGCTGTATCTCGGAAACTATTAGGTTTATATAAACCAATTTGGTCTTAGATTGTTGCAAATTTTATGTACTTTGAAAATGTATAAGATTGTCGTTGATGAAAGAGTGGTCCTTCATGGTTCAGCGGAACTTCAAATGCGTCCTTCTACACAATGGCAACAAATACGGCTCAATACCAATTGCTCATTCAACGGAAATGAAAGAAGAATATGTTGCCATAGCTTTGGTCATGGAGAAGATAAAATATCAGGAACATCAACGGGTAATTTGTGTGGATTTATAGATGGTAAACTTTCTCCTTGGATAGCAAACTGGCAACATTTAATATCCTTGTTTTCTGTACCTCTGGGATAGCAGGGACCAAAACAAAAAAAAAACAATAGATAAAAAAGGAGTGGCCTAAGAGAGAAAACATGGCTGTTGGGAAAAACAATATCATTAACGAGCCTCTAGTTGGAAGAGAGAAAATCATCTTTCCGCCACTGCATATCAAGCTAGGCCTAATAAAGCAGTTTGTAAAGCCTCTTGATAAGAATGGTTCTTCCTTTGCTTACATAGGAAGAAAATTGCATCAGATCAGTACAAAAAATCTGAAAGCTGGAATTTTCGATGCCTCACAAATAAGACAGCTTTTGATCCGGCTTTTGTGGAGTCCATGAATGAGGCTGAGCAGAAAGCTTGGATGTCATTTGTGGAGGTTGTCAGAAATTTCCTGGGCAACCAAAAAGCTGAAAACTACGTTGAGCTATTAAACGAGATGCTCAACAACTTCAGAAACAATGAATATAATATGAGCTTAAACTTAAGTTCACTATCTACATAGCCACTTGGACCGTTTTCCTGAAAATTTAGGCGATACAAGTGAAGCACAAGGTGAAAGATTTCACTAGGAAATTCACTAGGAGACTAGGACTATAGAGGATCGCTACCAAGGAAGATTCACATCTTCCCACACAATGGCAGATTACTGCTGGAACCTCAAAAGAGACTGTTCAAACAAAGTACATTCAAGAATTTCACGCAAAAGAAGTTTCCAAAGACTGACTTTTCTTTCATCAGCGATTTTTCTTTCCTTCAAAACTAACTGTAGTTGGTAAAGTGCTACTGTAATTTTTTATACGATTTTCATAGAAAATATATAAAGACTTTAGATTTCTATGGTTTTTATTAGAAAACCAACACACACACACACACACACATCCGCATGTTAAAGTATCATAAGATAAGTCACGACATTTTTATATCTCAGAAACTAGAGCTGCTAAGGAAAAACTAATGCCATATTTGGATTCAGCACCCCAATTATACTTAAAATCAGCTCTAAATACCACGGCACCAAAACCACTATTGGCCTGTGTATACTACTTGACAAGATGGAAAATTAACGAAATTCTTAAAACTAACATCATAAAGTTTCTTTTTGATCTTAATTTGGTGTTATGACCATCTCATTTTTTCAAGTGACTTCATATCACTGTGAATATAACATTTCATTAATTGTTTTGAAATTATTCAACATTAATAATGAAAAATTTGAATTAATGATTGGCTTCTATTTTTGTCTCCTTCAGAAATTGCTCTGATAGCTTTTGATAAAACTAATTCAGCTTCTCTGTTCAATTGTAATTTATTTTGCGATTTCACTGTTGGATTTTTTTATTCAAATATCTCTTTCCAATTTTCTATATTTCCAGTAACTCTTCGGTTTCTCTAACTTACGTCTTCTCTATATGATTTATTATATAAATATTTTTTCATTCCTGCATTAGAGTCCCAAACAAGCAATAGTGTAGCTAAACAACAGCAACTGTGTGGAAGACAAGTAACCCGAGAAATATCCTGAACAAGTTTTGTATAATAAAAAGGAAATGAGAATTAAGGTAAATTGAAATTTTAGAAAGTGTGAAGATAAAGTTGGGAAGATATGAATGATGCTTTCTCATATATGTAATTTCCCTTATTTATTTTCCTTAAATAAATGAAGAAACTGAATTATTTTTGTTTTTGTTTTCAACCTAGGTCTTCTATAATAAAACAAGAGCTGCATAAAAGCCGGATGATATGTAATGAGGTATTTATGATAATTATTTATGTTTAATTATTTAAATAATTATGTGTAATTGCAATCTGTCAAATCATGTTTCTTTTATTATTTGCAAAGTTAATTATGTAAATTAGGTTGGTAGCGAACCCCTATAAATGGACGGCCATAAGTGGATACTAGGACAGTGAAGTAGAGGGGAGTTCGTCATGAGGTTGGACGGATAGCTGACACGAGATAGGCGAGTCGACAGAAGACGAGAGGGAACGGAGCGGCCGGCAAGAAGACGTTACCCGGAATACGAGACGTGTGGTCGCCGAGTGAAATTGATGGAAGCGTTAGTCGCCGAAACAAGGGACCCGTCTGCGTTTAGAAGCCACCGCAGTTCACTCTACTCGTACGGTCAACAAGAACCGAAGAGCCTGTCAGCGGAATCTTGAAGTGAAGTTTAGAATACTTCTCGGAGAGTCAACCTTATTTGAGAATTAAGTAATTTAGAATTATTTGTATAATTTAGTAATTGAGTATCGAGCCGATATTCTATTGTAACGTTTCGTTCCATTAATCAGTAAATTAATCTCTGTATAATTTAAGAATAGAACAGTTAAATAAAACTATTTTTGTAAAGCCACCAAACTCCCCCACTTCATTACATGATAGTTCCAATTGAACTAGTAATTTTATCAATTTATTAAAATTTACGTTGAAACAGCATTAGAATTTATATACTAAATGTTGAAAATATTCACTATGAAGGAATTGAACTAATACATAACCAACAAAATAATTAAGATTTTTATACTACTGAGAAGAAACGTTTTTTCCAACTTACATAAAATTCTGAATTTTTGCATATTATTCCAATATTTCATTTACCATTTATTGTCATTTACTATCTAATGCTTAACACTCAAAAAAAAAATTCCATAGAAAAAATGGACCAAAAAAAAAAATTCATTTCAATGATCAAATAATTTTTATTTAACTAATTCTATTAATGTAATGAATGTTTTTCAAGTGGATGACTTTATTTTTCTTTAAGTTAATATAATGTTTTTTATCGATACACATTATTTCATTACTTGTAATTTAGTCAACAAATAATGATCATCTAACTAATTTTATCAATGTATAAAAGTTTTCCAATGGATGACTTTATTTATTTTTAAGCTAATTAATTTGTGATATAAAATCACTGAAAAAATTGCTTTTATTTCAACCTTAAACATTAATATTTATGCGTTTTACAGATTGTGATATGAATGAAATGGGATTTAATGTGAATTAATGAATATCTTCTATTTGTCTCAGTCCATGAAACAAAACTTGTGAGTCATTCCATGCCAAATCATACAGCCAAAACTTGATTTTAAACCCAAGGTACTCAGATTGTAATGAAAATTTGTATACATTATGTGACTGTAAAAATAAGAAAAAATGCCATGTTTCACTCAATTATGACAAGTAGTTTCTGAGTTATAACCGTTTGAAGTTTTAGATGGTTTTAATTTCCGAGGATGGTTCGGGTCGGAAACAAGCTTGTGTGTATTTACTTTTTTTGTTACCAAATTTATATTTATGAAGGTAGAAGTTTCAAACTTGACTCATTTGTTATAGATTGTACATAGAATCAGATGACACTATGAGCATTAAAACTATAACTTTCCATCATAGTTAAAAAAATTCTGAAATGTAAGAAAAAAATATTTTACGGAATTGTGTACCTCACTTAGAAAAAACAATGTAGCAAAAATCTCTCTCCAGATAGCCCTACACAACCATACATCACTGAAAAGGTGAAAAAAAATTGGTGGGGTTTTGAGTTATAAGAGTTTTATTGCAATATAAAATTAATAAATTATTTTTAACGCTACAAAATTTTATACTTCACAAAGTTTATTTCTTTTTTATTTTTATTATGTATTTAAGTCCCATTAGATATGCTTATATAAACTGCGTACCTGTGTTATGTGACCGAGAGTTTACTATATTAGTAAAATATTAAATCTAATAGTTATCGTTTTTAAATATAATTTTTCCATCCACCATGTCAGAGATTAATTTGTGTATTTCTTTAAATGTAATATTGTTATATTTTTCTATGTTTAATTGTTTGAAAATTTTGTAGTTGACATAATTATTTAATCTATATCCAAAGTTATTACTTATTTTATCTATTTTAAAGATTTTATTCCAATCATGTCTGAACATGAACCCCCTCACACCTCCAACTGCCTCACACCATCCAACTGCCAACTGTCAGTGTTTAGCTAGCTCTGCTCAGTGAACATCAATTAGTTGCTGTGCTTTTTATTAAGAGTTAAATTTGCTTATTAGTTTCCTGTGTTTTAAAATCACTTTGAAGCCACTGTTATCTAAGTGAAGTGATTTACGTTACGTACATTGTGAAGTGATTTAAGTTAAGTGTTTTTTTTTTTTAGCCTTGTGTTTTAAATTATGGAAGAAATGGCTTGCAGTAGTGACTATAGACCTAGTTTGATATGTACTGTTGGCATTTTATTAAACTCTTGCTGTAAAAACGCTACACTAACAAAAAACAAGGATATTTTTGTAATATTTGAGAAAATGTCCAAACAAGAAATAGATCTTTTAATGTGGCGCACAAGTAATCAGTATACGTCAGAAAGACACTATTTGTTCTCATCACTTGTGTTATCTTTCAAAATATTATGAAAAGAACCAAAAAACTTGTTGTGATCCATTTAAGAGTCACTCTGTCCCGTTATCAAAGAAAAAAGACTTGATGGTAATAACTTTAGAAAAAGCGAAAGAGGTTAAGGTAAGTAGAAACATTACTTTAGTGCCAGGAAAGATGCTGTGCAGTAGCTGTCGAAAACCAGTATTAAAAGCAAAACCTGACCCACAACCAGATAATGAAGAAATGGTTTTAGGTCATGAAAGTGATGATGAAATTGAAGATGAATTAAAAACGGCAAAAATAGTTTTTGAAAAAGATAAACTGAACGAGATACTTTTAGGATTAGATGTAACTCCATTGAAACTTAAATCATTGTCCGCTTGCTCAAACGTAAAATATGCAAAAAAAAAGTTTAAACAGGCTAAAACCCAAGTTTAAAAAAAGCTATCATATATCTTTTGTACGACTCTCACAGTGAATCCCCAAGTGAAGCTGAAGGTACAAAAAAAAGAAAATTATTTAAAGAAACAATCTGTTGATCTTGATTATTTAGTTAATGTTATGAAAGAAAAGTTAAAGACAGACTTGAGTAGGCGTGAAAAAATACAGGTTTTAACAATCGCTCCAAAGTCTTGGTCTCGCCGGAAAGTAGCGGAGGAATTTAATGTATCAGAATATTTGGTGCAAAAAGGTAGAGCTCTGTCGAATGAAAAACGAAGTGCAGTCTTATCACTGGAGCCACTTAAGCTGTTCAATACATCCAGTAGTGATTTATTCAAAAAATGAAGATAACACAACAAAAAAAAACATCACTGTGTTTCATTTCAGATGATTTAAAACATGATGTAGCGTTTGCTTATTCAGTAAAGAAAAAACTATGGAGTTAAACTTTCCACAAGTAGAAAAGGTTGAATACTTTACTGATGGCTGCAGTACACAGTATAAAAATTTTAAAACTGTGATGAACTTGTGTTGCCATGAAACAGACTTTCAATTAAAAAGCAGTTGGTCATTTCATGCAACTAGTCACAGCAAAACTGTGTGAGATGGCATTGGGGGCACAGTTAAAAGGACCGTAACGAAGAAAAACCTTCAAACCACTAAAGAAAGTGATAAGATAGGAAATGCAGAACACATGTACAATTTTTGTAAAAACCTGTTTTCAAAAATAAGTTTCTTCTTTTTAAGTGAACAAGATATTGAGATACATAGAAAAGCTCTTGAAAGTCGCTAAGAATCTGGCCAAACCATTACAGGAACAAGAAGCTTTCACTTCTTTAAACCTGCTACAAATGAAGAAATCACAGCAAAAAAGAGTTAGTTCAGACATTGATATTTGTTTGAGGCAAAACATTTTTAAAAATATACGACCAACTGTTGAACCAAATCTCCACTCTTTTGTGGCCTGTGTGTATGAGAGCCACTGGTGGATTGGAAGGGTTTAACATTTTAATGAGGAATATGGTGACTATAATGTACAATTTATGCATCCACATGGACAAGCTCAAAAATTTCTTTTGGCCTCAGAAAGAAGACCAGTGTCCTGTTCCACCAGCTCATCTACTGTGCATCATAAACCCTCCAGAAATAGCCTCACAATTGGGCAGGTTATATACGATTGAATTCCAAATCGAGGAAGGAAATAATCAAGAATTGAAACAACTTCAAAACTTCATTTAAGAAAGACTTTCAATAACTTACACTACTAAGAGATAAAATTTGTAGGGTAAAAAATGGATACTTTGTTAACCTGTAGGGTAAGTAAAAATAACTTAAAAAAGCCCTATGGTTACCTTATACGTTACAATATGTACTCGCTAATCTAGACCCAACTGCAGACAGAGTTTCAAAAAAACTGTTAAAAAATTTTATAAATTCCTAATTTTGTAAAACTCTTTATTGAAACTATGCTCCATATTGTATTTTTCTTTTCAAATGTAAAAATTTAAATTCCAACCGTCTCAAACTTGTTTTACAGCTGATTTTGCTTAATCCAGACTTTCGGTGACTCGGAAAAATCTAGTCCTACTAACCATAGTCTGGCATGACCATAGGCTTATTTATGTTCACTTTTACCCCTATATTGTTCTATTTATAGGCTAAGTAGACTTTTTAGAATCTTGTACTTTTTACTGTAAGGCCATAAAACCATATTTTACTCCCAGCATTGGTGGGGTAACAATTCCTAGCGTAAATACTATTTGTTACTTTACATTGCTATAAAACTCTTAAAACTCAAAACCCCAACAATCTTATTTCACCATTTGAAAGATAATTTTATACTCTTTCCAATGATATATGGTTGTGTTAGGTATCTGGAGAGAGATTTTAGCTCTAAGTTCTTTTCTTTATGCATGTCATAGTTTCGAAAAAATATATTTCTTTATTTTTAGTACATGTTTTCACTATGATGGAAGGTTTTAATTTCAATGTTGATAGCGTCATCACATTCTATATGAAATTAAAAACAAATGAATGAAATTTCAAACCTCTAGCTTTATAAACATTGATTTTATCCAGGAAAACGCAAATACGTAGAAGCTCGTTCGATGCCCAAATTGTTCTCGGAAGTTCAAATCAACTAAAACTTTAAAAGGCTATAACTCTGAAACTAATTGTTAGAATTGGATAAAATTTTGTCTTTTTTCTTAACTTACTGTATACATTGAACATACAAATTTTCAAAGAAATCTGTGGTAAGTGGGTGTAAGCCCTGGATGACTTGGTATGGAACGGCCCTTGTGGGAAATTGTGTCAGATGTTCGGTCAGAAGTTCCCGCAGCACGTTAACTGTGATTTTTCGGATCACTTTACTGTGGTTAAATATTGGAGTAGGGCCTCTCTTTTTGGTACATAGATTCGCAGAAACGGAAACAATGACATGAAATTTGCATAACTCAATTTTAATATACATTGGAGTTGGGTCCCTCTTGGATTCCGGGATTCAATTCGATGTCGTTCAATGAAATTTGTGTTAAAATTTATTAATTTGATTAATAAAATTACTTACTTCTTCCTGTGGAAAAAATAAAAATAAAAATAGAAATCATTGATCTGCTGTACTTTTTTTGTCGATAAAAATTATGTCATTACTTGTAATTTAGTCATCAAATGAGGATTTATCATTAGATATAATTTACATGAATTACCATTATATCATATCAGATATTAAAGTTTCGTTGATTTCAGCTGCAATCTTGATTTGCAAATGTTATAATCGATGTTACTGTTATGTAATGTTATGTAATGATGTTAATGCTGTGGTGTAACTGTAACGTTATAATAATATTGTAACAGTTAACTGTATTCTTCAAATGAAGACTTCACAATAAAATTCGTTGAAGCAATTCAGTTAACAAGAATTTAAATTTTCCCGGTTATTTCGATTATTAAAATTTTCCTTCTTACACTATGTTTTACAGTTGGATGTTTATTTCAATATTTCTTCCCAATATGCTATGCTTTCATTAAGGTTTCGTAATCTATAACATAGGGAGTCTTTAAATAATTGGCTGAATCCGTATTTTACCATTTCTGCTGTAGAATCCCAAATAAATAACAGAATAAGATCTCATTTTCCATTCACTCAATAAATAACAATATCATCCAGTCTGAAGGAGCAGAATCTTGGGAAAACTATTGGATCACCTCAGGGAATTGAATCTTTGTCTTCTACAATCAAAGAGCTGCTTAAGAGCTGCATAATAGTTCCAACTGTACTAGTAATTTTATCATTTTAATATAGTAGAATTGTTAAGTATAATAAACAAGTACAGTGCATTGATACTTTTTAAATTCCATCTACATTGAATTAGATTTTTAAACTTAATATTGAAAGTATTCAGTGCAAGGCACGCTTTAGAAATTATAACAATAATTGTGGATCACGAAACAAAGGAAGGACATAATTTATATGTAAGAGACGTGATTTATGGTTGTTGATCTAGGATTAGGAAAAACGAATCGAGAGATTCCAGAGATTGAATGGATCATGGCGAGACGCTTCTATAATAGGGCAGGATGAGTATGATCGCATATGAAAGTTTATTCTATTAATAGTTCAATATCACTTATCGTTCTGTAATTTATGTTTTATTAGCCAATGGATAAAAATAAGTTTTCTCCTTCGTTAAGCAGAGCCTTTAGAAAAGTTGGATGGAGGAACAGTCGCTTTCCAAGATGGAGTCCATTGATGGAAGATTAGCCGCCATTTTTACATTGGTTCCACGACTCAAGTAAAGGAATTCTTTGTGTACGATTTACTTACCGGAGCAAAGGTGTGTTACGGTTATTACTCCAGAGAAGCTAATCAAGTAAGTGTGTTCATGATTTATTAGCTAGGGATTTTCGAGAGTAATCACATCGAGAGATATTACGGAACATGACAGAACTTAAAAGAAATTACCTTCAGTGATAAGTGCAACATTTAAAGTTAAAGTTTGAACAACTTTATTAGTTTCAAACAAGATGAAAAGCGTTAGCTATTAGTGAATAGAATTAACTTTGTTAATTTCACATAATGTGAAAAGCGTTAGCCATTCATTAATAAAATTAACTTTGTTGATTTCTCATAAGGTGAAAAGCTATCGGCATTAGCAAATAGAATTTAATCCGTTTGAATTCACATAAGGTGAAAAGCAATTGTGATTTGTAAATAGAACTGCGAATCATACATTTACAAATGATAATAGAAGCATTAAGGCCTATTGAAGTTTATTAGAACTGTTTGATTAACCAACTTGCGTGAACTTTTACAATTGTGTAATCCTAATTGGAACTTTAAGAAGAAAAGAATTACACTGGTCCTCTAATAGGATTTTAAAGAAGAATTACTCAGATGCAGTGGCGTACCTAGAGGGGGGCGATGGGTGCGGTCCGCACCGGGCGGCACATATTTTGGGGCGGCATTTTTTATATTTGGTTTTAGTTGTAAAAAACAATTTGTTCACTTAGAAAGCTTAATTGCGACTGGTTTTTTTCAAATTTTGCCTAATAGTGAAAAGGTGTTAAGATCGTGGATGGTGCATTCACCATCGAAGAAAAGTATATTATATTGTTTTTGCTGCAAACTGTTTAATGATCTTTGTCAATCAAGTTTTAACACGGAAAATGGTTTTAACAAATGGAGGAAACTTAATCCCAAAATAAGTCAACACGAGTTGAGCCCACTGCACATTCGATTATTTTCCCAATGGAAGGAATTAGAAATAAGACTTGGACATGGCGCAACTTTTGAAAAACTACAACAGAATATTGATAAGGAAATCAAAAAATGGAAGGAAATTCTTACAAGAATAGTTGATATAATTAGATTCTTAGCAAAACAAAATTTGGTGTTTCGAGGTCATCGTGAAAGTGTTCATCAGGAAGACATCAATTCAATGGAAAATAGAGGAAATTTTCTAGAGCTTGTTGACTTGTTGGCTAAGTACGACCCAGTATTACGAGAACATGTAGTAAAAATTAAGATGGTAATAAACATAGTATTGTCCTATTTGTCGCCGAAGATTCAGAATGAATTCATAGAGCTAATGGGAGGCGAAGTGAGAAAAACAATTATGGATCAAATAAAGCAAGGTAAATACAGTAGAGCCCCGATTATCCGCGAAATTGGGTGGCAAGGGCTTCGCGGATAAGCCGAGAAAAGACTAAAAATGAGGTTTAAACACGAAAAAAAATATTTAACCATTAAAAACTACGTTTTATTGTACAAAAAACATAATATGTAAAACTTTTAAAATATGTACAGTAAAGCAGAAACCTTTGCTCTACGTTTGCATCCACAAATTCCGAGAAGGCCTATAGGATCACAATCCACAATAAACCTGTCAGTAATTTTCGACCTTCGCACTGTAGGCCTATTGTATTTTCCCTGTTGTTGGCTTGGATTAAAATTGTTTTTTTTTTAGGTTCGTAATTAAAATTTTCGCGGCACTCGCGGATAATCCGCACCGCGGATCATCTGCTTGCGGATAATCGGGGCTCTACTGTACTTTTGTATGATATTTGATAGCACTCCAGATATTTCCCACAAAAATCAAACCAGTCAAATTATTAGATATGTAGTTATTGATGGCAGCGAAGTTACAGTAGTAGAATCGTTTTTTGACTTTGTAGAAACTAAAGGAAAAACTGCTGAGGAAATCACAAATATGATTTAACGAAATTAGGAAATGACGGTTCACATATAAAAAAATTGCAGAGGACAGGCTAACGATAATGCTGCCGTCATGGCAGGAAAGCACAGCGGTGTTCACTCGCATTAAATTAATAAATCCAAATGGAGAATTTGTAGCATGTACAAATCATTCTTTAAACCTGGCATGTTTACGCGCAGCTTCTACTGCTATCGATTCCATGACATTTTTTGGAACTATCGAGCAGTTGTTTTCATTTTTTTCTTTTTCCACTCGTCGATGGGATGTTTTACTTTCTGTCACTGGTCAAGGTGTTAAACGCAGCGTAGAAACTCGCTGGAGCGCTAGAGCAGAAGCAGTAACTACAGTAAAAAACCATTTTTTTTTTACATTTTTTAAGCGCCTTGGAAAAATTGACATCTGAAGAAGAAAATAGTAAAACGAGATCAGATGCTGGAATATTACTCAATTCAATGCAATCGTTTTCTTTTCTATTTTATCTCAATTTATGGGAACCCGTCCTTTTGGAAGTTAATGATCGCAAAAATACCTGAAAATAAAAGGGTTAAATGTTCATCAATGCTATATAAAACTAAACTCTTTGCAAACCCATTTCATGGAACAGAGAGATGCGCTAATACAAAGCGCTGTTATAGCAGTACAAACAATTTGTGAAGAGTTGGAGACATCGACTGAGCGTCGAGTTATAAGGAGAAAAAATATGAGTGGGGAAAATTAACGAGACGTAGGGCTATTCTTAGAACAAGAAGTACGAAGAGAAATGTTTTTATCCATGGATAGAATTATGAAGGAAATAAAAGAACGCTTTGATCAGTTGCATGTCCTTCAAGAAAATATTCGTGTATAATACCATGTAACCTACTAAATGAAGAATTTGAATGTCAAATAAATGACTTTATTGACATTGATAAAGAACAGTTCCGTATTGAATGAAAAAGTATCCAGGCTTTTATGGCTGTACCTGCACTACAAGAAGAGGCAAAACGTTGGAAAAACGGGGGGGGGGGGGGAGGCCCTCTTGATCTACTAAAATTTATTCAACAGTATAGATTGGAAAATTCTATACCCAACCTTGTAATTTTGCTAAGAATTTTTTTAACAATTGCTATCAGTGTCGCTAGTTGCGAAAGGAGCTTCTCCAAATTGAAGTTGATTAAAAATTATCTTCATTCCACAATCAGTGATTTAAGATACAAAATCTTGCAATATTGTCCCTGCATACACATATGTGTACAATTTGTTTGTTTATCTAAAAGAAATGAAATTATTTACTTAAAAATAAAATAAAAAATATTTAATGGTAATTTTTTTTTGTAAATTAGGTATATGTTTTGTAATTCAAATATGGCTTCCAATGGTAAAAAAGTTCCCCACCTATAGTTTGTCTCAATTACAATTATTTATTTATGTTTATTAATTTATAAAAACCACCATTTCATTGACTTGGAAAGGGCGGCAAATTGGAGACCGCCCCGGGCGGCAAAAGTTCTAGGTACGCCACTGCTCAGATGTAATATCAATATTGCGAAAGTAAATTTTCTAATGTTATAAAACCTTTTCTTGACTCTAGCCTCATTTTTTTTTTAATGATTAAATTCACCTACTGCTCAACTTTGCTGTTTAGCAATTTGCTTTAGCTGTTATTAGAAATTTAGATGCTATACTCTTAGACGAGAACCATAACATCTTTAAATTTGAAAAAAAAAAGAATTAATTGTTCTTTTCAATTGG
This sequence comes from Thereuonema tuberculata, assembly GCA_023159025.1. Taxonomy (NCBI): domain Eukaryota; kingdom Metazoa; phylum Arthropoda; class Chilopoda; order Scutigeromorpha; family Scutigeridae; genus Thereuonema; species Thereuonema tuberculata. Next base: position 37,643,520 of record JAFIDM010000002.1, read on the forward strand.
TTATGGAACTATAGCGATTACGCTTCCACTGCGCAAGAAGCTTGAAAGGTGAATTTTACTGTGCAAGAGGCTTATTAGTTCAATTGTAAAAGCACGCAAAAGCTGAACTGTGAATCTAATTGATTCATATAAAAAAAATAAGGCGGAAATTAAGCCACATAGTCTTATGCAAATTATGATAACATTATTGTTGGTTTTGACTGCTGCATGATATAATACTGTAGTCAATTGAAGATGGTTATCTGAAGATACATATGCCGTTTTTTTTAAAGTTTAGTTTAATATAATAGGATTAATAAATAGTTATTTTCCTTGGACTTGAATTTTCAACATGATAGTTATTCTAATATATTGTTTTTTAGGTCAGTTTGATAAACAATATGGCTAGTCAAATGTTGTTATTTAATGGCGAAAACTATATGAAATGGAGGATAGCAATAAGAACCTCATTACAAAGAGAGGGTTTATGGTTACTAGGCAACAGTCCTATCAGTGAAATTCAAGAGATGACAGATACAGATAAAAAACGGAAGATGTTAATGAAGGTCGAAAGGGCTGTAGGAATTATCACTATATCATTAGAAGATAAATTTCTTTATCTAATCAAAGAAACTGATGACCCCCAACTCCTATTAAAAGAGTTAAATGATAAATTTAATGCTATAGACCATTTAAAAGTTTTTGACTTGAAAAGAGAGTTATACTGCTCAAGCAAGATGAATAGTGAAGATGATATTCCGGGTAAGATCATTAAATTAAAACTCATCATTGCAGAAATTGAGCAAAGGGGAGGTCATGTAGATGATACTGAGCTATGCTGGTTCATCTTATCAGGGTTGCCACAGGAATACAGATCCTGTGCTCAGAATCTTTTGTCCTTACAGAAGACTGCCAACTTTAACTCAAGTTTGATTATTGATAATGTTATTCAGGAATACAGAAGACATAAGATTAACTGCAAAAAGGTTGTATCACCAGTTAATCAGTGCCACAGTGTTACAACTCTAAATAAGGCTCCTGACACTAAAGTTAAAAAAGAGAGTCAGATTCGTAATTGCTACAATTGCGGGAAGCCAGGGCATATTGCCAGGTTTTGTCGAAGTAGGAAGAGTAAGGATAAAGGACAAGACCAAAGGTGTAAAAAAGAAAAGTGATAATAATACATCTTTATTTGGATTCATGAGTTGTTATGAAAATGATAAATTCAGTAAACATCCTGAATCTATATGGTATTTAGACAGCGGATGCACGAACCACATTTGTTATAATAGAGATTCCTGCTCAAATTATGAAAGCCTAGCTGAGCCTGTTAAGATATATAGTTCCAATGACACCTACACAGAAGCTATTGGAAAAGGCACTTTTGTTTTGAAGTCCCACCTGCCACATGGTAAATAAAAGATTGTGACTAAAAAATACGTATCATGTTCCTGAAATGAAGATAAATATTATTTCAGCTGGAGTTTTGGCAAGTCAAGGATGTAAACAAGAAATTAGAAAAGACAAATATGTTGTCCATAATCAACAGAAACAAATCTGTTTTATAGGGACTATGAAGAATAATTTATATGGTGCAAATTGTATTCCAGTTGTCAAGTACCATCACAGTAATTTTAATGAAGATACGCATGATCCGTGTAAGCTATGGCACGAAAGCTTATGGCATATTTCCCTAAAGAAATTGCGTATCATTAAATCAAGGAAACTACTTAGAGGTTTAGAACATCTTGATATTCCTGAGAATAAAGATATGTTCTGTGACAGCTGTAAAAGGGGAAAATTAACAGATATTCCACATAAAAGACTCAGAGGGATACGAACACAAAGAACACTAGAGCTAGTACATTCTGATATATGCTGAGCTATTCGTATAAATAATCATCCAGATGACGTACACTACATCTTGACCTTCATAGACGATTTTTCTAGAAGGAGCTCCATATACCTATTTAGAAACAAGGAATATGTATGTGAGAAGATACAAGACTATGTTGAATTTGCCAAAAGATCCACAAGTAATTCACTTAAACGTCTACTGACTGATCAAGGAACAGAATTCTACAACACCCGTGTTCAAGAGTACCTTAGGAATTCAGTTTTAGCACTCATCTTCGTATCAGCCCCAGCAGAATGGTGTAGCTGAACAATTTAATCGTACGCTGCTTGATAATGCTAGAACCATCATAATAGAGTCAAAACTACCCATCCGTTTCTGGTCCTATTTAGTTTTAACTGCGAATTATACATTGAATCGAACGTCCCACAGCAGTATCTTCAAAGAAATACTAGTTGCCAGATGGTTTAACCACAGATACTCTCTAAATATTAGACACCTGAAGAAATTTAAAAGTACAGCTCCATTCCAATGATATTGGTTTTTATCGATACAGATTATTGCATTACTTGTAATATAATCATCAAATAATGATCATCTAACTAATTTTATCAATGATAATGAAACTTTTCCAATGGATGACTTTATTTTTCCTTTTTTAAGATAATTATTTTATCTTATAAAATCAATGAAAACATTGCATTAATTTGAACTTAAAACGTTAATCTTTATGCTTTTTACAAATAATGTATAAAGAAATGGGATTTTCTTTAAAATGTCTCATTAAATATTTACAGGGACCTGTGTAAAAAAGAAAATGGTAGGGTATTGATTTCTAGACATATTCTTCTTGACAAGATGGAAAAGAAAATTAACGAAATCCTAATAACTAACATAATTAGTTTCTTTTTGACCCTATTTTGCTATTAAGATCATCTCATTCTTTCTAGTGACTTCATATCACTGTAAATACAAAGTGTGAACAATATATATAACTCTTAGTGTTAGGATTGTGTGTGTAAATCTTATATTTAATTTTGTGTATCATCAGCTTAGTCTGACAGCTCCGGGAAAAGGCATACATCTTATGAATTTATCTCTTTCATTATCTCTTCTCTCTGTACTCATTCCCTTGTAAATATATGTATAAAATCTTTATTAAACCCATCTTATTTATTTTCTGAATTAGTTGATATGCCCCTTTCTATTTACATTTATTCACTTGGTTGACATTAGTTTTACTGAGCGACATTGAGGGAAAATTCGCGCTGAGAGTTAGATGCCTCGGGCAAGGCCGCGTAGACAACCGGGGAGTCAGAGTGGGGCCTCTCTGTTTGTAAACAAACCCCTCCTTTGTTGCTTTACAGGGAAACCTCGACTCCCCCTCTATAATCCTTCACTGATTTCTAAAGTTAGACGGCCCAGCACCAGATCTTTACCTATATAGATCAAAGAATTCCACTGCGCGAAACTCTCGTATAACCCTTCCCTCACATGTACGCCCAAAACCACGGCAAGGCGTTACAATTTTAAGTTCTTTTAAGAAGCTCTTTAAGCTCATGATTGCCGTAGCGCATTCGCATGCTGCAACCAGTTCGCTTTCTTGTGTTGAATGAGCAACTAAACTTTGTTTATGAGCTTTCCAGGTTACAGGCGACTTTCCTACATAAATTATGTAACCTGAAGTTGAATGTCCTTTTGCTCGATCTGCGAAACTTGCATCACTGTAAGCCTTTATATTGTCATTGGAGAGATTCAATACATTTGTCACAGTTCCTTTTAGATATCGGAGGATGCGCTTTGCCTTACGCATATCAGTGGTGCAGGGTGAATTGCTTTTTTCTGCACACCTATTCACTGAATATGCGATATCTGGTCTTTGTTAAATTGGAGAAGTAAGATAGACTTCCTATCAGGCTTCTATACTTGAGGTGTTCATCCTTATTTAACAGTTGAATCACTTCGTTTGTTTTTCCATCTCTTCCTTCTGGATAAAATGGGGTGGATACAACTTTGCTATTTTCCATTCCATGTTTCGTTAACAGATCTTTAATGAAGTGTTCTTGTGATATAATCATTGAACCTTTGCTTCGTTGATAGTTTATCTCCATACCTAGAAATTCATGAATTTCACCTTGATCCTTGATGGAGAACATCTTATTCAGAATCTGATTAATTTCTTGAATACGATGAGTTCGTTTACCAATGATGATCACGTCATCTACGTAGATGATCAGATAGTTCATGACACCATCCTTTGGGTATCTGAATACGCAGGGATCACTTTTCAAGGTTTTAAATCCTTTTTCTATTAGCTTAGTTCTCATGGTTTCAAACCAATTCCTCCCGGCTTGCGTAAAGCTCTATAAAGAACGTAATAGCTTTAGACCATTGCAGCTACTGCTTTTGACTTTTACACCTTGTGGTATTTCCAGATATATGTCGCTATCTGTGCCTCCGTTGAGATAGCCACTCCGCACAATACATTGATGAATCTGGTACTTTCGTTTTAACGACAAAGTCAGCATTAGTCTTATTACTTCAGCACTTGGCGTCGGTGCATACGTCTTCTCGTAATTCACACCTTGCTTTTGCATATATCCGTTCACTACTAAACGGGCTTTCAATTTGTCGATTGTGCCATCACATTTCTTCTTGCACTTGAAAATCCAGTTAGTGCTTATGGATGTTATGTAATCCCGGACCTCGGATTCTTCCCATGTGTGGTGATCTTTTAGGCTTTTTAATTCGGCTTGAATTGCTTCTTGCCAATTTTTCCTTTCTGGACAGGCTAATGCCTCCTCATAATCTTTTGGCTCTTGGATATCAACATCTTTGTGTATCTTCACGCATTGTGATCGAGTAAATTTTTCTACTTCTAAGTTGTAGGTATCCTTTGTCGATCACAGGATCTTGTGTCATTTTCGCTAGAATCAGTATTACTTGAACTAGTCGTTCTAACATCAGCATCATGAGTTTTATTTTCATTAGTAATTGTTTCTTCATCTTCATTAGAATCTGTTTCACAGCTTCTTGTGAATAGAATGTTTTCATTCTTTTCGTCTTCTTCGTCTGATGAAGAGGATTCTTGAGTTTTACTTAATGAATCAAAAGATAGTCTTTTCTTTATTTCTTCATGATCAACCTTTCGCTTGCTCTTCGATTCTCGTTTACATACACGTTCCTCGTTTCTACTACTACAAGATATTCCATATCTTGTAACCTCAGGTTACAAAACCCAAGAAAAATACCCTTGGTTATTCGAGAGTCGATTTTACTCTTGATTGCGTTTTTCGGTTTCTTCAGGTAGCACAAACTTCCGAATGTTTTCATATTTCGTACATTTGGTGCTCCTCCGTTCTTAAATCATTTTCCCATTGAAGCAGTATTCATTAACTTTAAATGAGGTGTTCGATTGAGAACATAATTTGAACATTCTACTCTATAAGTCCAGAATCTTGGCGGAAGGTCAGAATCAATTAATATGGTTCGAGCCATTTCCATCAACTTAAGATTAAACCTCTCTGCAATGCCATTTTGCTGTGGAGGGTATGCAGATGTCGTCTTACGTACAATTCCTCTTTCTTTTAGGAAATTGTTGAATTCCTTATTCTCATACTCATTTCCCTGGTCAGTGAGAAGGTTTATTACTTTCGCCTTACTTTGGCGCTCTATTTAAGTTATGAATTGTTTGATATATTCTGGCAGTTGATCCTTACTTTTAAGAAAATATAGAAAGCTTCTCCTACTGAAATCATCTATTATGCACAGGATATATTTCGCCTGATAATCATTTTCTATATTTTTTGGACCATATACATCAGAATAGATATATTCCAAAATTTCTTTTGCTCTAATGGCTTTCATCCTTGTGTGATGAGCAGTTGTCATCTTTTCACTTTTGCAACTTTTGCAAAAACTATCAGAGTCTTCTTTTGGAATTTTTACTTGCTCGATATCTCGTAGCAATTTTTGATCTAGAATGACTTTCATTTTTCCTTTTGAAATATGTCCAAGCCTCGCATGCCACAACTTATACTTGGAATGATTAATTTCATTGAAGTAGGTTTTCGCTTGTACATTGAAAGGTTTGCACTTTACTTCAAAGAGATTATTTTTCTATTTACCTAAGATTATAGTTCTTTTATTTTTGTCCTTGACGACATAATCCTTGCCTTTTATGAATTGGGAACAGCCCAGCGATGCCACATGTCCACCAGAAATCAGGTCAACGTTTATGTCCGGAACGTAGTGCCTTTTGGACAAAGTAATCTTCTGAATTTTGCCTTTCGGTAGCATAACTTCTAAGTTAACTGACCCTTCACCTAACGCTTCAATAGGCAGTAAGGAAGCTCCATACACTTTTAGGGGAGCGTCTAAGCTTTTGTAACTGCTGAACCAAGCATTGTGGTTACAAATGTTGTTTTTAGAAGCACTGTCAAGATACCATGGGCTATTGATAGGTTTATCTTTTCTTGATGACATAATGCAACTGCTCAAAGCTATGATCCCAGAAAATGATTAGTTTTTCATATCATCTGTTTTTGGTGATGATTTCTTGGATTTGGATTTGGATTTGCATTGTCGAGCTAAATGTCCTACATTTCCAAAGTTAAAGCATTTGCTGGATTCCTTTTTGTATTCCTAATTAGCTGGTTTATTTACAGTTACTTCGGCTTTATTGCACATGTTTACTTCATTTTCTGTACCGGAAATTCTTTTATTCTTCCGTCTGTATTCTTGGACAGTTCTGCCAATTACATACTCTGAATTGAATTCAGCTTTATCCTGTAATTGATGTAAATTTTGCGATCATGAATCAAATGTGCTTGGCAATCCTGAAAGTATTAGCCAACATAATTCACCATTGACAAAATTCCCACCTAGTTCTTCAAGCTCATTTAATCTTACTTTTAAAACTCAAATATTTTTCAGGTAAGTCATCTTCGGCTTGAAGTTTACTTTCTAGGTATATCTGGCGTTTTAAATCAGATATCCTTAGGCAATCATTTACATTAAACTGAATGTCAACTTCCTTCAATAATAGGCTAGGGTCATTTCTTTCTTTTAAAAGACACCTACATCTTTTTTCTATGTTGCTCAAAATAGTTCCGACTGCTTTTTCGGACTTACTTAATAGTTTTGATTTTAGGCCCTTATCCTCTATGGATTTACTATCACTAATCGGCGTGTTCGTGGTCTCCCATAGTCCTTCCTTCAAAAGTAGGGTTTGGATATTCCGCTTCCAACTAATGTAGTTATTATCGTTGAATTGTATCTTGCCGATATAATGTTACTTTAATTTTAAACCCAAGATTTTCTTGTTTAGTTTAATTAAATAGCAATTAAACAGTACTTTAATTCTTAAGCCTAACACATGGCAGTTTCCGAACTTTTGGCGGCCATCTTTTCTGAGAATGCTCTCGCGCATTGGAACGGTGTGGCGTCCATAACCAATTTATTGTGAGGAAAATATTACAGTTAAGCTTCAACAGATAAAGTCTTTCTTCACTGTTAGCAGAGTTAGCAATAACTATAACTACATACTCACGGGAAGTTCTTATTTTGGTCTGAAACGTTCACACTTCTTGCTTCTTCGCTGGCTGGGGAGAAACTACTGCTCACTCGCTTCCAACAATCAGCACCAGACCACTTCTGCAAGCCGCAAGGCGCGTGCCTTTTGATTGCTGGCTATTAGCGATCTTTGCCAATTTCTTGTGGCAAGTTCTTTATGAGAATAAATATTTGATTTATTCTCTTTTCACCAATCCAGTGTCTTTTGTACCCTTTGAATTAGGAGATTCTGTTAAACACTTATATTCTTTCACCAGAGAACGAAAATGTGACCTAATAATTAGCTTCTATTTTTGTCTCCTTCGGAAATTGCTCTGATAGGTTTTGATAAAAATATTTCTGCTTTTTTGTTCTAATTGTAATTTATTTTGCGATTTCACTTTTGAATTTTTATTCAAATTTTTTATTCAAATTCAAATTTGCTATATTTCCTGTAACTCATCGGATTCTCTAACTTAGGTCTTCTCTATATGATTTGTTCAATAAATATTTTTTCACTTCTTTATTAGAGTCCCGAACAAACAAGTCTGACGAAACAACAGCAAATGTCTGGAAGACAAGCAACCCAAGAAATATTCGGGACAAGTTTTGACAATAAAGAGGAAATGAGAATCAAGGGTAAATTGAAAATTTAGAAATTGTGAAGATAAACTTGGTCAGACCTTCTTACGAGACAATAAGAAATCTTTTATTTGAAATTTGTGAAATGAAACTGATCAATAAAAGTACTTATTTTAAGATATGAAAAAAAAAATAAATGAAAAAAAAATTCGTTTCAATGATATTTGTTTTTTTAGATACAAATTATTTCATTACTTGTAATTTAGTCATCAAATAATGATCATCTAACTAATTCTATTAATGTAACAAAAGTTTTTCAATAGATGAATTTATTTTTGTTTATTTAAGCTAATTAATTTATAGCATTAAATAATAATCATGAGGAACAATTTTTATTTTTGCTTTCTCAAAATACGAAATGATTGAAATTTATAGATGAAGCATTTAGTTAGTCCAAATATACGATGCTTTGATATATTATTTTTTTAAGGCATTACCGAATTTAAAAAAAAAAAAATTCTTTTCCCGAATTTTTATAAAATCTATGATGTATATGGAAATTACTAACTATTTTCATTTATTCCTTTGAAATGCTTTCTCTGTATTAGGAAAGTGTTTGATATCCAGTAAAATAAATTGGAAATCGCTATCACGAGACAATTCGAAATTGTTCATTGAAATATGTGTTCAAAATTAACTCACAAAGTGAGTAATAAAATTACTTACCGAAAGCTGTAAAAAAAAAATACAAATAGAAATAGCACATCTGCTGTACGTTTTTTGACGAAACAAATCATTTCATTACTTGTAATTTAGTCAACAAATAATAATCATCTAACTAATTCTATTAATGTAACAAAAGTTTTTCAATAGATGACTTTATTTTTGTTTATTTAAGCTAATTAATTTATAGCATTAAATAATAATTATGAGGAACAATTTTAATTTTTGCTTTCTCAAAATACGAAATGATCGAAATTTATTGGTGAAGCATTTAGTTATTCCAAATATACGATGCGTTGATATATTATTGTTTAAAGGCATTACAGAATTTTTTTAAAAAAAAATCTTTTTCCCAATTATTAGTCGGCTACCCGTCGCTTCGCTCCGGAAGCCTCGCTTATGTAACGGAAAACAACTTTTTATTTATTAAAAAAAACACACACAGAAATTACATCAAGTAAACTGAAACTAAAATTTTTAAAAAGTTTTTTTTTTATTATTATTTTATTTTTGATGTCTATATTCTCTCAATCCACGACTGCTTTTAGAACCAGCTTGTGAATCATATATCTATGATATATTTTTAATTTTTATAGATTAGAAAGTAGTCCTCTTGGTCTAATGGCTAAGACGTCTAACTTCGGAGCAGAAAGTTCATGTTCGATTCACTCAATGAACTTGTAGAAATTATTTCTATTTTCACAAATTACAACAATTGCACCAGACAGACAGAGAAATAAATGATTTTAGTAATATAGATATACTTTTCAGTGACTTTTCAGTTACAAATAGTATTGGTTTTTAAGTTAAAAATAGTGATTTTTCAGTATTCTACCTAATAGAAATAGTGCTTCTTTCCTTCTTGACTA
>JAFIDM010000002.1:37655217-37679955 GCA_023159025.1 Thereuonema tuberculata
AATATTAATAAATAACTAATTTAGTTTGAACTTCTTTCATCTTCATTATATCGGAGCACTGCTTACGGGAAATAAAATTGAGGAAATAAAAATTGAGATAAGAAATTTCTATGAAAACTATTTTTAAATCCAATTTCTTTATATTTTGGTATCTTAAAGTTACTAAAATAGCTTTTATCAAAGGCGAGCTCATAGTAATTTATTTTTTGTTTTCTCTCTAATTAAGGAATTTTAAAAATGAATGCAGCTAAATATACTCACAGTGGACCTTTTATGGGATAGATTTCTTTAATTCCAACCAGATCATTGACATCCTTTGGGTTAATAGCGCTATTACATCTTGCTATTGGGATGACGGTGTGATACATGAGAAATACCATACACATTTCATCCATTGTTGATTCACCACCCTGAAAAGAAAATATTCATTTGGTTTATCTAAAAATAACACAAGCTTTTCCATTATTATGGTGACTTTTATAGATTTTTGAGTTCTAAATTCAAAAATGCAGCGTAACATCATTTTACAAAAGTTGATATCTTACACTGTAACGAAATTTTCAAGTAAAGAACCCAGGAGGTGACAAAACACAGTGACAGTTTTGTGTATAGTAATATGTTTTAAGTATATGCGAAACATATGTTTTTCTTTTTGTATGGGCTCAAATTTCAAATGAATTCCTAGAAAGATTTCTGAAGGGTTCGTATGTCATGATTAATAATAAATATAACCTCAAAAATCAGTAATGGACACGATGAGCTATGAAAAGCTATATATTTAATACTGTATTTGGTACGAGCTTCAACAAAGAAAAAACGCCCCCCAATCAATTTTTTTTTTTCTTGGTGAAGATGTTCTCTTACACCACTTGTTAATATTGGCTTCGACGTTTTTTCTAAAGCCGATGATTTTGATGTCAGAGACAGTCATGTTAAAAAAGGTCGGTCTATGCATCTAGGGGGCGTAAAGGATGTGCTGTTGTACGAGCTCCGCCTTTTACGTGGTAAAAGGGTCACTGTCCAGCCCTAAGGTCGTCAATTGAATCATTATGTCAACGAAATTGAACATAAAATAACCATTTACTTGATGAGGAAGCCAGAAGATCACTTTGTTCAACGACAACGCTAGACATCTTTAATTTGAGGAGGGAAGTTCTCCCCCACGTTAAACCCGACTTGTCTCCTTGGGATTATTATTTATTCAGGTCGATGCAGAACTCTTTAGCTGGATAACGCTTTCGAGATAAGACTGAAATACGAAAATGGGTCGACGATTTCATTGCCTCCGTTTCTTTGTATTGACGAAGGAATTCGAAACTTAACTGGGAGATAGCAGAATATCAGAGAAAGCGAGTGCAAATATTTGAATTTTGAACTAAAATGTTCTAAAAATAAAGCTACAACTTGAAAAAAAAAAAAAAAGACTAAAATTTTTGCTTATTTATAATAATTAGTGAATAAATACTGCTATCTATTGATATTAAATCAAATACAGATTTCTCTAAAATATTTCTATGATTAAATATTTTAAATGTTATTGTTAATAAGCAAATTTATGATTTGCACTTTTATTTTTTTTTCACCACAAAAATTGTTTGGTTTTTGCAAAGTAATGTGAGATGATAGAAATGTTTAAAGATAGAAATGTTAGAAATAGAAATGTTGGAAATGTAATTATATATAGGCTATAATTATTAATGCATATTAATTAAAATAACCTTTCAAAGTTAAAAAAAAATTTGATAAGTTAATTTTGCAGTCTGTGTAATTAATTGCTCTTGAATAAAAAATAAAAAATAAATTACAAAATGGGACATTTCAGAACATGGGAGGGTGATAGTAGGAGGAAGAAGAATAAAGTGCATAAGATTTGCTGATGATATGGCATTGTTAGCAGAAGAGGAGATGATACTAAAGGATATGCTACTGCAGCTGACTGACAGCTGTGAAAAATATGGAATGAAGATAAATGTAAATAAGACAAAGACTATGGTTATCGGAAGAAAGACAAAGAAGATAAACATAAGTATTCGGAATGAGACATTGGAACAAGTGAACAACTTTAAATACTTAGGGTGTACTATAAGTGATGATATGAGTTGTTGCCAAGAAGTCAAGAGGAGGATAGCAATAGCAAAGGAGGCTTTTAATAGGAAAAGGAGCTTCTTCTGCGGACCTCTGGAAAAAGAACTAAGGAAGAGATTAGTGAAGTGCTTTGTGTGGGGCAGAAACATGGACATTACGACGCAGTGAAGAGAAACGACTAGAAGCATTTGAAATGTGGATATGGAGAAGAATGGAGCATGTGAAATGGACAGACAAAGTAAGAAATGAAGCTGTGCTAGAAAGAGTGGGTGAAGAAAGAATAATGCTGAAACTGATCAGGAAGAGAAAAAGAAACTGGTTGGGTCACTGGCTGAGAAGAAACTCCCTAATGAAGGATGCACTGGAAGGAATGGTGAACGGTAAAAAAGTTCGAGGCAGAAGAAGATTTAAGATGATCGACAACATTATGGTAAATGGATCTTATGTAGAGACGAAGAGGAAGGCAGAAAATAGGAAAGATTGGAGAATGCTGGGTTTGCAGTGAAGGACCTGCCCTTGGCAGAGAACTATGAATGAAATGAAATTCATATTATGGAGAAAGAGTAATTCATCTTAATACGTAAAATAGATTGACAAAAAAAAAAGGAAAAGCTAAAATATTAAATAATAAAAGTAACGATATTTGACAAAATTGGAATGAAAATGAAAAAAAAAAAGTTAATGTACAAATTGTTGGAACATTAGAATAAAAAAACAAATATTATCTAATACTTCTGATATAATATAGGATATCTGAGAAATATCAATAGATTTCATTAGATTCTAATCCTGTGGGAAGATGTTATCTATGTTTGGAACTTACGACGCTGAAACTTGTAAAAATGAAAAATCCAATCAAATTCCCATTTCTTTGTAAAAAAAATTTTTGTAATTTTTTTACATTTCCGAAAATGTTGTTAACTTAACCATTTTTGGCAACTTTTCGTACTGACAAAACTGCAGTTTAAGATTTTTATTTAAAATTTATTATAATGTAAGTATATTGTAAATTTTACTGCATTTAACATACAGTAATCTATTTACTATTATGTAACATATTTATGTTATATTTATAATAAGTTGCATTGTTTTAGGGGACATCTACTACTAAATAAGTTGACATTTTAATCTACTACTAAATAAGTTGACATCATTTTTTTTCTTATAAAATCTGTTTCTACAGCTTCGAAATTAATTAAGATTTATAAAAAGCTTAATTTATAAAAAGAAAAAAATATAAGTTTGAAAGCAGTGTTAAGTGTTCAAGAAATCCTACCTTGTTGTGTTTCTTTTTTTTATGAATTTTTCGGAAAAGCATCCGTACGAGGCAGATATGTCTTATCACGAGAGCTGTTAATTTGCGCACTGAAGTCATGTAATTTTCTTATTTCACATATTGAAACTCATTCTTAAGCATGGCTGCAGAAGTAGAAGTATTTTTTTTTATTCGCCCACGTAAAAATCATCAGATCTGATAATTGGATGCAATGTGGTAGAGAAGTACAAACCAAAAAAAATATGCAGAAATAAAGCTTGCTTCTTACAGATGTTTTTCCTAAAAAATCCTCAGAAATAAAGGGAATAAAACCACACCACTAAGGTAAGTTTTCTAGTAGTATTAAAAACTACTGTCAGATGATTCTGTTTGTTTATCTCAAAGAAAAACCTTGACAAACAAGCGCTTGATGTAATATTTGACTATTTTAAAACATCCAAAGCAACGGATTGCTTGAGCTGTGACATCATATCATGTGGTTGCGACGAACAAACTATTGGAAATTTCATTACTGTATAACGTATAAATTGCGATTTTTGTAGCATCTGTAATTGGTACATTGAAATCGTTTTACCTTGCTGAACCTGATCCTAGATAAAATTGTAATATGTTGCTGGAAACTTTAATATAAAAAAATCTCTGTGATCCAAATTGAAATCAGACTACCGGTCACAATATATTGTTTTTTGTTATTAAATTTCTTTTGTATTCAAACCTGTCATTTTAAAATTTTTATTTAACATAATTTAAGTGTTAATGGTGCTTATTTTGTTTATGGGACGGTGGTTAAGAGCAAAGACATGTAAAAATATATGCTTATATGTCTTTGGTTAAGAAAAAACAGCACCTTGTCGTGAGCGGAACGCGGCGGGATACTTTGCCCTTCCCCTCTATCATCTCCTCTCATCCCTGACCTAGCTCTCTTCAGCGGATGCCAGACGGCGCGCCGTGGTGACACAAACTTATCTGTCCCCATACTTTGTTTACAAACAGTTCACTTTCCTTCTGGCTTCACTGCCTTAAACCACGAATCCTTAATTCTTCGTTTTCTTATTTTTTCCTTAAACGAGGTAAAATTTGGGCCCAGCGCCTCGTTAATTATTTACGTCTTCACTGCCGTGACTCCCACCCTTCCTCTCTCCCCCCGCTTATATGTTCACTTACAAACCACTGAAAGGCATTACAAAGTTTAATGCTTTCATTAATCAGTATGATGTTAGAGGAGATCATCAAGTTTTTTGATAATACTGATGAAAGCAAGGACTTGAAATATGATAATTCTTCTTTTTTGTAAACTACTTTTATTTTTTTTCTGTTTTAGGTTACAGCTAAATTTCTTCTGTTCACTCCTTCTCTTGAGATTTCTTTTATATTTGACGTGATATTAACTTTCTGTAGAATTTATAAGGGACAAAACAAACCTTTGGAATTAACTCTACATATTATTTATTTATTTAATCGCCCGTAACACACCCGTGCAGGGTTTGGACGCTCTCCTACCAGAGGAGTTATAGGCTAGATACCGGAAGGGGGCGCCAACCCCAGGGGAAGAAACGAACAACACAGAAGAAAGGAAAGTGAAACACCCATGCCACTGCCGGGATTCGAACCCAGGTACTGGCGCATTGGACGTCACGGCTGGCCGCCGCCGAGACCGCACGACCACGCCAGCACGGCCTACATATTAAGGCTTAACAATATATTTTCTTGTAACTGAAAATCAAACGAATTACTCACTGTTGTGGTCGTGTTTGTCTTCTCAGTGTTGTAAGTACATTCAATTGTAAGAGAATCGCCCTGAAATAAATTATTGAATTAAAAATCATATTCTTCAACATACAATCCATCATTATTTCCTTAAATCTTAATACTAATTTCACTTATCATATTCTACTTGTAGAATAATTTTAATGCGAGGTTAATTTTAATTCTGAAATAATAAAGTAATTCGTAATTAACCACTATTTTATAATTAACTTGACAATTTACTTACTGGTAGGACAGATACTTCTTTATCCAAAAGTTGATCTTGCTAAAATGAAAATAGTACAAGTTAGGTTATTAAGAAACAGAAGTAAATTTTTATCATTAATAATTGAAATTTATCAGTAACTAAAAAGGCTTTAATAAATGTTACCTGAAAGTTGAAGTCATAATGTTCATTTTTAGCCAAAGGTTGAAGTTCTTTGCCATTTCTATAATGACGAACGGTTACCACTCGACCTGTAATATTATATACAGACATCCGAATTATATTGACATTATTAACACTAACAGCAAAAAAGTTATTATATAAATTAATATAATTTATGTTAATTCGTTACCTAATAAAGTAAAACTAATACATATTTTCACTATACACACTCTCTTCTAATTGCGATAATATTCTGTATAACAATATTCGATACCAAAAGAATACATTTTTTTTGGAAATGACAAGTTTTAGAATCAATTAATTTATTTTTAAATACTAAACCGTTTCCTAAATTAAAAAATTCTTATACGTGAATATACCATATGCAGGTGTTTATGTTTAAATGCCATATTTGAACATTTGAAAATGAGATGTTTGATTTTAGGCTTCTGAAAGACGCCTTATATCCCCGGTTTGTCTATTCTGTATTCTGGTAAGTATTCTGGGAGATCACACAGTCGATCATTGCAAGAAAAACAAGTTTATTTGAACATGTATCCTATTCTGAACGGTTATTTGATAATACGTTTTGAAGGTATAGTACTTTGAATTAGTAAATTTCGCAATATTGGCTTTCACTCCTAAGCAATTTGCGACACTTTCTGAAGTTAACAGTTGCAAGTGCATTGATGTTGATGGTGGCATTTTTGAAAATTTGTTATGGACTATAATAAACTTGCCTCATGAACAATAAATATTAAAACACTAAGTAAATCTCTTTTCTTGTCAGTAATTTTATAACTTTACATTCAAATATCCCCATCTCGGAAACCGTTCGGAATAGGACACTTGCTCATTTAAACCTTTTTTCTTAGAAACAACGATACTATGACCTTTCCTTCTGAATTCTCTGTATAATAGAAATATTATATTTTAAATTCAGTGATTTTCTTTAATTTGTGTTACCGTAGTTGTTTTAATAATTATAATTTTTTTGCTAATTGGGTCATTTCTGAACGATTCTGAAGTAATGTTTGATAATTAGATGTAAATCCTTTCTTCTCTAACTTTCAAGAGATATGTATATATGTATCTTGTATACAAAAGCAGAAGGAACCAATGGCACATTCCAATGACAGTTTAGAATTAATCTTTTAATTTAAGTTGTAAAAATTTAATTTACTGTAAAACATTTCTCTTTATCTGACTTAATAAAATTCATCATTTATTAAATGAATGTAGCAAGTGAATTAGCTTCAACAGATACCAAAGTAAAAACAAATCCTTTAGATAGCATCTTTTCTTTCCTAAGGCTTTTTACCTTTATCTATTCTCTATAGCAATGATTCCCAACCAGTGATCCGCGAGAATTCGGGGAAAAAAAATTATAAAAGCTCCCCTACTTAATATTTTTCGACTTGGTGCGAAAATTAAACGCATTTCGTAGAAACCGTACTTCGAGTTTTTAATATTGATCTCTCCCCGGGCTGGCAGTATGGCGATACGATACGCTCTCATGATGATAGGCAGCGGCAGATAAGTGTTCTGAGCACGTTTATAGTAAGCTAGGTTGGGTGGATTAAATGCATTTTCGACTGACGATGAGTTTATGGTATCCCTACCGTAAGTCGAGGAGCATCTGTATATTAATTCAAAATCAAATACAAAATAATATACACAATGTTTGTTTGTAATCATTCAGCCAGATGTAAAATGAAATTGTTTGTCTTTTTTTTATTAACAGTAATTAAAATTAAATTAAAACATCCCATTACAGGCCTAAGAAAGCCCTTGGGTGCGGGGAAGATAAGGCTCCGGTGCGGCGTTTCGTGATTAACGGGATTTTGTTAAGGTCGGGTGGTTAGCTCGATGTCCGACCGCCTTTAACTATGAAAAACAAGCAAACAAACAAACAAACAAACAAACCCAAAGCCTATTTTATAGAGGGCTGGGTAACCTTAGGATCCGTGTGAAGGAGAATTCGGTGGGGTCGGATATTGAACCAGGCTTCTACAAGGCGCAGTCGAACGCCTTACAACTTGGTTACCGGGCCCAGATTAACAATATTTAGTAAATTGAAATAGTCAATAAATACTCTTGAAATAGTTTATTCAAATGTATGAGTTAGTTATTATTTATTAACCCAATGCTTTAGAAGTCTATTTTTTAATCTACCTCTTTAGAATTCAACTCAAGGGTCAAATGTGTCAGACAAATAAAGGTTTCGCTGAAATTTTACTAAATATTTCAAGGTGTTCCTCCAAAGAAAAAAGGGCTGGAAATCTCTGCTCCAAATCAAAGAGATTAAAAAATATTTAAACTACCCAGTAGTGAATTTGATATTTAATACGTAGTAATTTTTATAATTACCTTTTAAGTGAGTGTGAAGAAAATAGCCAAAAACTTTGATGCCGGTTTTGGGAAGTTTCTGAAATTAATTTAATTTCAAATCATAAATAATTTACGTTAGATATAAATGTCTGTAATTTATTTAAAAAACATAGTAGATTTTAATAAAGAAATTAATTATAATTTTAAAAAATATAAAAATAAAAAAAAAACTTTTATAAAAATTATATAACAAGGAAAAATAAAAATAATGGAAAAAAATATGTTTGTACATGAGGTCTTTTTAAACTTGTACCCATTTAAAAAGACAATGATTTCATAATATAACTGCAAAGAACTGCAAAGACAGCATCGAAATCATTTTTTTGTAATATTTAATAATAAGATTGTCATAATAAGCTTTAAAGTATTTTAATCATTTTCACTACCTAAAATATTAAAAGTTCCTGAACGAGAAGTCGGTTTGTTTCCAAAATCTCCAAGCCATGGAGAATTCCGACGAAATATGATTCATGGTGCTCCGACTCCCAGTTGGGGATCTAGAGGACAGAACACATACACACACAGATACTACATTGGCTTTAACACGATGGGAATCCTATTACATTTCTTCCTTACGGAGTAGTTAAAAAACATTAAAAGGTTCGACTCAGACCAAACCTAGAGACGAAAAACTGCACATTGCTCAGCAATTCAAGAAAACGTAGACAGTGCAATAAAAGACAACTGTTAAATTGTTGTTCTAACTTTTTTATTTGACCATTTGGAGTACTTCCATTGATTGCTATCAATATTTAGATATTAATAATTAAATCGATGATAAAGGCTTCTCTGATTTTATACTTCATTTGGTGAATTGATGCATCTTAAATAAATTAAGTACTTTATAATCTTAGATTAGATTAGATTAATTGAAAGTGGGTGGCATGACTGCCGAGCACGTCGACCTGAATGATCTTTTGTACTATCCCACGGAAAGAAGGACAGACGGAGAGAAAGACTGAGAAAGGATGGTGTGAGAAATGCAGGGAAACGGGAGAACCCCGGGAAAACCTGCCCAGCGCGGATCGCCACCATCAACGAAACCCACATGAGAACCGAACCCGGGACTACTTTATAATCTTACTTTAATATCATAATTGCAGAGAATAATACTTACTGCTGCTAAACATTCTTTGGCACAGTGAGCTGGGACTACGAACTTCTTTTGTCCTGGAGGAATAACTAAGTAAGGGTTGAAGACAGTAAAACCTACTATAAGCCAACCTCCATCTTTCTCTCTGAGTTTAGGTGTGTAATAGACTCTTATTCCTGAGCTATCACGAAGATCTATGGGATTAAATGGACATAAGTAAGAAAATAATCAAAAGAAAAAATGGGAAATAAATATACACTGAAATTTATCTCAAATGGATGATATCTATACGAATATTAATAAGTAAATTGATAATAACAATTGCATTTTTGGTTTGTTTTTTTGTTTTTCAGTTGCATTTGAAAAGACCAGAGTGGAAAGCTGTTAAAATTATGCCAACTTAATTTATAATGAAATATTAAATTTGTTAATAATTTATTGTAACTGAAAACGGTCTACAAGGGATCCTCGATTTACTGCTTAATAATTCATGGTTTTGTTTGTTTGTTTTTTATTTTTGAAACAGGAATATATTCACAAACTTTGCTACAGTTACTAAACACCAAAAAAAAAAAATACATTACATATTATGAACTGCTGTTACAAAACTGCTGTAAAGAAATAAATGGAGTTGTATCTGTACAACATAGCTTACGCTAACAGAAAAGAAGGTTTTCCTTATGATGTCTGAGTCAAAACAATGGTAAAATTCTGTGCTCAATTTTATTCTTTGTCTTTCTTAATGTCCTATGTAAAAAGCTTTGTAATTGGAGTTCAAATATGTGATATGTAAGAAACTAGTTTAATAGCTTTGTGGCAATCTATATAGTTATACAGCTTTATATACTCAAATACTTTGCGTATAAAGATGTGTAAGATGGAATCAGGGTGACTAATATAAGTTGAAACTTTTTTTGCTATGTGCTTCTACTATGTATAGAAAAACAGTTTTATTTAAATACTGAAGCACTTATTTCTCTGACAATATGTTATTATTGTATTGTATTTTGATTATTCCAATCTGTCTATAAATTTTGTCTGACTTTTATAATTACGTAGCACTTTGTATCAAATTATTATATGTTCTTATTACTTTATTAATTTAGATAGATCTCGACTTACATATCAGATTACGTATGTCGATTCCGTGTGTACTATAAATCGTAGATAAGTAAATGTTTCCAATTAGAATCGCTTACCGTTTTTCTTTTCTGGGTTATTATAATGTATATCAAACATATAATACACTGCCTGACCATCAACCTCTTTAACGAATGGAAATCCCACATTAGGAGGATAAAATGTACCCTGAAAAACCAAAAACATTAATGAAACTAAAGTTATTATTATTAACAAAGAAGATTATTAAAGTTCAATAACAATAATTTAGTAGTAGGTATTTCGTTACTATTTACCTTTCCTCCAACTGCCCAGGCAACTATAGCTGTTTGACATTGAAGATATGGAATTGGAGCCATTGGTGTATAACATTCAAATCCTGTGGCATTCTGTAAAATCTTAGAAATATTGTTTCCAATGCACTGGTATATAACGAAATGATGCATTAAATTCTCCTGTCCTTGTGTAAAAATGGGCTCGTACTATAAAGTTTAAGAAAATAATCTAAAAATTTGATTTTTTTATTTTTTTTTATAGACCATTTTTAAAAATAAGAATTTGTTAGTTATATCTTTTCATTTGTATGAAAATTTAACGTTTTTAACGAAAAAACAAACAAACAAACAAACAGACAAATTCAATTTGAATTTAATTTAATTTGAAAACAGACAATTTTTTTCCTCCACATCTTCAGAATATTGATCATTCACACATCTTTAGGAATATTAATGGCAACTTGATATCAACCCACTGATGACTCAATGCATGGGCGGGACAAATCATCTTTTACTTTTGTATTCACCTTTTTTTTTTGTTTTTTAGTGGCTATTTGGCTCTTCTAATGCCGTGCACCTGCTATTTATAACAGTTTCATTAAGGTTTTTTTTAAATGTGGCATTAAATCTACAGTTTTATTCTCTAACTTTTACTTTCAAGTAAAAATTATTAATTAATTATATTTTACCTACTTTATTTCTTCAAATGCTACGAGCTAATTTCAATAATAATTCAAACATAGTCAATTTGGCGATCGTGGATCAACTTTCAGGGTTTTTCAAATCTCCCCTTAACTATAAGAACATTCTTCATATCTTACACTCCTAAATTTAGGTAAAAACCTACATCTCTTTCATATAGTTCCTTTACTATTGGTAATATTTCGCGGAATTTATATCATTCCGCTTTTTCAAACCTTTTTTTTTAAAAAAAATAACAATGAGTAACTTCCAATAATAATCATATGCTCTTTCCAATAAATGAAAACATGTTAACAAAACCAAGTATTGTACCATCATTATTAGTTTAATACAATACTTGGTTTTGCTAACATTTTTTTCACTTATTGGAAAGAGCATATGATTATTTTATAATAATGACATGATAATATATCTGTATTACGCATGATTGTTTTTAGTATTAAGACATGTATTGGAAGTTACTCTTTTTTATTAAAAAAAAAAAGGTTTGAAAAAGCGGAATGATATAAATTCCTCGAAATATTACCAATAGTAAAGGAAATACATCAAAGAGATGTAGTTTTTTATATAAGAACATTTTCTATGCACGAACATTCATAGGTTGCTAAATCGCGGTTGAAACATCAAAATTTAGTTGTCCAATTATCTTCCATTAAATCATTCCTCAATAAGAAAAATGCATCAGATTGCGGTTGCTCACCTTTTAACACACGATTTGACATCTACTCCGATTCCTGTGATTTTAAGATTAATTAGATGTCTTTACTCTACTAAAGATATAGAAAATATATTATATAAAGCTAATTCATTTTAACATTTATCTGTTAAAAATTCTTGTCTTCAAGAGAAAAATTCGGCCCATGAATTTTTTTTTCTCCATGGAAAAATATTTGCGTATGTTAAAAGTGATCAGGAAATGATATTAAATATTATCAATCAATTTGCAGTTACTGTTAGAAACACGACTTTCTTAAAATGACTCAACAGCACATCAAAAGTGTTGTCTAATTTGCTTGGTGCACCCCAGCTTTTAATTTGACTGCGTACGAGAATCTGGGCATTTCCCACATCGTCGAACTTCCTTTCAACGATGTGGTAAATACCTCAGAATTTCGTATGCAGTAACTTCACCCACAGTCACATTAGGACTACACTTTTAATTTTGACCTCTAGTGCTTTGAACCCAATAGTTTAATTCACACTGTTTTGGCAGTGAGTGGTGCTAACAGTCCTAAGTGGACGAATTTTTAATAATTGTAGCTGTCAAGAATCAGTTGCAATAGCTGCTGTTAGTGAGCAATCATAACAAAAGAGGTTTTTCAGTTATATTGCTTTCTAAATCGTTATTCCCTTCAAGATGTAACAGGATGTCATCTAATCGCGTAGAACCCGCTGTGTACTTTCAATTGATTAGTAGTTTAAGTGATCGTACATTAGAATAAACATTAACTTTTTATAAATCGCTAAATATTTTTTAAATTATTTTGCAAAACTAATCAAATTTCAGATGTAGTTAATAAATAAAAATGCATAAATACCCCAATCATATGGTTCTTCTTCTCCAGATCTTCGGGCATATCAAAAAATTGACACCAATAGAAAGTATCTCGGCCATCAGGAATTCTAACCTTTAAAGATAAAAATAACTTTAATAAACTTTATGCAACAAATGGGATTAATAATTGGAATATACGAATGTTTTCGTCAGTAAAAATTATTGCGCCAATACTTTTGATGCTCTCCCAACGTAATTTTTGAGTTTTGGAAAAATCTACATAAATTCTGCACCCAATAAATCAATGTTTCAACTTTCATGCTTCTTTGTTGTCGAGAAATTAAAAAAAAAGTAAAAAACATAGAAACAAACACAGAAACACCATCATCATAGCTTATGTATATTTTTTTTTGTGTATCTTCAGTAACCAAGTGAGCTTCGTTTAAGTCTCCAGCTTTTAACCAAAAAAAAAAAAAAAAAAAAAAAAAAAATTGCTGGACGACATCAGTAGGAATTCACGTAAACTTTTTTGTCCGATTTTTAGGTTTTCAAATTCTAAATGTTTTCAAATTTTCATTTTCAATATATAACTTAAGCACTGTAACTCAGGCTTAAGTTATATAAGAAATTAAAATCAAGCTACAGAATCAGACTATCATATTAGAAATTTAAAAACAAATAAATTCTGATAAATGGGAAAAGCTGAGACCCTAGGACAACTATTTCGAGCTTAATAGGTTCTCCTCAATCTGGACTATCCAGGAAGCAAAAACCCAAAGGTGTATGGGATAAAAAATAATATATGTATGATAGAACAAGTGATCCTACAAAACTAAAAATATGCAAACTAGCAAACAACAACAAAATGTGGAATTCAAAACCTTGCCTACCTCAAGAAGGAAAGGCTAATGAGCTTGAAACAGCTGTCCCAGAGTCTCAACTTTACTCAAACGTGTTCCCATTTATCGTGATTTATGATTTAGCTCGTTTTCCTTTCCCCACTTGGTTTTTTTTTTTTAATCATTATTTGAATCTGCGGTCAAATACCTTTTGAGATAGGCCTAAGGCTCTTCAAGGTTCTGATTCTATATTTTGTTTTTTATTTTTTTTTTTGCTTATTTTAGTTTTAGTATAAGTGTCCCATCATGAATAAACAAATTCTTAAAAAATAATCAGATATCAGTACAGTATTCTGGTAAACCATTCGCTTCTGTTCCCTTTAATTGTGTTTTCAAAATCTGTAATGTAAATTTTGGGGAAAGTCAGCAACTCCTTTCTGATTTCTATCAGCTTAAAAAAGTTTTTTTTTTTTTTTTAATAAAAACTATTTAAAGTAGAAGAAAAATCAAACTTTCATCTATTTTTTTTTATTTTTATTTTTATGATTTTCTGTGTATCTAGAATATCCATGCAATGAGTGCGAAACGTTTCTACTTAATGTGTTGTCACTTCAACAAAAAAATTGAAAACACTAATTGTCCGTTTCTTCCTATTTTTTTTTAATTTCTTTGATTTTCCGAAGTAACCTATGTTTCAACAAGTTTCAGCGGACAAAAATGATTAGAAAAGAAAAAAAAAAGAATAAACCTAGATAGCATTAAGTCTTTTTACATGTAAATTAAGTTTAAAATAAATAATAAAGGAAATATATATATATACACACGACATAAATTGATGTTTAAAACTATGAATGTAGTTTATGTTAGCAATAGATTGACTTACATTTGGCATTCTGAAATCGTAGTATTTCACATCAGGTCCACTTGGTATCTCAAATCTTCGACCTACAATATTCTGGCTTGATGTTCCTCTGTTTGTTCCCCCGTGATACTCTGGGGCATCGTCGGCAGTACTTTCAGGATCTTTGTCATTGAAAGCATATATTACTGGAATGGTGCCCAACTGCAAATAGAATGAATGGGCAATGAAACGGATTAGGTTTGAATGAATTAAAGTATAACATTAAATTAAAGCATGCTTAGCTTCTTGAAAGCTCTTATTGAATCTATATAATAAGCACGAGTGTTTGTTCCTTTGATTGCTTGTTTGTTTGTTTGTTTGTCTTGAAACAAGTCGCCATTTCTTAAAGGATCTTTACC
This sequence comes from Thereuonema tuberculata, assembly GCA_023159025.1. Taxonomy (NCBI): domain Eukaryota; kingdom Metazoa; phylum Arthropoda; class Chilopoda; order Scutigeromorpha; family Scutigeridae; genus Thereuonema; species Thereuonema tuberculata. The sequence goes on from JAFIDM010000002.1 coordinate 37,669,887, forward strand.
AAGTTTGGCACACAGGTTCTCATGCATCCCAGAATAATGCATGAACAACGAAAACCCGGATCCCGACGAAGGGGTGTAAACGGAGACAAACTTTCTTCAAGGGTATGCGTTTCTCCGAAACCGCTTGAGTTGGAAACATGAAATTTGATATGAGTGTTATTTGTCAAAATCTGAAATATACGTATTCCACGAATTTTCGATATTCGAATCCTAAGGGGTGTAAACGGAGGGAAAAACTTTCATGCAGGGAAGGCATATCTCCCGAAATCGCTTGAGTTGCAAAGATAAAATTTCATGTGATTGTTCTTTGTCAAAATCTAAAGTATTCGACGAATTTCTGATATTCGGATCGAAAGGGATGTTAACGGGAAGGCAGGGGTTCTTTCCTGCAGGTTATGCGTAGCTCCGAAACAGCTTGAGTTGCAAACACAAAATTTTTTGTGAGTGTCTTTATTCTAAGTTCAGTTTTTAGTTTACTTAATGCAATTTGCTATTTTTCTTTGAGGAAATGAATCTTTTTTTTTTTACATTACTATGCAAGGCTTCCGGAGCGAAGGGATGGTAGCAGGTCTATTATATAATGGACCACTTGAGGATAGGCGGGGCTTCGTAGTTCCAAAATATCCCACCACGCTACTGCTTCGCATGTGAGATAAACAAAGCCATGTGCTTCATTTTAACCCTAATAGATATGGAGGCTGAACTAAAAGATTTGATTTGGATGCAACGATTGTAAGCCTTCCAAAATCTTCAGATTGGATATAGAGTTGATTATCGCCTATTGAAGAAAGGGACAGCAATATATTTTCAAAGAAGGATAAAATTTAATGGATCACTTGAGGATAGGCGGAGCTTCGTAGTTACAAAATATCCCACCACGCTACTGCTTCGCATGTGGGATAAACAAAGCTACGTGCTTTGTTTTAACCGGTTTAGATACAGAAGAAATATTATATTAAAGAAGGATATTCCAAGCGTTTTTACAGAATTATTACAGTACTGGATCTGCACAGTATTGAACCATCGTCTTGAAATATCAAATACCGACGATTTTTTAAGTAATTCAAACAAAGTTATATGTTTGTTTATCCCATTAGCTCTCGCCGCATGTGGGATACACGTCATACGTGACGTCGATAGGGGCGTAAACCTCAAGTGGTCCATTGTAACTACTTGCCTATTTTACTAACTGGAAAAGTTTCAAAGTGATCACACAATTACAATTTTTGCGTCATCCACATCAGAACAATTCTTTTTTGTACTAATTGATATTTATGAATGTTTTATTAATCCTGATCTTATTAATATTACCATCATATATTAGAAGATTCTATTTCATATATGAAAATACTTTACGTTTATAATAAACAATAGGAGTTGCTTCAAGCTATTACATCACATGTTTATATTTTTATATTAATCAAACATATTAATAGAAATAAGTCTTGAAACACGAATTAGGACGATGTCATTTATGTATTATTGATAAAATATTATCTTAGAATTATCATAAATTTGACTGTTTTCCACGTAAAGTTAATGTATAGGCTGTAAGGTTATGTAATTAACTACAAAATTTAAAAGAAAAGAAAATCGTTATTAATTTATTTTGTTTTATAGGGATAACAGAATTACAAACTTAGAATTATCTAAAAACTTTTAAGAGGAAAAATGATATCAAGCCTCAAATCAATCTGTGTTGAGAAGTGTTTTATGGATCAAATCTCGAAAATTTAGTATTAGGCCTAAAGTCAAAAATAATTTTGTACTAGTTTAATTTTGACACTTTCTTCGCAAGAGGGTAAAAAAAAATCGTAAAAAAACGTAAAAAGACATGTATTAAAATGTAAAATGATAACATTTGTTTACTTACAATAGTAAAATAAATAGAATTTTACACAATATTATGTTGTTTTATTATTTTCTTCGTTAATTTGCAGCATTCATTTCAAGGGCCTGCATAGGATTTTATTTAGGGGGGAGGAAGTTATTGGAAACGAGTTCCAACATCAACAAAAAGAAAAAGGAAGGGATGGGCAGGATCGCTTTAAACACACCAATCAACCAAAAAAAAAAAAACAGAAAGAAAGAAAATAGGATTATCTTGTTTTACAATTGAAGATTAACATTTCCTAATCCAGTATAAAAATTCTGATCTCGGAATAGATATCGAATGAAATAGAATAAATATGAAACTATAGATTAGCAGAAATGTTTCATTCATTCGGTAGATCTCCGGTATTGCTAAGCATAAGTCAGCATTGTTTGAACTTTAAGGTAAAGAACCAGATTTTATTTGAAATGGAGTTACATAAATTCCAGGATGCAGGTAGATATGAAAAGTCTGCTCTCGTACATGAGTGCCAATTTACTTATTCTCAATTATTGCATTGAACTTTTTTCTCCTACAAATATATTGAAAACTTATCTTAAGGAAATTAACTTGTGAAATATAAATGATAATATAAATACGTAATCACACACATTCCTAAAAGATATAAAGAGATTTAATAAAAATATACACAATTAATTTAGACAGCTATCTGTCATTTCATTTTCGAGTGAAGTGATAACAGAAAAATCTTTCAAGAATTTAAACTATAACCTAATTGTAATACATCCAAATATACAGATACTACATAAGAAATAAACTACACAAAAATAAACTAAGAATAATCTATATAAAATAAAAACAACTTAGGATAGACACCATAAAAAAAACACCCAAACACCAAATTTAACAAATAAAATACAACCAATTACATAAAAAATTAGATGCAAATCTTTAATGTAATAAACTAAACAAAAGCTGAAAAAATTTAAAAAAGCTTAAGAGAATAATTGCTTTGGATTACTTTAATATTCTCTTAAGTTTATTTAAATGATTATATTTTGCCCTGGATTTCTTTTAAATATAATCATTTTTTTATGGTGTCTATCTTAAGTTGTTTTTATTTTATTTCTTATTTTACAGTTTATTTCGTAGGGACATACATTAATTACGTGAGCTCAAAATGGGTGGGGAGGTCTGGCAAAATCTCACCAAATCTCATTTAATTCAGAGATTATACATATTATAACAGATTACAACATTTTGTAATATTGTCTATGCCCGGGATTTCCCGATTTGAAACAAACATGACTGTCTTCCTATACTACCAAAAGACATGCATGTCATGTGTCCAATCATTACAATTGAGAAGGTATATGAATGTCAATGGAGTGAGTGAAGAATTCGGGAAGGTGGTGTCGCAGCCTATTTTTTTACTTTAACTAAATTTAATTAAATTCGTTATAGTGCACCTTAAACCTAGTATCATTTTTCTCCTCTTCTTTCACAGAAAAAATATATTTCATAGAAGACATCAGTAACGCTTTAGGTATTTAGTGGTTTGAAGCAAAGTACATGAACATAGCAAATAAATTTAATTATATAAAAATTACAGGGAAAATCTCATGTGAGGGGGAGTGGAGGTCCCACCATATCTTACCAAACCTCACCAAGGGGGAGAGGGGGGTCCAAATTTATTAAAAAATATCTCACGTATTTAATGGAAGCCCCGTTATGAAGTATCTGCTGCTCTCCAAACAGAGGGTTACACCAGATGTTCCTTCTCACTTACTATGTGTACTTCACTGAAGTTTCGTTGGGCTAAGAAGACACCTATACTTCAAAGTTTTCTTCCATTGTGATTGGTTGTACATTTCCATGATAGACGTCGCTTCTCTGATCTGTACATTTGGATGGAATTAGTTTATCCTTTAACTGCTGGAGAGGTTTTTATGTTATCACTCCACCCGAAAATGATATCTATCGAAATTAATAGTGTGTATTTTTATTAAATCTCTTTATATCTTTCAGGAATGTGACTGATTACGTCTTTTTTTATCTATACAGCAAATAATAAATACAGGTAGCAATTGTAAGTTCCTATCAACAAATCGTCTTTGGGAGGACTTTGCATCTGCAGCCTATGTACATTTACATTGATTTAAATTGTGCTTTACAATAATCTGTATTAAAGAATACTCAAATCAATTATTATTTTTATTATAAATTCCTTTATTAACCACCTAAGCTTTTCAAAATGAAATTTAACCTTGGGATTTTGTTTAGAATCTGTTGATTCTTTAAATAATCCTTAATTGGAGAACCTTAATGTTTTACTTGGATTCAAACTATTCAGTAGTTATAAACATGTGACACTAATTAACCAATCACAATCTTTATAAATTCCTGTATTTTTTCGAGAACGACTAATTAGACATACCTTTTGGCTTTCAAAATAAATATGTCTTAACTTTTTTTGGATATAACATTAAAACAATTGAAAACATTTACAGCAACTGTTTATGTTGAAAATTTTATAATTTTTTTTTTCCAAGATAGAACAGCAACTTACAAACTACTCAAAATAAAATAAAAATGAAATTTACTTACTGCTATTTTGAAGTCTTCCTTATCACATGTATCTAGTTTTCTTACAAAGCAGTAAATAGTATGGGTTTCATTTTCTTTGCCATCAATTAAGGTATAATCTTGCTGTTTGTCAAGTGGAGGCAATCCATTCTCATCTGGTTGTCCATGACGATCCTAGAAGAAAGTAAAACGCTAGGTTAAAAGAAAAAAATTACTGATTTATTTGCTAACTAGTCAAAATAATGAACTCCGATTACAACTAGGTGTAGACTTAATTATCCTTAGACTAGTGACTGCCATTAAATGTCATTAACACCAGCTTTCAAAAGTCACCTTTCCTTTATATTAAAGCTCTTTACAGAAGCAAGCCGCGCAGTTGGCGTTGTCATATGACATTGACCTCTCACCTCTGAGGATCGGGATTTGGTTGTCATGTGGGTTTCGTGATAGTGAACCATCCACGATGGATAAATTTTCCCGGGGTTCTACCGTTTCCCGTCCACTTCTCCCATCATTCTTTCTCCACCTGTCGTTAGTATGGTAGAGGTCGCAGTGCTTGTCTTTGCTCCCACCTACATTCACCACATAACATACATACAGGCAGCTATGAGTTATCCCGATAAGTCATCAGGATTATGGTTAGCATTGAAAAAATATCTTCGATCAGTGAAATTATTGTTTTTATTTAGATTATATTTTCTTAATAACCACTGAACTTAAAATTTCCTTTATTTTTAAATATTTAAAAGAATGAATTGCTGAATTCATTTGCGAATTAAAATTCGGTTATTTACACAGTAAAATTAGAGCAAAACTTCCAATTATAGAAGCACTTTGAAGAAAAAGAAAATTTAAATTTCATTTCAAGGCGCTTTTACTTCTTTCATTTTCTATTTGCGTATTTCTTTTGTTTTGTTTTTATTGAAAGATGGTAGGGCGACTGTAAACGAAATAGTTTTTGATCTTCTTAAAATTAACCATATAATAATAGCTTTTAATTGTTTAGCTACAATTGGTGTCGAATTAGGAAGTAGGCTAAAAAAAATTATTTAACACTTATCTGCGCCTGCTTTTACACTCGAAACGATAAGTTTATCTTATTATCAAGATAAAGAGAAACAGAATTTACATTTCAAAATTATCACTAATAGTATAATAATTAATCTTAATGTTAAACACGAAATCTCGCATCATTCGTTGTGAAATTTCAGTTTTGAAAGCGATGTTTGAATAAGGAAAACAAATCATTTTTTTTTCTTGAGAGTGAGTGATGGAACCTTAGTCTTGTTATATACGAAGTTTCATGGAAAGCGTTTTAGCGTTGGATAGATGAGTCACTTTTGGGGGATAGAAAACAAAATAATGCTTCTCCTTCTTTTAAGTTGATCCTAGTGATTTTAAATAAAAATCACTAAATCATACCAAATTTTAAGAAAATATGTCGTGTCATTTTAGCACGATAGCATCCGAACAGACAAAACAGACAAACTAAAAAAAAAAATTCAAGTTGAATAATAAGACTACGCATGCTCAGTCAATTTCTCAGTCCATTAATATTTAATGGGGAAATTCTATGTAATTATACTTTAACTAACCTGTAAATATGGTTTTCCATCCTTTACCCATCCAATTACAATATCAGCTCCTTTCATGCTACCAGTAGGTGAAAATCCAACTCCTAACCATCCTTTAGTTTTACCTGTGACTTGCATCGTCAGGTGAGTTGAATTCGTAGTCCATTGAGCCAACACTGTCTTATTAATATTAAGAAATGCGCTTTGATTCATGGATTTCTCGTCACAGCAACTGCAGAAACCCATCCAGATACTGATGAGTATCACAATACTTTTCGAAACAGCCATTTCTGAGACTAAGTAAAAATAAGAAAATAAAAACATTGAGATCCAACCACAATAACGTTTTATTCCGTATAGCACATATTAAACATATAGCACATAATAAATCATTAAAGAATGGTTTAAATAGTAAGTGTTTGATATACATCTTTGTGTCGTATTTTAATGTTGAGAGATAATTAAAATGTAGGAAATATAGAAAAAGCTTGAATTATGTCTGTAAGACACGTGGAAGATAGTTTATTTAAAACAAATAAATATTTGTTTATCGTCATAGAAGCTACATGATTTAGAATCATAACATTTAGATAACTCTTTCTCTCAAATGATATAAAATTTAAATGATGGTAACAAGATAGTAAATAACAATTGAATGCCTCTGAATCTTATAGAACAGGATCATTCAAAATATCACTTCTTCACAATATTATTCTCAATAGTAATGAATACAAACCTTGAAAGAGTCAGTAATGACTTCATCCTGCACCTCATTAACCTTCGAAAAAAAAACCAATTAAAATTTAGAAGAAGCAAGACTTCAGAAACATTATGTTGCAAATGATCGTAAAAACCTACGATGTCAAACGAATTTCGCGAAGTTGTAGTAGAGGAATTAAAGTTCTTGTACCTGATGAGCCACTTAACGACGACAAAACAAGAAAACATTGTAATGATCCTTTTACAAAGCAAGTTACCGATTCTCAACCAGAACCATACAGTACTCTAATTTCTATAAATACTCTAAAATTATGAATGATTTCAAGGCAAACATTTTTTTCCCAACTTTTCCAAAATTTTAATCAAATTAATTATTTGACTTAAGTAAATCATTTTACTTTAGCTTATTGATACTCTTAATAAACTAGTCTTAAATGGGACAGTATGCTTTCATTTTTTTTATCTTTAGTTCCCATTTCCCTACGGCATCCTTTAATCCTCTTGCACCGTTTTGATCTTTTACCATTTCAAATACATCAAATTTTAATTTTAATAATTAATCTTTATTTAATATATATATATATATATATATATATATAACAAATTTACTCTTTTAAAAAAATAGTTACACAGTGTAAACGTTCACCCAAACAAACACAAAAAAAAAATATATATATATATATATATGTATATTTAAAGTATCCGTATTCACAGCTTTCTATAGCTTAACTGTTAAGTAAAATGCCACTAGAATTTGGAACAGATTATTCCACGAATGCAGAGAAAAATTTGGTGAAATTTTAGTTCCAAAATCCGCCAATAGAATAAAATATGGTACTGTACAAGAGGAAGTCCATGAAAAACCAGCAAATAATTAAACTGAAATTGCGAATATTTGTTTGCTCTTTCCAAAACTGGGCAGTTTTGGGGCAATTCAATGACCCTTATTCCACTGTGTGGAAACTTCTTCGAAAAAAAAATTTAATTCCCTATTATCCATACAAGATCAACCGCCGGCAGCAACTGCAAGGAGATGAGCCTATAAAATTACTGTCATTTGCAGTTATATTTTGGCCAGAATGAAAGTGGACGATGCCTGATCATAGAACATTCTGTAAATAGCTGAGGCTGAAGTGAAGACTCAAGGATATGGGCTTCTCTAGTCAAACTGTGTCCGAAGACTTCATCAGAGTCATGCTTATGCAAGAAGAGCAGGTACAACATCGTGCATCAGTGAAAATGATCTTAATCTCTCTTGGTTTCATAATGATTCCTTGCTTTTTGTGATTTATGTTTTCATTTGTTATTGTTTTTGTTACAATTAAGTAATTATAATTTTTCAATATAATGATTATCAAACTGAATTCTTGGCCCTACTGTTGCTTGAAATTAGTTTTAACTTGCTGAGGAACTCAAATGTTCCATTCCGTTCGGTAATATGATAGTAATCAGTCGGTGATGTGAAGATTAGAAAGATAAAAAACAGCTACTAGCATAGCTTTATTCATCTTAGCTTTATTACGTCAAATACGAATTCTCTGACATCAATAATTGGTTTTTAATAATTTTATTTTTAAGAAGTAGATGTAATTGACTATATTATATTTAATTATTCACATTTATATTTTTATTCGTTTATTTATCTTAAAAAAAAAATCTATTTTATAGTAACTGTGGATAGTTCTGTCAGAATTTCGACACTGCTAATCATGAATTCAACGTTACTCATAGAAGTTCTTAAAATATCCTCAAAAGACAGGATATAACTTGTTGTGATATTTTGAGTAACGATCCACTAGGAATGAATGCCTTAAAGTAAGTAATTGTTATTAATGTCGATTGCAAAATAACGATGCAATTAAACCTCATTATTTCACATTTAAAGCTGGTTCAATTTAAACTTAAAAGCAAATTAGTTCCCCACAACAGGGAAACAGGAAATTGATATCGTATTAATTATTTTTAATTGATATTTCAGAAAATATTGTAGGTAGGATGAGTAATAAAAGGTTTCCGATCTAATTTTTTTATACGACATTGAAATAGAAAATTAAAACTAAAAAAAAAGTTATTCAGAGGGAGCTGAAGCAGTTAGGAAAAGCAGAAACAGCTCAATCATTTTAATAAAAACACTTTAAATTAGTTAAATAATTCTGAAATCAATAATTTAAAAGCAAAATAGATGATACAACTGTTTTATTATAGAAATACATTTGGAATTACGATAATGATTTCTTTTCTAAGAATTCGTTGTTTAGTCCTTGAAACTCGGCATCTTATTGAATGAGCGATCGGTTTACGAAATTTAATTTAAGAGTTACTTCTATCTGTTGAAACAAAATATGAGGTGCCAAATTCAAGGAATATAAGTGCGTGAAATGATCCACCTTCTTGTAATATTAACGTTATTATTCATCTCAGTATCATGCAATCCCTAAATAAGCCTATTTGATAAAACGTAAGCATATGTTAGTGTGTTGATAAATATATAAAGATGTTTTCTGTATAGGAGGCGATTCAGAAGGCTATTTAAATATAAATGTAAACTTTTAATGTTGGTTTCAATTTCACTATTATTTTGGCGAACGGCAACTAAGTTTATGTAGAGATTTTTATGTGTATAGGCAACTAATTTTTACTTTTAAATCCGACCCAGCATCAGGTAAACTTGTTAAGAGGCCATGAGGTTTTCAGCGCCGAGCTTTTCTGTTATTTGTTTGAAACATTAAATTATTTTCTTTAATATTCAACCTTATTTCCTCCATTTCCTGTTTGTGATAAATGTTATGTATTATTAATGCAAAAACTACGAGTGCTTTATTTATAGATTATTATGTTTATTTATGATGAGCTGTGTCCCGCGGTGTCACCCGCGTCAAATTCGGCCCTTTTTGGTAATGTCCAGTTCTCGTCGTGCGGCCAAGCCAGCCCGCCGCCGCACCCGTTGGTTGACGTTTATGTTTACTGCTCCGCTCCTATTGGTCGTAGCGTGATGTTATATAGCCTCTAACCTTCCTCAATAACCGGGCTATCTAACGCAAAAATATTTTCTAAAATCGGACTGGTAGTTCCTGAGATTAGCGCGTACAAACATACAAACTCTTCAGCTTTATATAATAGTATAAGATTAACAGAGTGCAAAAATGAAGTGGTATTAAATCATAGGTAACAATATACAAGCTTGAATGACGTAGACAACCGTATATCTGGTTCCAAGTGAAGTCAGTAGAGTCAAGGCAGAAAATCAGTTCTTAAATAAATCCATCTAGTATTTGTATCAGTGATTCATCAAGAAAAAGGCAAACGAAGCTTATTTAAACGAATTCAAGTTAGTAGAATTTCTAAGCAGTTTTTT
>JAFIDM010000002.1:37684166-37707888 GCA_023159025.1 Thereuonema tuberculata
GCTTATTTAAACGAATTCAAGTTAGTAGAATTTCTAAGCAGTTTTTTGCAGAATACCAATGTTTTAAATACTTTCAACTTCTCTTTTCTCGGGCTTCTCCTTTACATCTTCCACCCTACTTTCTCACTCTTTCTCTCCGTCTGTCCTCATTTCCTTGGGATAGCACAATATACATACAGGTCGCAGTGCTTGACTTCCCTGCCATCCACATTCACCACAATCAATCAATGATCAATAACATTAGTACTATTTTATTTCCAATTATAATCTAGTTTATTTTCATTCCAACGTAACATGTTTGAAGTTTGTTCATCAAACCTATTTTATTTTCTCACCTCTGCTAACTTAAAATAACTTTAAATAATTATTAAATTGCTAGTAGTGAAAGTCAAGTTAAAACCAAAATCCACACTATTTAGAATCTATAATCACAGATATCGATTTCATATTATTAATTATTCTTCATTTAACCTTTATTAATTATGTAACACGAATAACTATCAGATCATTAGACAGATATATGTGAGAAATAATTAATTTGTAATATTCGTACTGCATTTATTACTCACTTTTATATTTTTTATTTACCAAAAAAAAGTATTATTTTATACTGTAAAGGATTATTTATTGAGTTTATTCTTTTAAGGTTTGTTTGTAGTATTTTTAATCATTCAACAAATATCGAACGAATTAACTAACTAACTAAATAAATAAATAACTTACGTTTACTCGCAAATTTCTAAAACATTCTGAAAAAAAACTTGCTTACCAGGATCCTGTGCTTGGAGACAACTGACGATTGAAATGGAATGACGACGTTAAAGGAAATTAGTTAAATATGCTTCAATGGAATATTTCAGTAATTTTTTTGATAATGACCTACTTTTTACTTAATACTTACTTTTAACTCAATTAGATACCTGAAAAAAAAAAAACAACAGGAAATCGTAATTGCTGCGTTGATTATTAAATCAGAAAATCTGAAGGAAGCGTGAAATGTATGATCTTATTCGTAATTCCGATCTTTCTTATTTTAGATAACATTGAAAAGTAATAATCTTTTATTAATACAAATTATTTTATATATACTATGTAAAAAAGTGTAAAAAAAAGGAACTGAAGCAATTATGTTAAAACATAATTCTAACCAATAATAATTCAAAATTTTTAATAAAAATTGAAATTTTTGTCTGTAATTAGTGTTATTAGCGACCCATTTGGGAGCTATTGTGATAGAAACCAAAATCGGTAGTTACTACATTTGTCCTGTCCGTCCGTCCGTGTCTGTCCATCCTTAACAACCCCCGAACGGAAGGTCGAATCATGTTCGACCCAAACAACATAGGAATAGGATATTATTTTAGGACCAAGGCCCCTTCATTTTCGAGATATTTGGCATTGTTTTTATTGGATTTCCGCTATTAGATTAAATGTCAGAAATGCAAACATTGCATTTAAGTTGTCAGCTGTTGAGTAATGGGCAAGATTTCGGATTCATATTGTGAATTTTGTCGGTTCGAATCCGTGTATTTACTGTCTTTTTTTTTTTTTCCTCTTAATTTTTTTGCTCAATGTCCACTTAGATTTTTTTGATTTTTGTTTTCTTGTTTTCCAAACGTTCTTTTTGTTTTTACCCAAACTTTTTTCGTTAATTTACTTCCTTATTTTTTATTATTATTTTTAAATTTTGTTATTGTGGGTCTCCTTTAAATGTATGCTTTAGCACAAAATTTTTTTTTTTTCTGATTTGAATTTTCAATGCTTCAATTAGAAGCTGATCCGTTATAGTTTGCTCTTTTGATAGCATATATAGATTTTTAAATAGGTCTGAAGTAAGAAGTTTCAATGAAATATTACTAAAAACCTCTTGAGTATCTTGTTCTGTAGTCAATTAGGAGATAGAACAATTAACAGATAACTCGTAATTGTAGTAGCAGTTGTTGATTCTTAGCTCCAATGTTAAGTCCTCATTGTGAAGTAGATAAAAATTACTACACACTGAACTTGATACCAGCAGACAATTTACTTTTCCGAGATTTAAAAAGTGAAATTAAAAACTTTCTAATCTAATTTTCAATAAGTTGTGGATTAACTTCGCCATGTTAACAACTTCGCCAATCCTCAATATCTCAGTTACCACTCGCCAAAATTTTTTTCAGTAGTTGGAATAGACGTATTGGTTCTGGGAGGACACTGAAACTATTCCACGAACTACGTCACTCCATTGTTTTCTGTTGAAGAAACTGATGTTGATTATTTGCCGCTAAGCTAGTAATGTTTCAATACTATTTTAAAACTAAGCAATGAACCAACAAGGCACCAAAGGTAAACAAAAGATTTCGCCTCTGAGCTATCAACAGTGGGAGTGTTATTTTATAACAGGAACGTTAAATTTTCATTGTAATTTATGTGACTTGCCATTAGGCTTGCTTTCTTCAATTTCCTCTGTGCTTGACGGATTGAGGCTTCTTCTTTTGATTTGATTTTTTTATTTGCTTTTATTTTATTAGGAACCCACTGGCGAATGCGTGGGTGGATTCCCTTACTTGGTTTCGCGATCTAAGCTTTCGGCAGAGGGTTTGTGTGGCTGATGAGTCCATAAAGAAGACGAAACGGCCGTCTCACACTCCCACTGTTGATAGCTGACTGGTGAAATTTTTTGGTTACCTTTGGTGCCTTCTTGATTTATACCTTATTTTATAACAGCCACGTTAAATTTTCATTGTAACTATTTTAAACCTATTTTATTATGTAAGTTATAGCTTTGTGTTTACTCTATCTTGACTAATAGCCATTGTTTTATACTGGCCGAACACGAGGCGATATTTTGGGACAATCAGGCCCAATTTGATTGCTGGCAACCGTTTGCCCCAATTTGATTGCCCCAAGCTGAACAATATTGCCCCAATTTTATTGTCGGTACCAAAGGAACAATATTGGCCCAATATTAGTTGGCTCAAAATATTGGTGGTACGAAAGCGAATCAAATGAACGGATGACATCACGTGACAATGCTGACGTCGAAGGAGGCGGGACTTTGAACATCGGAAATTCAGTCACTCACGCCGGCCATTTTCTTTGAGAAACAAGGCTTAAAATCAGCAAAATGGGTCGGCCCAAAACAGATAATTCCAGCAACAACATTTTGTCAATTGATAATGAAAGAATCGTAATTGATTTCTACAGAGGGACGGCGTTTAATACTATAGGAATTCTGTACGAAAACACGCTCTCTCTTTAGCTGTCCCTAGTGAGAAGCGCCGTAACCATAAAAATTCAGGGCAATATTGGCTCAGGAGAAACTACGTGTTTGCGCTTGATAAAGTTGTCCGCAATCAAATTGGGCCAACTTGTCCCAATGTCATTGCCATAAAATCGCTGCGTGTTCGCCTAGCTTTTCAGTTCGTACTCAACTATTAATTTTAACTTCAATCTTAATTAAATCCAATTTTCAAATGGTTTTTTGTTAAGAGTACGTAAACGAACGAATAAGCCATGGTTCATTTTAATGGGCTTTCATCATTTTTTTATCATGTTTTTCCTTTTCAGCGAATTTTTTGTTTTTTGTTTCTCTATTTTAATTTGATCTGAACCATATTTAAACAGCGTAAATTTATTTACGCAATTCGTAATAGTTATTTTAATGCGTAATTAGAAAAAAGAGTTTTTAATCCCGTTCTGATCGAAGAGCTTAATTCCAAAACGAACTAGGTCATTTTTTTTTCAATATTAAGACTTTTTTTATATTTTTGTATATGGAAAGCAAAATACGAAAAAACTTTCCTTGCTGCGAAAAAACTTCCTTCCAAATCATATCAAATCAGGTAAAGTTTTAACTAAATTACATTATTTTTCTAAAGATCAAGACGTAAACTAATTATTGAGGTATATTTTCTTGAATATCGCATTTTTATTGACAAGGACTTAGTTCATTTTGGAAAAGAGCTCTTCAATTGATTTCTCTTAATACATTTCATGTTTTTTCTTGGTAGGTTGTTTGACAAAATAACTCTTTTCAACATAATTTTACTGTTATTTCTTCATTACTTTACAGTTAATCGACACAGGGATGGCGGATTTATGTTCCGATTTTTGTAGCTTTGTCATTTGCTGTTTGTTTTTATGCTCCGAAGGTCGTGGACACAAACATTTTTTCGAAAAATTATAACGTGAGCACAGTGCAATTTGATTAAAAATTTAAAAACCTCTGAAAACCGACTGAAAACAAATAAACAGAATAAATTCATGACTTGTTTTGGGTGCTCTTTCAGGAACTCTTTGAGAATGAGAACCGAGGTAGACCGTAGGCTTACAAAGGCAGAGAAACCAATCAACAACATTGATATGGTCTAATCAACGTCAGATAAGAATCCTCATGAATTACAGCCAAGCATTCAATGATAAACTTTCCATAGAACTAGTTAGTTTTACAAATAAGTGCATTTCAATTTTCTTGGTTATGTATTTTCTATTTCACTGCATGATCGGTTTACACTTCCTTCATTCCCACCTTTTTTCTTTATTTTGACTTGACCATTCATATTGTGTACAATCTAACTAACCCGTCCGGTTATTGACGGCTGCTGAATGGTTTCCCTGCCTTTATAAGGCGATGGTCTGCATTTGTTCTTATCTTTTCGACAAAAGGTTGCTGATAGAGCACCCGAAACTAGTCACGAGTTTATCCTGTTTATTATTCACCAAACTTGCCTGTTGTTAGAATGTGTGAAGAATACAATCGTCATTTTCATAGTCTCGACATTTTTAATATGAATCTTACGTCTTTCAAATTAAACATTGTTTAGAGTCATCTGATTTCCCCTGCTTTTTCCGTTTCTCTATTTTATTTGTCTTTCCTTAAACTTCCTCTCTTTCTCTCTCCTTCTTCTTTCCATCATCAGTCCTAATTTACTTATTTTTCCCATATCTCTTGATGGTGCTGTACTTATTCTTATTTATGTATTTTTTTGCATTCTTATGTATATTTATGTATTCTTATCTATGTAATTTTTCTTTTATGTTTTATTGTGTATCATTATTCTTGTGTTTCTTTTTGAGTATTTTGCACACTTAATAGACCATATCTGCTACTTTCGGTTAATTTGCTTTTTTTATATATATTTTCTATCTGTATTTGTATACTTGAAAGTACATTGTTTATTTCCATATATTTTAGTTATCTTTTTCTTTTTAGAGATACTGTTACTGCATATGTTGCCGTTGTATCTTTCCTATCAAATAAAATAAAAATAAAATAAAAATAAAAATTACAATCAGCATCATTCAGTGATTTGAAGGGACTTTTTAATATTTAATCACAAAGTTTTTCTTTTTCGATTACAGTATTTTTTTTAAAGTAGTTAACACATCAGACTACAATATACGTAGTATGCTTTTACCCCGAAGTAGTTGTACAAACAACAAACAATTCAGTTAATTTTGATGAGGAAGTTTCGATCCTGTACTTTAGAATCTATACAAAGTATTTCCTTGATACGTTTTTAACGTACGTCATTAGCTTAAAAAAATCATTGCAGAAACGACATTGAAAAATGACAATTAAAATATACATCCGTTGTGAAATTTTAATGACTGAGATAATAGAAATCGAAGTTAACTTGTAAAAACCATACGATTTTTAGATACTATCGCCATTAATTTCTCACGCTTTCTCACTTTCCTTTTAGTGATTTGAATAAGTTGGCAATGCTTTTTAAAACATCTGATGCAGTTAAGCATCCCTAATCTAGAATTCCGAAATCCGTTATATTCCAAAGTCCGGATCTTTATCAAGATGATATTCTGCTATTATCCTCCAAATGAGAGTTGGCCGCCCTGTTTTTGTGAGATCTACGCACGTAGCATCGATTAGTCTGGTCAGGCACTTCCGTCTGATCTTCTGACAGGAATCTGCCCTTCTGCTAATCGCTGATTACTTATCAAAAGGGAATTGTGTTTATAAATCATTAAAATATTTATTATTAGTGATTAGTATTGAAATAATGCTAAATGTTAGAGATAAGTTTTATTTTGCGTTATCAACATGTCAGCGGAGAAAAATAGCCTGGACGAAATAAATATAAACAAGTATTTTTTAAATTACAACTTCTCCGATAATTAAACGTTAGCCTATTATAAGTTAACTATACTTTCTCAGTGAGAACAGACGCCGCGCCGTCGTCCATTTTGACAGGAAAACATAATTGATCAGCTACAGGAAGGGCTGCGCAGTTCAAACTTCCACCGGCCAACTTTCATTTGGAGGACAATAATGCTGTGATTGCATATGTGGGCATTTATTCTTTTTGCGCTGAGGAATATATCGATCGCATAAGAAACATTAGAAAGATGGTAATTGCTTAGGAAGTAAAGCCAAGAATTTTTTTGGATTTTCTAAAAATTGGGAATCCAGAGTATTCTTTTTGCCATCAGTTAAACCTTTGATGATTTTTTCAGATCTGTGAGTACTGACCGATATTTAGATGATGGCATTTTCCCTAATAGGTTTTCAAAATATAGCTAGAATGGATAGAAAGTGAGAGATGCTATATTACACAATATGACACTCAGGTTGGCTGAAGATGTTGCAGTCACCCCCATGAAGTGGGCCAGAGGAGACTTAAGGCAATTCTTACTATATTTAGTTTCAATGTGTGTATGTGTTTGTACGTATGGGCATATTTGAGTGCATATATGTATGTTTGTTTATGTATGTTTGTATATGTATGTTTGTGTATGTTTGTATATGTATGTTTGTGTATATTCATGTATGTATGTGCATGTGTGTATATATATGGTATTTACTGTTTTTAAATATTAGTCATAGATTTTTATTAATGTATAACTTCCAAAAATTCACAACCTTGTATACTTGGTGAACTGTTTATGTCAACTTCCCTTATTCAAAAAAAAATATTAATCCTTAGTTTTTAATTAATATACTGTATAATCGGCAATTTTAGTGTTTTTACTTTTCTTAAAAATGTATAATATGTAACTAATAACTCAAATATATCAATATGAATGTACTCAACGGTAGCATCTGTTGATAGGAAGCACTACAAATGCTTCCTAACAGGACTATGATAAAATGTAACGGAAATAAAATGAATGAATGAATGAATGAATGAATGCTCTTTCTGAAGATTCTAAAATAGATGAAAAATCAAATATCAGGCCGGAAAGTTCCAACTTATTACATTGGTTAGAGTTGACCATTATTAGAGAGGCTCTTGTGCAATAAATAACCTCAAAAATCTTGCAAAACATATCAATCGAACAAGCTGAGATTAGACCCAAAGAAGCTGTTCTGATGAAGTTCTGATCATGTTCATGTTATAACTTACATGAAAACTTCTAGGTTTCAATAACAATTAAAAACATAAGTACTGCAGAGTATGAGGCGGTTTGGGAGTTATCTAACCTCCTTTGCGAGATTCCTTGTAAAATATAAGTGGAATTAATAAGTAACATGTTGAGTAAAAGGAATATTTGATATCAGTATGGGAAACACAACAATTGATTAGATGAAACTTAATAACGGCCGACTTCAGGGCTCTGTTTAAACACAAGTAAATCAATGGAAGAAATGGACATTTTAAAGGATTACTTTCACAATTGAAGACTTAATCCCAGTGCAAGAAAGATTAAAGTGGCTTGTGTTCATTTGAACAATCGCTTAGCTAACAAGAAACATAATATATATTTTCGGAAGCAGACTTCTGCATCCTAATTAGATATCCTAAATACTTAAGATGACACTTGACAGAGCCCTGTCGTTTAAACAACCCCCATCTAAATTTGCTGCAGAACTCAAAATAGAAATAATATCTTAGAAAAGTTATGAGGCACAACGCAGAGTTCATCAGTCAGCACGCTCCGAGGCTTTGTCTTAGGACTCGTCTAACCTGCAGCCGAATCTAATATCTACTGCTCTCCGATTTGGCTGAAAGCTCACATACAAAAATGTTCAATGAACATAAATCCATAACTATGAAAATTCTAAATACCACAACTGACATCAATATTTCGTCTTCTGTTTTAAAGACTTTTTCCAGATTACTTATAACCTAAGAATTACTAAGAATTTTTTCTTAGGAAGAGACAAAAAAACCTCTCTCTTTCCTAAACATCAAAATAATAATATAAAACAAGAATTCTGAAACCTGAAAAAACTTAACAATCTAACAATAGAAAATGTGACCTCATTCACGTTCACTTCTTTATTCCAAATTACAAGTCTAATTTATTGTTTAATTAAAAACTTTTCATTTTCTAAATTCTAACTTTTCCAATTTATTTTAAATCTTCAAAATTAATTTTATAATTGTCTTTTAAATCTTCAAAATTAAAGCTTTAAACCTTCTTCTTATGATCACTTTTCGTAACTTTCCTAAGTTCTTAAATTCTTCATTCTCCCTTCTTTCTTCCATCTTTGCAGGCGCGATTTTGAAGATGTTCAATAGTACGGCCGATATGTGAAATAATTGTGCCTTTAATGATAGAAGCTTATAACTCGGGGCACATATACTACATATATTTAGATTTAATTTTGGATATGAGGCCATCTCAGATTTGCCCTATTATAGTAATGGCGGACATTCAAAATGGCGGCTTCTGAATATATTTTATGTGCCCTTTTAAATGATATTTGATGATGTTAAATGACAGCAATGGCGAGTAATTGTTGTTTTGTGCATGTAGTTTGCTATTATTAATAAAATATATTACCTTTTATTTATAAAATATTTATTTATAATCTATTTATAACAAATGTTTGATGGAATATTTAATGGAAATACTAATACTGCATTGTCTGTATTGTATAGAATTCTAAATAACTATATAATAGATTAGATTACACATAATAGATTAGATGTAATAGATAATAGATTAGATTACACATAATAGATTAGATGTAATAGATAATAGATTAGATTCAAAATTCGATATAAGAGCACCACAAGCACAAAGAGCGGTACACTGTAGGGCGGCCTTCCTACATTGACACTGTCGCGTGCAGCTATTCTTATAGCCACATCCAATGAGTTCCCCGCATGCTTGCGAAGCTTCTGGTAGCATTGTCCAAGATCTTTCCCATCCACCTTCAACCTTCTTCTTCCAACCCCAATCACTTGGTGACGAGAGCATACCTCTCCTTGTATGCTGAATGAGAGCATCTTGCGAAGGAGGCAGATTGTCAATTGCTTTACCTTTCTGAATAAACAGGTGTTTTCTTGCATCATTAACACATTTGGTCACTGCTAGTACGGTCATATAGCAAAATTATAAATCTCTCCATTGGTTTCAGCCTATCTTGTACAGTCTACTGAGTAGGTCTGTCAGCCAATCCACAAAAAGTAGCGGTGATATCTGGAGATGCATTCCAGATGTCCCTTGTGGTCCTTTTGCCACTTCCTCCAAAGAAGGATACAGTGTCACACCCAGTTATTGCATGAAACAATGATAAGGCAGTACAACGGTCACGACCCAAAGATCTTGCTAAGTCATGCGCGGCGAAGATCGGTAGTTCTTTCCCACTTCAAAAGCAACCCACAATTCCTGAATGTTTAGACGTTGCTAAGATGGCAAGAACTAAAACATCGGTGTCCACAGCGCGTATTTCGGCTTTGGTACATCCTTGCTGCACAGCATCACATCAATGAAGTAGGATTCGAGTGTCAGCTTCTTCGTGTGTGCATGGAGTCAGTCCTGAGACATCTTGACGATTTATAGTAAGAGCATCGCTACCAAGTGTGGTAATCACCTGTTTGTTAGTGGAAATAGCTGCTAATGTTATAGCTAAGAAAGAGAACAAGTCAGTCTTATTTTCATCAACCCAGAGAAACTCCTCCCAGTTTTTAGGAAGTGAACTTCTTGGTTCAACACGTTTTCGAACACCTTTTCCCGTTTTGCTGCATGTGTCACTCTTCAAGCTGTTAATCATGTACATGTCCCAGATGATATATATCCTTCTTACATGTTGAAGCTGAGCTTTGATATAGGGTATGAATACAATATTGGCATAATCTTCAAATGTTTTTGCATCATTGGTACAATTGCCAATCCTGGTCGCAGCATGTTGACATTTGTAGCACCGTCAATGATTGTAATTTCTGCTGTTGGTTTGTTATTGCTAGTAGGTGCAAGTCCTTCAAGACAAGTCAATAAAGCTGACTTTCTTCCAGTTCTTTGACTCCTCAACTTCGACAGCTGGAGAATAAGCTCGGTTCTCATGTCTAAAGAACTCATCCAAATCTGTGAAGCAATGTACAATCTAGAGAACAACGAGCAGTCATTCTTCAGTGATGTCAAGTGTAACTGTTTATTAGACTTTTCACAAACTGGAGAACGGCTGAAGAGGTACAGGTTATTCCGCTTAATAGGATCTGATATACGTTTAGTTTTATTAATGAGCCTCTCGCTGACATATAACTCATACTGTTCAATTCAAGTTTTTTCAATATTTAACAATGTGTTAGAACTGCCATATGTACGATATTTCTGCTGAAGTACCAGAAGATCAGAGCTGTTTTCATTGAATAGGTTTCCCAGATCTTCCATTACATGAGTCAAGATGACTTGACATCTATTGCAAATGCCATCTGTGAATGCTTGTTATCTTCTGCGACGCTCAGCTTTTTCCCATCTCTCTCTGTCTTGGTAGAATTAAATTTTTCATCTAAGCGGGCCAAAGCAGTCCGTATACCATTCAAAGAAGCAGAGCTTTTGAGTTTTCTGTTATGTCTATAGCTCCTCCATCATCTTTGACTGATGCGTTATTTTGTTCATGGGCCTGATCAATAGCAATAGCAGAGAATGCCCCACTTGTTTTTTTTTTTTTGGTGACAAACTTTCCTTTCAGGAATTCTTCATAGGTGGCAAGGTGATTCTGTTTAAATGAAATCATGTCACGTAGTGGACAGCAATCCATCTCGTATAGTGAGTATGGTCAAGAGAAAAGAACCAAGGAACAATACTGGATAGCGCCTCTCAGTGCTCTTTTTGTTAAAAAAAAGGTGGTGGAACGCTAATAATTTTTTTTTCAATTTGATATAATATTCATAATACTATGAATACGGTGCACAAGCAGAACCGTCGTAATAATTTTGTTTTGCCGACCTACTCTGCTCAACAGGGCGATTCTATTTGGACCACATATCAATTTAAATAAAAATCCGTCGAAAAAAGGTGGTGGAACGCCATTCCAATGCGTTCTATGACAAAAAGAGCACTGGCGCCTCTACTTAGAGCCGAAAATCTTCTTCTCGTATTGCTCTAACAAAAGTCAACAAAAGGAGTTCTAGTTTTAGAACGATAATACAGAATCTAAATTGGGGATATACATCAACTCTTTCTTTACATCACTCTTCAAATGACTTAACTTGACTGCTATGCTCTATGTGTTGGCTGTAGTCACACTAAGCCTGCTGCATAAGTAAATATAGGCAACTGGCTGTGATTTGATGAGCCCTGGGGGGAACGAGTTACAGGGGAACCCTTTACAAATGAAATGCATACATATTTATAGCATCAATTCATGTAAAATCACATATAGTACGCTATTATCTTTATCAAATAATAATAAAAAGGCGCACTTAAAATATATTCAGAGGCCGCCATTTTGAATGTCCGCCATTACTGTAATAGGGGAAATCTGAGATGGCCTCATATCCAAAATTAAATCTTAATATATGTAGTATATATGTCCCAAGTTGTATGCTTCTATCATTAAAGGCACAATTCTGCCAATTTTTTTCACATATCGGCCGGACTACAATGAACATTTGAATTACTCGATGAGGCTGATTTCGCGGTCTAACTAGATCTGCTATCGGCTAACTAGATCTGCTATTTCTCATACTATCGGCTTCCCATCTTGAATCACTAAGCCAATTTCCCTCAAGTTACGAAGAGAGACTGCACTTAGCACGAATAACTATCAGATCATCACACAGATGTATGTGGGACCTAAGTAATTAATTGTAATAATCGTACTGCATTTATTATTCATTTTTGTATTTTTCTATTTTTCTATTATGTTACACTGTGAAATGAATAATTCTTTTAGGGTTTATTTATAGTGTATTTTATATCATACAAGAAATAACCACTAACTAACTATCTAATTAACTAAATAAATAAATAGTTGGAGTTAAAGATGCCCACTACGGGCCGTGACAGGCCTTTGGGGTTGCGGGAGGTAAGGCTCCCAGCACTGCGAACCAACGGGACGAAGTTAGGACCGGGGCGTCCTAAAAAGTAATAATCATTTCTTAAATACAAAGATATGTGTTAATTCAGTGGAAGAAAAAAAAATGAAAATGGTTTTTGTTTTGAGGACGAACGAATTTGATACGTAGAAGATCATTTTAGCCACTGTTCCATTTTAATTGGCTTACTTACTAATTATTCCTTTTCAACGAATGTCTTGGTTTTTTTTTTTTTGTTTCACTATTTTTATTTTGATAACTTAACATCTGAACTACGTTTACAAAGTCACCCTCTAATCAGAAAAGAGAGTTTTTAATCTCATCTCTAACTGATCTCTTAATATACGAGGGTTGAGGCAAAAGGCATGGCAACTATTTTTTTTCTTGACGATACCAGTCCGGTTGGAAAATGTGACATATACAGACGAAAGGACAAGGTGTTAACTACGTGTGTGGACAATGAATAGCACTGAAATATCGTAACACACTAATTTATTACGATAGTATACAGGACAATATGGCCTTCACGGTGCAAAAGAATGACAACACAGTACACATAAAGTTGACATGACAAACCTGGGCCTAAAGACCCTCAAAGTAGTCCACTGCTACTATCACCACACGCTGCCAACGATGTGGGAGGCACTGAATACCATCAGCCTCAGCATTTGCCGCACCATGTGTGAATCGGGTCACCTGTTGGCATACAGCATTAGCAATGTCCTCTCGTGTTGCAAACCGCCTACCACGTAGTGGTTCCTTAATCTTGCGAATGAGATCAAAGTCACAGGGCGAAATGTCGGGAGAGTACGGTGGGTGCTCCAATTCTTTCCATCTCCAACGTCACAGTAGCTGCCCTACACACACTGCTTTATGTGGCTTGCATTGTCGTGCAGGATTATTGCACTATCCACAAGATCCGGACGTTTCTCCCGAACGCCACGTCGTAGCTGTCGCACCAGGAAGTCCCTGTAGTACTGTGCGGTCACTGTTCTGCCATGTGGAACAAAGTGGCAAACAATGATTATCCTGACGTCATACGCGGCGATCACCATCAATTTGACTGGGGAAGGATTCTGACGGAACTTCTGCCTTCTTGGTGATCCAGCATGTCGCCACTCCACCACTCCCCTTCATTGGTTTTCTGGAATGTAGAATGGATAGAGGTCACACGCTGTAAAATATACTGCTCTGGTTGTCTAAAGATGGCTGCATTTACACCCATCAAAGAGAAGTGGACGACTAAACATAATTCACGCTATCCATCAATCTCTTTCAAAGTTAAGGAAAGATAATTATTTTATAATCTTTGTTGGTTTCATTCGTTTTCATGCTTTTTTTTAAGTTAAACAAAAAAGTAACTTTTATGAAAGCGCAAATTTTTCACTTCTCTGCTACACGACCATGCTACATTCCAAAATCCGAAAAAATCCAAAATTCGAAATATGCCTAATCCCGATTAGAAATATTCAACTTTATTTTTTTTGAAAACTGAGAAATCTACCGATAATTTGTAGTGGTAGTTTTGCTTCTTTGTATTTTGCTTAAGAAGAATATACCTTAAATGGAGATGATATAAATATAAAAAGAAGATGATCTTTGATCGTAGGAGTACAAAATAAATTCAACTCTGATTTTATAATTTTATTGAGTTATTTTGTAATTTGAAAGCCATGAGGTCACACAGAACTTGAGTAGAAATTCGTACAAAACTTGATTACAAAAGTTGAATATAAAATCGAGTAGATATTTTCGACTGCAAATATAATTCTAAATGATCATAACGACTCTAATTTTATTTGGTGAAACCAGCCATAAGTATTTCTTCCGAAGCAGTATTCGCTCCTTCAATGTTGCCAAACTATCAACGTGTTCTTGGTAAACCAATGCTTTCATGTAGCCCCACAACCAAAAGTCACATGGCGTGAGATCAGGCTTTTGAAAACGAACAGTATCTATTCTCTTCCAAAACAAAACATCTATTTCCGGTACATTCACTTTTTAAGACCAGCTTGAAGACTATCACACACAATTACCCAAATTCTCTTTCGTTTTATTCCACTCATCGTTAAAGAACTAAATAAAGTTTATAAATAATCTCTCATCATTGATGAGAAGAGCCCTTCTACACAACTTTGTCGCAAAAACTAATGAATTATGGAAGGGCTTCCTTTCCTTTTGATTCGATGTTGATCAGTGCATTTTCTTTTAATTTTTAGTTTCAGTATTTTGATCCTCCTACTAAATGATTCGTAAATTAATACCATATCTAATCAGATGTAGATAAAAATTCGAAACTCTTGAACATGAAGTCTAGTGTAAATCAGTTGAGTATTTTTTGAGTTATCGACATATATAACTCAAAAATATCGACACCCAAATACGAAGGCAGACATCAATGAAACGTCTAAGGAGCGAATATTGTGGATTAAAATCGGGACGTAAATATATAATATATATGATTATTGTCCTACTTTTCATTACAGTTTTAAGAAGTAACAAGTCAATCTACAGCTTTATATTAAACACAAAACCAAGTGACCTTACACAATTTGCAGTCTGTCAAACGCTTGTTTACTATCGATTGAAAAAAAAACAGGCGAGAGACTGTTTTTAATGAATAGAAACAGGAAATATATATTTCATTTTTCCGTCTTTTTTGTATTTCTTTGTTTTCAGTTTCGACATTTCTCGTTACATCTCGACCTGTGAAGATGTTTCTCGAGAATTCAATTCGCCTGCCTCTTCAAATTTTCAGGCCGAACTTCTGTTGTGATTTTGGTTAATAATGTAGCTTATTCTGGAGAGCATTAACGGAAACATAGGGAAATAGGGAAAAGACGACCTCTCTGTTCTGAAAATCAGTTTTGTACTCAGTAATTTCCATTAAACGGATGCAAATGGTTTGGATTATAATTTCTAAAATTCGACACCAGGTGCGCTTGTGTCAGATTGCTACACAGATGGATCGGAAATTTGCTTTGAAAGAAGAACCTGACACAGAGGCACAATCTCGTGGCTACTAGTCGCTGATCAACCGCTTATATAATTCCATTAATGTCAATGAAATGAAAATTAAGATTCCCTTATCCACATGAAAATTTACTCTTAGATTTATTTAAAAACTTAAGCTTCTTCACATCTACTTGTCTGTTCCTTTCACGAGCTGAATTTACAATAACTGGTACCGTATATAAACTTCTCCGTTACAACTATTGCGTACAACGTTTTTACCTGTAGATCTCTACTAACTACATTCAATGATCTTTGAAATCAGAGTACTTTACATTTTCTTAATCAACATTTAACAAAAAAGATTAAGGAAATTTACTTCACAAATACAAATTCAAATACATATTTTTCCTTTTCTACTATTTACATATTGATAAAACAATTCTTATCAGAGTAACATAAAAAAATAAAATTTGCAGAAAAAAATAAAAATTATTTATTTCCAAATTCTTTATAATCAAAATAATGCTTTATAAATAATAGTAAAAATAAAAATACATTTAAGATATCTTAAAAAAAAAATACATTTCCAATTTTTACTTTCTTTTTATATCTTTTATTGTTGAAATAACTGGTATCGATACATTGATTAGTATTTGAAAACAAATTCTGAAATAAATTTTAAAGTTTACTTATAAGTCTTTTTTTTTTTTTTTTTTTTTTTTGAGTTTTTCTGAAACAGCTTCTTGAAATCTATGAGGTATTTCCAGCACAAGTACCTTCTTTATATGGGGTTGCACTGGGATAATTAACAGTTTTCAAGTTCTAATTAATATAAAGAAAAATACATTAATTATTATAAGTTATTTTAAATAATTAGAAATAAATTTTGTATTTACATTAAACAAAAACAAGTTTTAAAGTTATTGAACTTTTAAGTATTCTTACTTCACTGATACAAGTTCTTCTCATTTCTCCGGATATTTCCAGTGGAGCAATGAATCAAATGACTTAAAATTCATTATTTTCACAGTTGTTTATTTGGATTCGAAATTTTAAGACAGCAATATGATTTTTGTTGATACTCTCTAATAAATAACTTAAATACTATCTGTTTTTGTTTCCGAGAACCTTCAGCGCTTTAGCGCATGCGTCAGGTCTCCTTCGATTTCAGCAAAATAGGGTGGAGGAGAAATAAGAGGGAATGTCTACTTTTTATCAGTTAATTTACTAGTAACTGCGTTCAATTTGCGCTTTTCGGGAAAGAATTATGGAAAGAATAAATACAATTGCAAAAATAACAGGTACTAAAAAAACAAAAAAAACAAGGTCTTAGGAAAGTGCCATTCTCAACGTATCACCCCTTTGAGGAGTAGAATCGTCCGCGACTGGTGGGTCTCACTTTTGAAAACCAACAGTATCTATTCTCTTCCAAAACAAAACATCTATTTCCGGTATATTCACTTTTAAAGCAATTGACAGTTTGCTTCGTAATCTAGATCAATATCGTCCAGCTTGAAGACTATCACACACAATCATCGAAATTCTCTTTCGTTTTATTCCACTCATCGTTAAAGAACTAAATAAAGCTTATAAATAATCTCTCGTTATTGCTGAGAATAGCCCTTCTATACAACTTTGCCGCGAAAACTAATGAATTATGGAAAGGCTTCCTTTCCTTTCTTGAACTGCTATTGTGCGCTATTCGATGTTGATCAGTGCATTTTTTTTTAATTTTATGTTTCAGTATTTTGATCCTCCTACTAAATGATTCATAAAATAATACGATATCTAATCAGATGTAGATAAAAATTCTAAACTCTTGAACATGAAGTCTAGTGTAAATCAGTTGAGTATGTTTTGAGTTATCGACATATATGACTCAAAAATATCGAAGACAGACATCAATGAAACAGACATCAATGAAAGACAGACACCAAATACGAAGACAGACATTAATGAAACGTCTAAGGAGCGAATATTGTTGATTGAAATCTGGACGTAAGTATATAGTATATATGATTATTGTCCTACTTTTTCATTGCAGTTTTAAGAAGTAACAAGTCAATCTACAGCTTTGTATTAAACATAAAACCAAGTGATCTTACACAATTTGCAGTCTGTCAAACGCTTGTTTACTATCGATTACCGCCCAAAATTCATTATTGAAGGTATTCTAATTCAAATGTTTAGTACAGTTTCCGTCATAACCTATTAGTATATGTCTTTGGCATACCGAGCGGCAAGGACTTGTAAGAGAGTTGCTGCAGTCCAAGCATTCTGTGATAAGGAACCAAAACTAGAACCTAAAGCGACTAGGTTATGTTGATATCTTAATCAATTGAGAAGAGATGACCCCCGATTTTGTCCAATTATTATTACTTTCCTGACCCAGTCAGTGGCCACCTAAAACTAATAGGGTCTGAACAGAAAAGTGGCATTTTTTTCTCAAACCTCCAAGTCATGAGAAGGTCAAACGATTATGATTCATGGGGCTCCGACTTCCTGTTTGGCTATGTAGGACATTACTGACACACACACACACACACACACCACAAATGCAAGTACACAAATATAGAAACAGCTTTCCTCCTTACAATATTACTAAAAATGATTAGATATTAGAAAAACATATGGTGAGTTATATGATGAGTTTTCCATTATTATTGTGTGGAGAAAGTAAAAAATTGAATAATTTGAGTAACTCATGAAATATAAATTAACTGAATGTTAGCGAATTTTTATCACTTATCAAGACTTTTAACTGAGATTTTGTATGTAAAATTGATATTCTATTAAAAAAGATTAACACCAACACACTAATTAAAAATGTGTGTTGGCTAATTTTTTAATTAGTGTGTTGGCCTTAATATTTTTAAATAAAATGTCAAGACTTTTATTCTTACAAATAGATATAAAAGCTGTCAAAGAGAATTACGTTATATTACCCAATCGTTAAGTAAAAGAAAAAGGTTAAGGAATAGATACTACAAGCATAAACAAAATCACTAAAGTTATTCCTAACGATTAGATGTAAGTTTATTATAAATAAAATGTCCTTGTTTAATAGCTTTGCAATTTCCTTACCTTAGTGTCAATTTTTCCAACAGTTCCAGTACATTCCGGAACTTTCTGTGTTTTGAACATTCTTTCTTGTAATTTCTTTACTTTATCATCGGTCCACTTAAAGGATTTTAGATATTTTGCAACAAGGGTATTGTTGAGATTAGCTGGTTCTTTAATTGTAGGCGGATCGCTGTAATTTAAAATGATATTTTATATTAATAATCAGGTCTTTATTTATATTCTTAGTGTATTATTGTTTAGATACCTTTTATTCTTCTCTTTATAAATTTGTGTTGAGACTTCACAGAACGCATACTTGAAGACATAAGGCTAAACATTAAATGTGATGTCAACTGACAGTAATTCAGTTAGAGTGATAATACCTTGTTTCACAACTAACGAAGAGATATCAGCTTAAGATATCAAATCAATTCAAGCTTATGCTCCAGCATCTAGTCATTCCAAAGAGGGAGACGAAGATTTTTAATAAGAGAAATAAAAATCTAACGAGAAAGTAAAGAACACTTAAGAATTATTACGGGTGATTTTAATGCAAGAATTGCTAAACTAGAGAAAGACAAAAGTTTCCAAAACAAAGGTTCAGATAAGAAGAAAGAGATGAACAAGGAAACAGGCTGATTGAATTTGCTGAAAATCAGAATCTATTATTAATGGACTCCTCCTTTAAGAATAAATATCTAATAGAAAATGACATGGAGAAGTTCTTCTGGGAGCCTTGCAGAAATGGACTACTTTTTGGCTATCGAAAATTACGCCATAGAGGATTTCTCATACTTATGTAGTGAAGGTGGGTGGCAGAGAAGCCAAGCACTGCGACCTGAGGTCTATTGTACTAACCCACAGAAAAAATATGGAGAAATGGAGAGAAAGACTGAGAAAGTATGGTGGGAGAAGTGCAGGGGAAACGGGAGAACCCCGAGAAAACCTGCCCAGCGCGGATCGTCCACCATCACGAAACCCACATGAGAACCGAACTCCGGTACTCAGAGGTGAGAGGCCGATGGCATAGCGACAACGCCAACCGCGCGGCCCTATTTCTCATACTTAATCAATTTAATAGCAGAAGTGACCATCGATTAGCAAGATGTAAATTGCACCTCAACTTCCTGTTGGAAAGACAGAAACTAGTAAGAAATCCAAGGAAATCTATTAATTTAAAGAGACTTTGTCTGAATTTAAGTTACAATTGAGAAATCGTTTCACTGCATTGCAGAATATTCATGAAGAAAAAATATTTGAATGAATGAAATGGTAAATTAACTAAAACCTTTACGGAAACAGCTGGGAATAAAGGACGATTTGAAAAGCAAAAATCTGTAAAGGAAATATTTAATAATATTAAATAAGTAATGATAAAATGGAGAAAAATGAAGATGAAACAAGGATGATTCTGTGATGCGAATAAAATATGCTGAGCTTTGTAGAACAGCTCATAAGCAAATTACTTTAGGCCAGTCAATAAAGCCGTCAAACATCGCGAACTCGCTTGTATCTATGATTTTTTTATATGTTGTTAGGACCCCTGAGAGTTGTTTATACCCACGTTTGCAACCCTGAAAACCCTGTGCTACTCCCATGGTGCTCGAAAAACTGCGATATTCTGGCACTAGTTTCAGGTTTTGCGAAAAAAACTACCGTCAGGAAGCGTTTTTCTGGTATCTTCATAGTATATCTCTAAAAAGCAAACTAAATTTGCTACAATTTGAGCCCAGTACGAGCTCTCGAGGTCCATTGGTTGCCGAGAAACAGCAAGTCAAAGATGGGCAGTTATATCCAAAAAGTAAAAAGTTATCGGTAGATCATTTTCCAAGACACGTATTAGCTAGACGAATGGACCTAGAGAAAAGTCATGAGAAAGGAATTTGTAGAGAATTGAATTAGCTTTAAGTTGATTTCAAAATGGTGCCTTTAGGCCTCATAGTTTCCTCAAAAACCAAAAAATAGTAAAACATCGGATTTTGGGAAAATGATGAAAACATGGTACTGAATAATGTTGAATTTCAGGGTTGCAAACTTGGGTATAAACTACTCTCAGGGGTCCTAACAACATATAAAAAAATTGTAGATACATGCACTTTGGCATGTTTGTTTTTTTTTGTGTCGATATTGACTGGTCTACTTAGGATGTAAGGAAATACAATTAATTGAGGAGAAAAGCAGTACAGGAAAGAAAAGCCACGAAGCTGCTAAACATTCTTTATGCACCAGTAAGGTCATGACCGGTCTGAGACATGAATCTGTCATTATTAGAAATCGTGAGAAAATTACGAAGAGTGTTGAAAAAGTAAATAGCAACTTATGTGGAAATAGCCAAGACTTCCATTTCGGGTAAGATCCTATCTGAAATGACATTTAAGTCTGTAACTGTAGTATCTCCAGTATTGAAAGAAATGAAAGGAATTCTGGCTAGTGTTTTATTAAATGTTTGAACCTTCGGAAGGAAAATGTCCCAGAAGAATGGAAGAATGCAGTGTTAATATAACTATTTATAAAAGGAGAAAAGAAGATACCGGGAATTATATTTGTTATCAGACTCTTTTATATCTATGAAAGTTATTACCAACCGCTTGCAGGAAATTTCACATTCTGTCTAACTACGATAGCAAGCTGGATTTCGTAACTGATGCTGTTTAGTGAGAACCAAAGAATATGAGATGCCACTCTTCATGGGTTTACTGACTGAATTAGAGGAAGTTAGCAGGTATGCATATCTTGAACAACAAATTAATAATGAAGGAAGCATTGGGCCGGAAATTAATCGTAAAATCAAAGTCATGTGAAATGCCTTTCGCAGAAATACCGCAATATTGAAAGGAGCAAATGTCACTGTTTAAAGAGAAAAGTTTTTAACCAGTGTGTAATATTAGTGGTAAGATATGGAGAGGAGACATGGATATTGACCAGGAAAGCAATCCAAAGTCTACAGACAACTCAAATAAGCATGGAAAGATGCATGTTAGGATTCACGCAAATGTATGGATGAGAGAGGAAACCAGAGCGTCTGATTTTATTATTACAATAAAGAAGCTTAAATGGAATTTGCTGGTCATGTAGCAAGACGTAATGACACAATGATGGTGAATAGAAATTCTAAACTGGAATCTGAGAAATGAAAGGAGGCCTAAAAAAGCGACCACAAGATAGATGGGTGCATGAAATTGAGTTTTGTTGGATTCGACTTCGGAAAAC
Source organism: Thereuonema tuberculata (assembly GCA_023159025.1). Lineage (NCBI taxonomy): Eukaryota > Metazoa > Arthropoda > Chilopoda > Scutigeromorpha > Scutigeridae > Thereuonema > Thereuonema tuberculata. Next base: position 37,705,607 of record JAFIDM010000002.1, read on the forward strand.
TTGGAGGACTTTTATCCTTTGGTGGATTGAAAATGGTTGAAAATGATGACGCTATGTAGAGAGTATTAAAATATTCCGTAAAATTTTAATTGGAGATACCAAGCACCAAGATAAATCTTTTTCGTCTATGAATGTAATATAAATGTAAATGCTAGCATATTCTGTAATGACTTTTCAAGAAATGCCTAAGTTTTTCTGAAATACCAAACTTCAACGTGAGGCTACGACATATACATTTGTCTTAGTACTCCCTATATGTACTATATTTGTATATATGTACCGTATACTGTGTTTTATATTGAAATTGTGTTATTGTAAAATTTGTTATAGTATTACTTATATTAATTGAAGATATTCAAAAGTATTTAAAAATAAAAATAAAAACATAATTTGGAAATTTGCAACAAGCCCATGCACCTGTTAAGTATTTATTGCAGATTTTCTAATTATTTACGTATTTTCTGTAAATGGAATATATTTATTATTTTATTTCGTTATTGAGTACTAGTTTCAAAGATACTCTTTTGAATTACTTTGTATGAACTTTACAATGTTATTGTTATGGGCGAGATATCTTTGTTTTGTCCACTGCTGTTATACTAGAAGGAATCTACTGTATATTATAATAATAAATATGTCCGGAGGTATTGTACAAGATGAACAGAAATAGATATCTTAAGCCTAATCGAACGTTGCAACATTAGAAAGATATGTTAATTTATTGTTGCTTATTTTAATGTAATAGAAAAATGACAAATATGATAACGTCAGGTACGGGAGCAACGAAATTAAATGGGTGTAACCATCTGAAAATTAAATCCTATAAGCTACTTACAACCTGAACGACTAGAAAAATCGACTAACATTTCTAAGGAAGTAGAATTAATGAATGAGGAATCGGAAAAACGAAAGCTTGTAGAAGTTGGTTGAATTTTTTGGATGATCGATGATCACTATCGAATTCTAGATAAGGAAATAAGGGATACACGTAAATTATTGGAAGAATTAGGAAAGAAGTTTAATTCCAATAATTATTTATGCATAACTAACCTTAAAAGAAAAATTTATTTATTATCTAATTCAAGGAAGATGCTAATTTAATTGACAAAATGTTGGAATTGAAATTATTGTTAATGGAACTAGAAGAAACAGGAAAAAAATTGGAAAAAGAGAAAACATGTTGGATATTATCATTTTTTAATTCATCTTATTAGCCCATTGCTCAGGGAATTAAATTAACTCAGAACACAGATGAGGTTTGATACCGTACGCGATAAGAGCATCATGAAACATAATAGAAAGCTCAATAATAATACAAAGAAAAAAAATGATCTTGAAGTAAATGTATTGAATTTACAAACCAAGAATAAAGAAACAAAAGATAACAATTCTAAAGATATTAAGAAGTGTTACAATTGCAGCAAAATAGGACATTAACTTGCAACTGTAAATACAAAAAGACATGAAAGTGAAAAAAAATGATAAAAGTATACAAATTGTAAATACATATTCTGGTATTGATAAAATTAAATACAGCAATGACGTTAAAAAGAAATAAGCATAAATGCAAAGATGTAAGTCGATTATAGATAGTGCATCAGCTCATCATATCTGTTAAAGGAAGGATTATTTTATTAGAGTATAAGCAATTAGCAATCCTTCAAAAGAAGAGCTTGAAAATGAGGAAGAGATTGAACCATCCGCAGACGGTGAAAGCATCGAATCGAAAACTTGAGATCTGAAGCAAGTAGGCCTACTGAGGACACGGAATTCAAGGCTGAACAAGATAAAGAGATGGCACTTACATGAGATTAAAATTAATAAGTTTTTAATCATTTTTATTTAATACAAATAAATTTTATGATGATTTTTTCAGAAAAAATTTTTAATATAAAAGTTGAAAATTTTCAGATTAATAAATAAAAATTAATAAATAAATAATTAACACGTTAATTGTTCCGCTATTTTCGAAAAAAGGATTTTCGACTTCATTTATAATCTATATTACTAAAATCTTTTATTTCTCTGTCCGGCGCAATTTCCTGTGAGAATGGAAAATAAAAGTAATTTTTATAATGAAACGACGGGAATCTAACCTGCAACCTTCTGATCCGAAGTCAGACGTCTTATATATTAGACCACCGGGACTACAACTCACTTTATTTTGTTTTTTTGACTTACGTGTCCTTCCCATTCGCCCCATTAAATAATGAATGTATTCAACCTGTTTTTTGAATAACGATACAAGCTACTTCAACTGACATCAATATTTCGTCTTTATT
>JAFIDM010000002.1:37708486-37722018 GCA_023159025.1 Thereuonema tuberculata
AGTTGAGGAACTAACATTGACATAATAAACTTCTAAGGAAGCGGTATTTTAGATTTTTGGTGTCTTAATATTATTAAAATAGCTTTTAGCAAAGACAAACTCATCGTAATTTATTTGACAACAAACTTAACGTTGAAAAAATATAATGATAGCACTATAAAAACATACCCGCACATAAATAAGGATTGACTGAACAGTTTTTAAAATACTTATTTTGTGCGTGATTGTTTTTATTATGATATTATCATAGTAATTTATTTTTTTATTTTACTTTCAAAAAAGAAACTTCAAACCTGAATGCAGCTAAATATACTCACAGAGGACTTTTTATGGGGTAGATTTCTTTAATTCCAACCAGATCATTCACATCTTGGGGATTAATAGAACTATCACATCTTGCTATTGGTATGACGGAATGATACATGAGAAAAGCCATACACATTTCATCCATAGTTGATTCGCCACCCTGAAAAGAAAATATTCATTTGTTTATCTTAAATAACACATGTAAACACTGGAAAAAGTGTTTCCATTCTTGTTAGGGACTTTTATGGATTTGTGAGTGCGAAATTCAAAAATGCAACTCGATTTCTTCTATCACGATTTTGCAAAAGTTGATTTCTAATACTGTAATGACATTTTCAAGCAATGAACCCATCAGATAACAAAACCCAGTTAATGTATCTTAAGGCTATGCAAAGTCGTAGCGTCGTATATCATGATAAACTACTTCAAACAACAGTAGTCAATACGATGAGCTATGACAACAAGCTGCAAATTTAATATCATATTTGGTACAAGGGAAAACGCTCCCGAATCAATTTGCTCCGTTCTTGGTTCTCTCAAAATACTTGCAAATCTTGGTTATGACGTTTTAGTGAAGCCGATGATTTTGATTTCAGAGACTGTCATGTTAAAAAGGTCGGTCTATGCGTCTAGCGGGCGTGAAGGATGTGGTGTTGTACGAGCTCCGTCTTTTACATGATTAAAGGATCACTGACCAGCACTAAGTTCGTCAATTGATTCATTACATCGTCGAAATTGAAAAGAAAATAACCATTTACTTGACGAGGAAGCCAGAAGACCACTTTGTTCCACGACAACGCTAGGCCGCATCTCTCACGTTTTCATCCTACTTGGCTCCTCTGGATTATTATTTATTCGGTCGATGTCGAACTCTTTAGTTGGATAACGCTTTCGAGATGTGACTAACATACGAAAATGGGTCGACGATTTCATTGCCTCCATTTCTTTGTATTTACGAAGAAATTCGAAACTTAACTGGGAGATGGCAGAAGATCAGAGAAAGCGAGTGCAAATATGTGAATTTTGAACTGTATTTTAACTATTGCGAAATTAATTTACAATTTTTCAAAAAAAAAAAAAAATATAGAAAAAATAGACTAAGATACACTGGTGAGAATTGGGTGGCTCTGTGCTGGGAATTCCTGCTGGCTAGCAGTTTTTAGGACTTGCTCTATTTTCTTGCTAGTTGACTGAATAGTTTGATAGCGAACAGCACTCCTATTGGCGAACTGAAGAACTTTTAGTCCAATCGATTTGTATCAGTTTATATGAAATTTTCATGAACAAAGATCATCTTTTCCCTATGTTTTCATGGATGCTTCCAGAAAAAGCTAATTATTAACCAAAATCATAATAGAATTCCGGTCTGAAAATTTGAATCGACGACATATTGTAATCTCAAAAATATATTGAAATATTTGTAAGATTGAAACTGCAACCGAAGAAATACGAAAAGATGAAAAAATGAAATACTTTCTGTTTTAATTAATTAAAAACATTTTCTCGCTTATTCGATGCATTGAAAAAATTATTTTTATAAAAATCAATGTTTATTTTCGTAAATAAAACGTTGGTATGATGATAATTTCATAAATAAAACATAGGTAAGAGACCAAGCTTCAATCAATTCCGTAGATTGGGATCTCGTGAATAACGAGAACTTCACGTGATTTTTTCAGATGGATGGATGTATTCTTTCTGGGTCCTGTAATACACTCAAAATACCTTGATGGGAAACCGGTGAGACCAGCAAATTCCTAGCCAACATCCTGCACAGAATCGCCCAATTCTCAACTGTGTAAAGCCCTCCTTAAACTCTTGCATACACGTAATAAATAAGTGAATAATTATTGTCTTTATCTGTTGGAATTAAATCAAACACAGATTTTAAAAAAAAAATCCTTAATGAAAATCTAAATATTGTTAATATGGAAAATATACTCAATTTATGACTTTTCCCCACAAAAAAAAATATTATTTGCAAATAATATTATGTGATTTTTTAATTGTACTCACCTAATAATAATAATCTTTCAAAGTTAAAACAATTTTAATGAATTTAATTTTCCAGATGTGTGTAATTAATTGCTTCTGAAATAACATTAAATTAACAAAAATAAACTGCAAAATTGATCAGTATTCGTAATATCAGCTTGGGTCATTTATTTTGATATGTAAAATAGTTTGACAAAAAAAAAAGATAATGCAAAGATATTGAATAACAAAATTAATATTTATCAAAATTGGGATGAAAATGAAAAAAAGAAATAGAATCAGTTAGTGTTCAAAATATAATTGGAACTCTATTAAATTTAGCACAAAATGATTCGTTTTGTAAACTTTATAACATATAGCGTCATCCTTCGACTTACGTCCACTCGAGTTACATCCACTCGAAGTTATGTCCGTGATCCCATTAGGGAATAAATAATATTTTCGACATTACTTTCGAAACAAGACGCAAGCGAGCGTAAAGTAAAAAGTCTATTTAGCAACAGTATACACTGTCCGGCCACTTTATTAGGTACACCCCAGCTGTGAGGACAAATGCTGAGTCTCACAGCAACTCTTCAAGAAGGTGGGGGCGGTGTCATAGTGTGGGGGATGCTTTCCTGGCACACTTTGGGTCCATTGATACCTCTGGAGGCACGTCAGGATGCTAGAGCGTATCTAAATATCGTAGCTGACCAAGTGCAACCGTACATATTAACAGTTTATCCTCAAGCAGATGACTACTCCAGCAGGATAACGCGCCGGTGCACAAGCCCGCATCACTATGGGATGGTTTGAGGAACATGACGATGAGTCTTCCTTGCTGCAGTGGCCCGCTCAGTCCCCGGATTTCAGCGCAATTGAAAATTTGTGGGATGAGCTGGAACGGGCTGTTCGCTCCAGGCCTACACTCCATCAAATCTTCAGGAACTGCGTGACACACTCATGTCTGCATGGTACACAATATCTCAACAACGTTTTCAGCATCTTGTGGAATTCATGCCTCGATGAATTCAAGCTGTTTTGAGGGCTAAAGGAGGCCCAACACGCTACTAGGTAGGTATACCTAATAAAGTGAACGGCAGGGTATGTATAAACAGTACTGTATATATATATATATATATATATAAATTTGAAAAAAGTTTTAAGACTTCAAAAAACTGTCTTGGTGTTCTTTTTTCTTATTTTTGAAGATTTTAGAAACCATCGATACAACACAAGTTGTATTTTTGAATATTTTTGAGTATAAACTGCCGTAGGATATTGTATTCTACCACGAGAGCTGTTGATTTACGCATTGAAGTTATTTAAATTCTACTTTCACGTACTGAAACTAATTTATTAAGTTGGAATGCAAAAATGTAAGTAATTTTTAATTTGCCAACGTACAAATCATTAGCTCTTATCATCGGTGCAAAACTGAAAAATTTGCAAAAATGTAGCTTGCTTCTTATGGATGTTTTTTCTAAAATTTTCTAAATTGTAGGGTGAACCCCTCCCCCCACCGAAATAGATTTTCTTGAAGTTTTAAAACTACTTTCAGATTAATTAGTTTTGTTTGTCTTCTGTTCAAAGAAAATCCATGAAAAACAAAGGCTTGTTGTAGTTTCGACTATTCTAAAACGGTTGATTGAACTGTGATGTCTTGTTAGTTTTGGTTTGTGGTGACACCTCTTAAACGGTCTCTTAGATATTTCATTACTGCAGAACGGATATATTGTGATTTTGCATCGTCTGTGATTGACATTGACATATTTTTGCGTTGCTCTTTAAAGTTTTTGTATCGAGAAGAGAATATTCTGTCTCTGGATAAATGCATGTGTTTCAGAATAGTATTTCTGAATATACGTTGTTTCTTCATTTTTTTACGAATTCTATGGGTTGAAACTGTAATACGGTAATTTCAACTTTGATCAGGAAATTATATATTTCTGAACTCTCGAAATGTCTAAGTTGCTATCATTACTAACTTTCATGTTAAAACGGATCATGTTTATGATAGTATTGATGATTGTAAGGGGTAAAAATATGATAATTCTTGTTTTTTGTCAACACTTTCATTTAGTTATTAAATTAATTTAGTTATTAAATTCCTGCAATATCGAGGTACGACTTTATTTTAATTTTTTTCAGAAGTAGTAGTAGTAGTATATTTTGAAATATTTTGAGTGTTTTAATGTCGAATTTAAACTCATTTACAATTACACTTTTTGAAGTTGATGATCTTTCCATTTTCTTCTTGAGATTTCTTTACTATTTTTTTTAAAAGTTCTGGAATAGCCTACACACAAGTATAAAAAAGTCAAGTTAAAAATTTTAAATTAAAACATTTAAAACACTAAAAGTTTGTCTATTCCAAGTTAGGCTTTTCCAGAACTTTTAAAAAACAAGATTTACACGTTAAAATTATCATCAATTACGTGCAGCCCTTTTTATGAAGATGATGGAAGACATCCTTCAACCCGGTGTGCGACGGACCATCAATACATATTTCCGATTAAATATTAAATTGGCTTCTGCAAAAACTGCAGCAATCTTCATCAACTGTTGCAAAAAAGAGGATTTAACGCAGAAATTCTTGGGATTCAAGGTATGTGCTCTTAAAAAAAAATAAAAAAAAATTAAAAAAAGAATCACTGATGATGCCTCGCTAGCGAGCAGAAACTAGTTTGTCTTTTAGTATTTTAAATGTTTTAATTTTAAATTTTTAACTTAAACTTTTTTATACTTGTGTGTAGGCTATTCGAGATCTTTTAAAAAACAAGATTTACACACGTTAAAACTATTATCAATTTATTTACTATTTGAGCTGATATTTCTTTTTAATTTTTGATTTTGAATTTATAAGGGTCAAAATTAACCTCTGTGAACTAACTTATTAATACTTAAGAATATATTCTTGTAATTGAAAATTAAAACGAATTGCTTACTGTTGTGGTCATGTTTGTCTTCTCAGTGTTGTAAGTACATTCAATTGTAAGAGAATCGCCCTAAAATAAAATATTGAATAAAAAATCGTATTCTTCAACATACAATCCATCATTATTTCATTATATATTATATACATATATTATTATATATTATTACATTATATACATATAAAAACTTGGATTTAATTCTGAAATAATAAAGTAATTCGTAATTAACTAATATTTTATAATTTACTTGACAATTTACTTACTGGTAGGACAGATACTTCTTTATCCAAAAGTTGATCTTGCTAAAATGAAAATAGTACAAATCATGAAATTAAGAAACAGAAGTAAATTTTCATTCATTAATATTTGAATTTTATAAAGTAACTCAAGAGACACTAATAAATGTTACCTGAAAGTTGAAGTCATAATGTTCATTTTTAGCTAAAGGTGGAAGTTCTTTGCCATTTCTATAATGACGAACGGTTACCATCCGACCTGTAATATTATATACAGACATCCGAATTATATTGACATTATTAATATTAACAGGAAAAAGCTGTAAGTAATATACTTTAAGTTAATTTAAATTTTAGCAAATAAAATAAAAGTAATACCGTTAAGTGTTTTCGATATTATATACTCTCTTCTAATTTTTGTAATTTTTAGCGACTCATGTGGGAGTTAATTCGTTTGCCCTGTCCGTCCGTCCGTGTCTGTCCTTCCCTAACAAATCCCAAACGGAAGGTCGAATGGGAACGGATTTCACCATCGTATTCAGAGTCTCAAACACCGTAGAAATGAGGTATTTATTTCTGCTATCCGAAAAAATGCGAACAGAATCGATTGTTTGCTTTCGCAAATTTGGGAATCTTTTGCTCGGCAAATACTGACCCGATCGACTTGAAATTTGGATATGCTTTAGTTTAGTGTGTCTACTATACAATATACATATTGGTATTCGACCGTTTTTATAACAGCCTGCGGACACACTCGACTGAGCCCGCATTTTTCCGGATGGTTAGAAATAAAAAAATATTTATTGTTTAGTAGACACTAAACTAAAGCAAATTCAAATTTCAAGAGGATCGAGTCAGTAGTTGTCCAGAAAAAAATCCCAAACTTCACCTTTTTTGCTTGTGTGCAAATAATAGCGGCGTACTCTGAGCTTTATTCCCTTGCTCTTCTCTCATTGCGTCACACACATAGTAAGATATACTGAACAATACTTCGAATGCAGTTCGCTTGGCCTTATAGATAAGACGTCTGACTTCGGATCAGAAAGTTCGATTCCTGTCGCGGACGTTTCATTGTAGAAAATATTTCTTTTTTTTCTTTTTATTTTTTTTAAATTGATTCTGCATACGTTCAATGTGCGCCTCGGTTATAATGGGTCGCTCTTAAGTTTAGGCTTTAGCACAAAAATTTTTTTACTTGTTTTTTTAAAGAAATGTTTGATAATAAGAATACGCTTTCTCGGGAATGATTAGTTATAAAGATTAAGTAATTTATTTTAAATAAAAGCCGTTTTATAAATTACAAAATTACAATAAAAGGAATAAATTATAATAAATATATTAAAGAGAGATCTTTCATTATTATTTTTTTTTTGAACTGATCGTTGCATAAAGAAGTGAATTTTTAGTAACTAAATACTATTTGTAAAATCGCAAAGAAATAAGCGTAAATTAAAAGTTATTACATTTTCTTTGATTATTTCTTATCCAGGATGCTCTAGGAGGAAAGGTAAATAGGGAAGATCTTTGTATTATGGACCATCGTGTAACACGGACCATGTTGAAATTTATCTGTTCACGACTAGATGGCAGAACCATCCCATTGCCTTTAGTGAATGTTATTGCTATCCAAAGCAGGAGGTGACTTCTATATGTGTGCCTTCATTTGGAAGAGTATTAAATTCTGTTTTCCGTTTTATATGATCATGGATGTAACAGGTATGTTAGAATGAATGTATTACTTTCTGCTGTTAGATAATTTTAATATAATTATCACGGTAATAGTAGCAAATGTACTTATTTTCTTCACAATTCAGACATGTGTTATATGCGCACCATGTTGCATAGGGATATGTGATTGGAAACAACGTTGCTCCGCCCATGCGTGTATTATGAACCGTGCGCTGTTGTGTAATATGGACCACTGATTGCTAAGCATATTACTATGAGCCTGAAACTTGTTTTATTTAATAAAGTAAACGAGAAGCACAAGTTAGGGCTTGCTTAATATAATTCAAGTCGTACAATTTTTATGATTTAAATTTTTCAAAATTCGATCCATAAGGGGGGGGGGGTAAAGAGGGGCAAATTTTAAAATCACCATATCTCATAAACCAATCCAAATGAAATCGTGAAACTTCACATGCCAACAGTATGATTACTGTTTAGTGCATTATAATGAAGCTTGTTTTTAAAAATTATTTTAATTAATTTCTTGTTAAGTTTTGTTTTTGGTTTACTCGGTCCATATTACACGAACGTATATGTATATGGACCACCGACACGAAAATAAAAAAAAATATTTCCTGCAATTATTAATAGTTACCAGAGTACTTTACCACTTTACCTTTAAAAGGAAATGTATTGAATCTATGTTAAGCTTACCACATACATACAATGTTATGATTACTGTTCCAGCTATATGCAAATATTGTATAAAAAAAAAAAAAAATTTCCAGTATTACAATTAATGCATCGTAATTAATGCATTGCATATTGGTAATTTACAGTTAAGTTTATTCGATCTCTGCTACAACAACAATAAATTAATAATTTTTATTTTTAAGGATTAGAATTTAAATTTTAAGAATGCATATTGGTAATTCACAATTAATTTCATTTGATTACTGCTACAACTTAATTTTAATGATTGAAAAATTATAATTTCCAGTGTTGTAATTAATGTATTGTAATTATTGCGTTTCATAGGGTAAAAATCAAAGTTTCCTTTCATTTCATATTATTGTTTGAAATATTCAATTATTAATACATAAACGATCCGTTGTAATGATTTTCATATACATATTTTGTAGTCTTTATTTTGTAGTCTTTACTTGGATAAAAAGGATTAGTAATTTCCATTTTGTATTTTTTAAGAATGCAAATTGGTAATTCACAATTAATTTCATTTGATTACTGCTACAACAACATAATTTTAATGATTGAAAAATGTTCCAGGTTACAATTAATGTACTGTAATTAATGTAATGCACAAGGGTAATTCACAGTTAAGTTTTCTTGATTACTGATGACAACAATAAATTAATAATTTTTAGTGATTGAGAATAAATTTTTTTTGTTATATAACGTTTAACATAGTATTTAACTGGTTTTTTGTATACACTATTTAGCTCGATTACTGGGACTATTCCATTTGATAATCAAAGGAATGAGAAATGTTTGTTTGTTTTTTTTTTTTTAAAAAAAAAAGATTCCTTTTATTTCATGTCATTGATCGAAATATTCAATTAAATAATGATTATTTGTTCACTATTAATTATTTTCAGATACATATTTTGTAGTCTTTGCTAGGAAAAAACGATTGTTAACTTCATTACATTTTGTCGTCTTGTAATTAATTTTAATTTTTTAAATTTTTTACTTTCAATTTTTTTACTTTCAATTTTACTTTTCAAAATTTTTTACTTAAGTATATACATGTAAAATACATTTGATTGGGTTCTCTTATATTATTTTAACTTATTTTAGGGTTATAAATATTGTGAATTCTTAAGTATCGGTTTGGAGGAAAAAAAAAAAAATTTTTTTAAACACATGTATTTGTTTATATTTTTGTTGAGCATAATTCCCTATAGATGGAGTTGTTATCTTGGTCAATTGTACTCTGGGAATTTTCCATTTCGCTGTGCATGATGGTTATTTTCTTGCCTATATATTCTTTATATTTGTTTTATCTCTTCACTTGAGAATGTGTAATCAATGTATTTTACACGAAACTATAGTCGTCAATTAAAATATTTCTTTCAAAGTATGCAGGTGTGTCGGCTAATTATTGGATACTAGAATATGTTCAACACACGTAAATTTGCAATTTTGGTACTTTACCACGTTTGAACCATATAACTATACAATTGTTATGAGCAGTCAACAAATTAAATCTTTTTATGTTAATAATTTAAGGTTTATGAGCATTCTTGCTTAGGGGGTCCATAATACACGGATCAGGAGATCATAATATCGGTCATTCTATGTGTGTCCTATTCCGAAAGGTTTTTAGATAGCACTATTTGAATGTGCAGTCAGGCCATCCAGACCAAATTCAGGGTCCAGGTACGAAATGCGGTAAAGGGCCTCCCTCTCCCTCATTATGGTCAAAATCATAGGTTATATGATAGTAGTTTATCTAAAATGTAAATTTAATTATAAAAAAAGTCTAGAAGTGATAGGCTAATTCCTATACAGTGAAGTCTCACTTATACGAATATGAGGGGGAACCAAAAATTATTCGTATAAGTGAATATTTCGTGTAAGTGAACTACATATAGGACTTATGGGGGTTTCGCCGGGAATGAGAAATTCTTCGTATAATTGAATGTTTCGTATAAGTGCGACTTCACTGTAATTTTTTTTTCGATAAGACCTCAGCCGAGGTCTCTTTGATGGCGGGCGCCGCGCCGGTGCTGAAAGACCAACTGCCCCCACCCTACCCCTCTGTTGTGGGAGCCCTGGGCTGTCTTCAATTTGGCGCGGAATATTGTCTTTTTCTTCTGTGGATATTTGAAAGGAAAGAAACAAAAAACATTACCTTAAATATCCCTTGCAAATAATGATTGAGAATTAAAGTGAATAAGTTAATTATTAATAATTTTAATAAAAGTTGAAAATAATTAAAAAAGTGCATTTTAAAGCAATTAAACGAAAAACTAACTGTTGACTTACGAATGAACATTAGCAAACAAGAATAATAGCAACACATACGACATGCTATTATTGAAACAATAAGTGAAAAGAAAGTTAGTGTTTTGTTTGTTAAAAGGAAGATCGGCATGTTTTTGTGATCGATTTTGAATTTAAGTGATATTTCTCTGGAAGTTACAAGAAACAGAGAAATAAGGATGTCAAACAAGTGCATAAGTTAAATACAACCGAATGAAGACATCTTTAAATATCAGAAGTCCATGAATGTGAACGAAAAGAAAATCCATTTAAAAGGTTGGTTACTAGACAACATAATAAGAAGGGAGTTAGCAGGCAACATAACAAGAAGGGCTTCTGAACTGCAATTGGACTTGTTTTTAGTCATGAAAGAGCCATGGATAAGTAAATTTCTGAGGGATGCTAATCATATAATCAATGATGAAATCTCTCAGATAGAAAGTGAAGGTAAAGGAAATAATATTTCTTTCTGAGAAACCACCGAGTCCAGAAGAAGATTAATGGGAGAGAATATGACATTTCCTAGAACTGTTTAAATAATTAATTTAAAATAAATGAAGATATAAACAAAGTTTAAAGTCAATCGTTTTAGAAGCGATCTAAACATTTAAGAAGAAATAATTTGTTTTTTCACTTTAACTTAAGAATAGAGTATTAAGACTATTAATGTGTGACTGTAATTATGTTAATACAAGAATATATCAATTATATTAATTGATAGTTATTGACTCAAGTTAATTCATTTCTGCTGTGCATTTCCTTTTAAACATAATTAAACAACACCTCCTACCGAATTCGCCATTGTCGAAAACAGTAAGTTGCAATCAAAGTTGCCGGTGGAACAATAATTTTTCAAAATTTACCTTTCTTCCTGGATACGTTGTATAATAGAAATTTTAAATTTTAAATTTCGTGATTTTCTTTGAATTGTATTAGTTGTTTTATTAATTACATTATTATTATATTAATTTCAATGCGTGAGGTAATTTCTTTACACAGAAATAATAAAACTGCTTACAAAATTTAATGTGTCAAAAACACAGTTTCAGTGATTAGCCTTCTTTAGTGTTTGACAAATTTCATTCCGTTGTCTCCTTAAATATCTAACAATATTATCATGGATCAATCCAGTACTTACAGTATTATATTATTTGTAATAGCGAGCAACTAATATTTTTTGTTAAGTTATATTTTTGTTCATGTGAACAATTCCGAAGAAATTTTTGATATTTAGATATAAATCTTTCTTTTACAATTTTTAAGAGGTAATTTTTATATAAGTTGTTACATTTAGAATACAAGAATATACAATTATACATAAAACCTGATCTTCCCAGAATGCCCTATGGAAAAACTCCATTAGTCGAAATTTCATGATATGACGCAGCCATTAGGAACGCCGCCAGTGGGATTATCAGGAAACTGCAGGTAAACAGATGCAGGTGTATTCGGAAGCGATCTATATTTTGACAAATCATAGCCAAATTGTTCTCATAAATTACTATATAACATTTCACTTTATCTGATCTACTGAAATTGGCCATTTACTAATGAATGCAAATGTTGTTTCAATATATAAGAAACGAATTCTATATATATAGTATCTTTTATTTTCTAAACCTTTTCGCGAATTTAACTTTATCAATTTCCTATCAAAAAGATTAAAAAAAAATACTAAAACAATTGAGCAGTAGCAGTGAATTTGATATTTAACAGTAATTTTTATAAAGTGTAATTACCTTTTAAATGAGTGTGAAGTATATAACCAAATACTTTGATGCCGGTTTTGGGAAGTTTCTGAAAATAATTTCATTTCTAAATCTTAAATAATCTACAATACATAAATGAATTTAATTATTTCAAAAATAGAGTAAATTTTCAATATAGAAGATAATTTTAAGAGAGAAAAAGACATTAAAAAACAAAACAAAACAATAAAAAACCAAAACACTAAGATTTTCTAATACTATAGAAAATTAGAATTGCATTGATTAAATGTCTTTGTAATGATTTTAAAATATTATAGAAATGAAGGGTCTATGATACGAAAAGTAATTGAATGTTTTCAATATTTTCTGTATCTGTAAAATAGATGAAATGTAGCTAGGCTTTGGATGTAACACTTTTTTCGTAACATTGTTTCTTAAATACATTTAAAACATTTAATCAAAGCCAGCAAATGGAGCAGATTTATTATTTTGATATAGGAGTTCTTCTTAAGCCTTTTGTATTTTTATAATATAAAATCTCAATTATAGAAAAGACGAAACTGAAATCACTTTAATAATTAGTGCAGTAGACTCTCGATATCTCGAAGTTGAAGGGACGCTAAAAAAATTCGAGATAGCGAGTTTTCGAGATAACAAGGTCCTAAACAAAACATAAAACTTCACATAAAAACACAAGATACGGAATAATATTCTAAAAATTAAGGTCTTGATAAGGTCTTAAGTATAAATATGTAATGATAGTTAACAATAAGTCTAAATGCAGCAATGATAATTTTAATTTTTAAAAGTCCAAAATAAAGTAGTCGAAAGTAATTATTTTTTAATTAGTAAAATACAATGAACTTACTGTAATAATTTTTCTTAAAAAAATACTTCTATTTGCTTCGACACAACCGAAAGCGATTTTTCCGGAAAAAATCATTTTTTACTTCGAAAAATATTTGACATAACAAGGTTTGAGTGAAAACTCTTCGACATGAGAATTAAAATTAATATTAGATGAATATGTAATATCAAGGGGAAAAATAATTTTGGACATATCAAGGTTTTCGAGATATCGAGAGTAGTAAACTGTATTAGGTTTTAATATAAGCTACATTATTTTGAAATATTTGATCTGAGAGTCACAAGTGATAAAATTTTTTCATTACTGCACCTAGTAGATCAATTAAATTCTAAAAAGAAAACGTAAAAAAATAATTCGGACTTATATCAAACGTAGCGACAAAATACTACAAGTGATTTGAAGCATTAGCTGCTTTAGTAGGAAAACCTGCTACTCTCCTCAATCGCTTAGAAATAGGTCAACCAGAAAGATATATTGTTATCAAATTTATAACGTCATTGTTACAGACAATGCTTTTGTTTCGATTTTCTTTATAGTTGTACCTATTATGTGGACCCCGTAGCAAAGTGGTAAGCGTTTGACTGCGGGTTGGAAAAGGCAGATCTCACTGGAGGTCGGATTTTTGCACGCTAAAATATCCTCCGGACTGATCCTAGGGTCCACCTAGCCCTCTATAGAATGGGTATCGGTTATCTTCCTCGGGGGTACAGATGGGCGAGCGTTGGGCTAACCACCCGATCTCATCACAGGTCACAGGTTAAAGAAATGTTGGGAGCCTTATCTTGTGTGTTTATTATTACGGCCAATAACCCTTTGTGTGAGGATTACA
>JAFIDM010000002.1:37722028-37759709 GCA_023159025.1 Thereuonema tuberculata
GTGAAATGGAAGATACTGAAAGATAAGTTTTCTTTCACACAAACACATATCTTCAGGGCCCCTGTGGGCCAAATGGGCCCCAGAGCATTACACCTACCTATCTACTTATACCGGAAATTGACTTGTTCCTTTAATAATTGGCACAACTGCTACGCAATTCCACGAATAAGTAATTTAAGATTCTGACTTCTTCCGTCTCTTTTATAGTAATTCTAGAATCTTCTATAGTAGAAAGAGAAGTAGGAATAGAATGAACAGTTTAACCTTCATTGGCTATAGAAGTAGCTGCGGAAGCGTTAGTTGACTTAGCAATTTCACATTATACTTAGCTAAGCGTTAAACGGTTAAAATTTTATTATTTGAACATCTGGAGGAATTGTATAGATCCAAAAACCTTAGTCACAATCACCATCAATATTCAAATGTCAATAATTATTTATGACTATTTGTTTGGTTTTGTTCTTCATTTCATGATTTAATGCATCAAGTGTTTGTTGATATGCTTTAGAAAATATTTCAAAAAAAGAGAATGAAATTGAGTCGCAATTTCAGATTAATTATAATATTTAAAAAAAAAATGAAAACATTTGAACCTAAAATTTCTCGCAATATATTTAAAGAATAATATTTTGACTTTCAAAATATAGCTGAAACATAATTTAAAAAAACAAAACAAAAAAAAAAACAAAAACAAAACAAACAAAAAACAAAACAAAAAATCCACTAATTTATATATAATTTATAATATATATATATTTCCTTGAATATGTTTCGACATCAGAATTCGGCAATTTGCTGAAATTTTTAACATTCGCAAACTTACTGCTGCTAAACATTCTTTTGCACAGTGAGCTGGGACTACGAACTTCTTTTGTCCTGGAGGAATAACCAAGTAAGGATTGAAGACAGTAAAAGCTACTATAAGCCAACCTGCGTCCTTCTCTCTGAGTTTAGGTGTGTAATAGACTCTTAATCCTGAGCTATCGCGAAGACCTATAGAATTAAAGAACACTTATGAAAAAAAGAAAAACAAACAAAAATATGATAGATAAAAACGTTATAAAAATTAATTTCAATTGGAGCAAACCTAGCAAAATATTAATGTGTAAAACCTATGACTGTTATTGTCAATTATTTTTTTTCAGTTGTAGCTGAAAAGACCCTGAGTGGAAAGCTATTAGAACATTTTTAGTTAACATTATTTATAATGAAGTTTTAAATAGCCGTTCCGCCATGGCCGAGCGGTATAGATGGCGGTTTGCCATGTTGTTGATGTGTCGGAACCCGGGTTCGAACCCGGCATGGGCATGACTGTTTCTTTCTTCTTCTGTGTTTCGTCCGTTTCTCCCTGGGACTTACAATCTCGGGGTTATTTCTGGCTGAGATGTGAATCTCGCCCCCCCCCCCCCCCTTAATTTCCTAGCCTCACCCTGACGTTGTCGGGTGGGGCTAGCTCGTGGTTCAAAGTTGACCGTTGTCATAAAAGGAGAAGTATTAAGTTTGTTAATAATTTACTGCATCTTTACAAAGCGATAACTGATGTACTGCTTTCTAATTCATTCTTCTTTTTTTGTTTTTTGAATATAACTGTATGACATTTTAATAGAGTTATTAAGCACCTTAAAAAAGTACAGTCCATATTGTGAACTCTTACCACTATAACGTTACAGAACTGTTGTAATGATATCAATGAGTTATTTGTACAACATAGCATACGTTAACAGAAAATATAACTTAAAGAAGATGTTTCACATGATGTCTAGTGTTCAATTGTATCTCTTTCCTTCTTCTTTTTTTTTTAACTTCCTATTTAAAAGTTGAATTGGAATTCAAATGGGTGATCCTGAAATATGTAATGATTATAGTTATACAGATTTATATTGTCTGATATTTTGCAAGAGACGGAAACAGTATAGAAATATCTATCGGATATGAGGTGGAACTTCTTTTGGTTGGTCTTTCTGCTGAATACAGAAAACGGTTTTATCTAAATACCGAAGAGCTTATTTCACAGAAAGTTATTTTTGTTATTATTTTAGTTATTTTAGTTCATTCTATCTATCTTTTCTTTGAACAGTTTGGAATTTTACTTTTTATCTCAGTTTAATAATACTTTAAATCTTAGATAATTAAAGGTTTCTCATGAAGACCTGCTTAATCAGCTTACCATTTTTCTTTTCTGGGTTATTATAATGTATATCAAACATATAATAAACAGCCTGACCATCAACCTCTTTAACGAATGGAAATCCCACATTAGGAGGATAAACTGTACCCTGAAAAACAAGAAACAATAATGAAACTAAAATTATTATTATTAACAAAGAAGATTATTACAGTTCAATAAATATGTTCTTTTTTTTTATAGTAGATACTTTACTAATATATTACTTACCTTTGATCCAACTGCCCAACCAATTGAGGCTGTTTGACATTGAAGGTATGGAATTGGAGCCATTGGAGTGTAACATTCAAATCCTGTCGCATTTTGCAAAATCTTAGAAATATTGTTTCCAATGCACTGATATACTACCAAATGATGCATTAAATTCTCCTGTCCTTTTGTAAATAAGGGTTCGTACTATAAAAATTAAGAAAATAATCTAAAAAATTTGATTTTTTAAACTACTACAACACCAAACAACAACAACTTAAATGCTGTAATATCACACACAAGTATATTTCAATACATACATTACATAAATCTTACCACCAAACTTATTCTACTAATCATTGTAACATATTTAATATACTATATTTCGGCTGTAATATTTTCCAGCCTTATTCAGATATGATTTAGTTCTCGTCCGTTGAAACCAGTAAACAAGATAACAAAGTAAAGTCTTACTTTGATAATACATAACAAAGTTTTTTTACTTTGTTGTGATGTTTACTGGTCTCAGCGAACCAGGACTAAATGATATCTAAAGAAGGCTGGAGAATTTTAAAGCCGAAATATAATATATTAAATATGTTGTAAAGATTAGTAAAAAGTGTTGTTTTTTTCTATTTTATAGATCATTTTTAAAAAGAATTTAATATTTAAAAATAATCCACTAATAAAAGTACTTACGTATGAAAAGAATAAATCACCGAAACGTTTCGAATCTTCAACTTATGCAACTTATACTTATTAAGATTCATTTTCAAGCTTGCCCCCCCCCCCCTTTATTTAAAAAACATCCTCCTAGCTAGGATTTGAAACGTTGCGGTGATTTATTCTTTTCACACGTAAGTGCTTTTATTAGTGGATTATTTTTAAATTTTCTAAATTTGCTAGTTAAACATTTTATTTTATAAGAAATTAATAGTTGTATCTTTTCTTATATAAGGAAGTTTATAACCCATAAGTAAACATGAAAATAAAAAAACCAAACAAAGACAGATAAATACTTAAAATTTGCAATTTTTCCCTTAACGCCTAGAGAATATTGATTATTATTCATCATTCAGAATATTAATGGTAACTTGATAACAGTCCACTGACGACTCAAGACTTAAGGTGATGGCTTGAGTCATCATTTCATTTGATTAACTAAAATTGTTAATTCTAAGCATTTTACGTTTGTTTTTTTTTTTCATATTTCATTACATTAGCTATCAGGTTGTTCTGATGCTATGCCGTGCTACTTATACTAGTTTTAATAAGTTAAAAATTAATTTTAATTAATCTAGACGATCGAAGCACTTTTTGTGATTCATTTATTCAAAATCTACTGTAGCTAGAAATGTGAAATTTTCCATGCCTAAGTAGAAATCCATGTAGATGTGTACAATCATATTTTCAATACTTAAAACTGTATTTTTTTTTTAAGAATTCTTTATTTATTAATAATAAAACTGGAAATTTTTTTTAAGAATTCTTTATTTATTAATAACAAGGAAAACCCATAGGTAGTACTTTAGTTAATGCGTCTTTTGCTTCATAACAGAAACAATAATACAGAATTGTTTGCTATAGCGTCGTAATCTTCAAACATATCCTCTTTTGAATAAAAATGCACTTTAAACTGGCATTTCATTCTTTTTGTAATATAAAACATCTAAATAAAACAAATATTTATGTTTTAATAAAAATAAACAATTTATTATAAAAAAAATAATCTCAAATTCTGACGAACTCAAAATCAAAACTATCTTTAAAAACAATTTTTTAAAAAACTTTTTTTTTTTTTTTGTAATATAACTAGTCGGCTACCCGTCGCTTTGCTCCGGAAGCCTCCGCATTTGTAACGAAAACAACTTTTTATTTATTAAAAAAGCACACACACACAAATTACGTCAAGTAAACTAAAACTAAAATTTTTTAAAAGTTTTTTTAAATTTAATTTCTGATGTTTATCTTCTGTCAATCCACGACTGCTTTTAGAACCAGCTTGTGAATCATATATCTATGTTTTATTTTTATTTTTTATGATTAGAATGTAATCATAATTACCGAGGTCTAATGGCTAAGACGTCTAACTTCGGAGCAGATGGTTGCATATTCGATTAGTGAATTTGTAGAAATTATTTCTATTTTCACAAAATACAACAATTGCACCAGACAGACAGAGAAATAAAAGCTTTTAGTAAGATAGATATACTTTTCAGTGGTTTTGAGTTACAAAAACCATTGGTTTTTAAGTTACACACAGTGATTTTTCAGTATTCTATCTTATAGAAATAGTGCTTCTTTCTTTTTTGAATCTCTTTTCTTAACTACAACCATTATCCGTGTGCAAATTGATTGATAGAGATATTTGAAGAAGAGATATGTTGAGATCGATGTTTGTTAATATAGATGATGAATGAAGATCGTAGCTTTTATACGAAACTCTTGGCTACGAATTGATTGTGAGTATTCTTTCGAGTGAAGATAACCCAATTCTGATGACTTGTGACTGAAAGGCATAAAGTTGTGCGTGAGTGAAGACAACATTCTCCAAATAGATGGCAATTTTATTTAGAGTCTGTCCTTGAGCTTTATTGATAAACATCGTGTAAGAAGGCCTGATCGGAAATTGCTTTCTTGTGAAAGTGAATAGAAGTAGATTATCGTTTAGTTTCATAGACATCCCATGGATGAAAACAAATTCTCCTTTGTGAGTTCCTGTTATAATTTCGGTTTCTATGAGATCATTATCGAATGAACGGCATTTAAGTTGAGTTCCGTTCCAGTGTCCAAACTTGGGATTGATTTTTTGCAACAAAATTATTGGAGATCCAATCTTCAATGACAAATGATGTTCAGGAATACCGCTGAGATTCAATGAGTTCAGATATTCAGGCAGATACAGATGTTCGTGTTGTGGATTATCAGAAGTAACAATTTTGTTCTCACTTAAATACTCTCTAGTCTCATTTTGTATTCTTTGACTTATCACTCGATTGATGTTATCGACAATCTCGTTCTTTGGAAAGACAATCTCGTTCTTTGGAAAGTTCTTAACTTTGACTTGATTCCAGGTATTTGAGTTACAAATAGTGTTTTTCAGTAATCTATCTCATAAAAAGGATGCTTCTTTCTTTCTTGACTCTGTTTTCTTTACTCCAACATCTGCCGTGTACACGCACATATTTTTCAATATCACATAGAATTTGGTTAAGTAGGAATATTTAAAATATTGCAACGTTTCGGCAATCATAGTTCTAATTGTCAGTTTCGAATTACAAATAAACTGACGGATGGGAAATAAATAAACAATCTTGAGTTTCAAAAAAAAAGATTGAATACATTCCTTATTGATGGGGGAAAGGAAAGGAGATGAAAGTCAAAAAACAATATGAAGAGAGTTGTAGTCCATATGGCCTAATGGATAAGGCATCTGACATCGGATAAGAAGGTTGCAGGTTCGCTTCCTGTCGCGGATGTTTCAGAATAAAAATTATTTCTATTTTCCATTCTCACAGAAAATTGAGCCGGACAGACAGACAGACAGAGAAATAAAAGATTTTAGTAATATAGATTTTAAAATTTATACTATAAACTCGACGTATTAAACTTAAAAAATATTTATTTTTTATCTAAAGCAAATATAAAATAATATAAATAAGCAAAAAGCTTTAGATTTTTCCGAACAAGTGGGTTAAAAACGCCCACACACATATCCTAAGCAAGTAGTAACGCTATGACGTCATACGCCGAAAGCTTTGCTATCGAGATACTCCAGATACTCGATGTGCTTTCGATCTTCCTTTTTCAAGCTACAATTTCAAAATGAATAAAAGACTATTTTAACAGTGCGCGAGTCTGCTCAAAGCCCGGTTTTTTGCTAGTTATTTCAGAGATCTTTATTTCTTTAAATGCTGAATTAGTTAGTCAGCATTTCAATAATTGGTAATTTAAATAATAATTCAAATATAGTCAATTGGCGTAATTGGTCAACTTTGGCAACTCACAATCTCAAGTGGACGAATCGTGGGATTAATTTTCAAGAATCAGCTACGTTTTCAGAGAACCATCACAATAAAGAGATTCCTCAGTGATATTAATCTTCACAAGTCTCCAAATCCTTCAAGACATAGGCCTAAAACTAGATACCCTTCGCTTAAAAGGAACGAGCATTTTACTGTGAAGTGACTATCAAATAAAATGTAGTCAGTATTTCATATATTTAGAGCAATAGGAAATAACAGTTATTGCAACGCCATTAATAGTAACAATTACTTTTCATGATAAAGTGTCATTACTTTTCTAATAAAGCATCTGCAACGGTTAACTTTTGCTATCAGTAACGGAGTTATGAAAACGCGTTAATATTTTTTAATTACTTTTTTTAAACATTTCCGTCAATTATATTACTGTAAGCAAAGAACAGAAAGCAAAACATATGTCATTGCTAATAGCCCTAACAAAGGCTAGATCAATCCAAAACAAAACTGAGTAATTTGTAATGCCACTTGCTACAGAATTGTACGATATACTGTGAAGATATTGCGCTGTCTTGAGTCAGTGCTTCTCTCTATTTTTTTTTTGGGTTGGATAATAAAACGTAACTTTACATTTACTTAGAAGGAAACTATCACTGCAACTCAGATACATTTTACAATAACTTTTTGATCCCTACAAATAGATATCTTGAAGTAAAAATCAAAATCAAAATTCAATGTCCTACGGATAATTCCAAGCAAGTATTGAAATTATCGAATTTAAATACTGATATGAACAAAGATTTTTTACTACATTTTAAACTCATGAAACCGAATTCAAAAGAGCAGAAGCAAAGCTTAGTTTGGATGAATCTAAGTTAAATAAAATATTGATTAAGGCCAAGATGATTTAATATTTTTCTTGACGAAATGATCACTTTTTTTAAGAAAATCAAACTTTATTAAGTAATCAGCGAATTTTTATGTCTCCAAAGTGATTTATAACAGTGAATTCCATTATTAATAGTTAAGTGATCGTTCGTTAGTATTGAAATTAGCTTTTTTTTATATAAATCTATAAATATTTTTTAAATTATTTTGCAAAACTAATCAAATTTCAGATGTAGTTAATAAATAAAAATGTATAAATACCCCAATCATATGGTTCTTCTTCTCCAGATCTTCGGGCATATCAAAAAACTGACACCAATAGAAAGTATCTCGGCCATCAGGAATTTTAACCTTTAAAGATAAAAATAGTTTTAATAGTTTTTGTGCAATGAATGGGATTAAGAATTGGCATATACGACTGTTTCCGTCAGTAGAAATTAATAATGTGCCAATATATTAAATTCCATTACAATTTATTTTTTAATTTTTGGACAAATCGAGGCAACTTCTGAACCCAACAAATCAATCGCGTTTCACGTTTCTATGTTGTTGGGAAATTTAAAAAAAAACTAACCGAGCAGTCAGTGTAAAAACAAACGTTTCAACTTGTTGTCTTGTCGAAATCTTGGAAAAAAAAAATAAAAAAAACGTCATTAGTATTTCAGATAATTCTTCACACTTCTGACCTACTTTGTGATTTTTCAAAGGAACTTTGGTATCTGAGTTCCAGATTTCAACTTCACTCGAAATGAAATAACAGCTGGAAACACAGTTGAAAAAAACTCTTTCTTAAAGCGTTGTCATTTTAATGCGTCGAATTACAAAAATTCGGACACGTTGCGGGTATTAGCTTTCATCCGTTCAGAATGATCTAAAATTTCCGTTGGTTAACTAAGTTACCTGCCACATGTTTGTAGGAAAGTTCATTGGTATTTTGTAACCCACGCATTAGAATGATAATGTTTTAATAAGAGTTTTTTTTTCAACTATATTTCTGTTCGTTATTTATTTATATTTTTTCTAGGGCTTATTGGATATTTACGGGAAATTGATTTAAAAAAAACAAACAGGAAAAAAAACAAAAACAATATAACAACAAAAACAAATTAAAAAACAAAAAAATCAAAAAACAATATAAAACAAAAAATAACAAAAAACAAAACAACAAAACAAAACAAACAAAGAACACAAATGGACGTAATTAAACTTTTAATAATGTAGATGAGAAATAAGAGCAAACTTAAAAATTTGAACATCAACAACTAAAGATCTATGCAGTCTAAACAACGTAAATTGATGTTATGTTAGTAATATTAATACTTATGTTACATTGACTTACATTTGGCATTGTAAAATCGTGGTATTTCACATCAGGTCCACTTGGTAGCTCAAATCTTCGACCTACAATATTCTGGCTTGATGTTCCTCTGTTTTTTTCCCCGTGATACTTTGGCGCATCGTCGGCAGTACTTTCAGGATCTTTGTCATTGAAAGCGTATATTACTGGAATGGTGCCCAACTGCAAATAGAATGAATGGGCAATGAAACGGATTAGGTTTGAATGAATTAAAGTATAACAATAAATTAAATCGTGCCCAGCTTCTTGAAAGTTGGTCTTGAATCATCATTGTTTATAAATGCTTTATTTACCCTGATATTATTACTATTGTGGAAAACAGATCAATGTCCTATAAAATATTTTATTATGCAGATGATAACGTTGAAAGTTTACAATATACGGTACCAGTTGCTTCAAGCTGACATGCCATGTCTAAAATTTTTCTATACGAATTGTGAACATGCTACTTATTTATTACTGACGAAGTATTATCACTGTCAGTTTTCCACATAAAACTAACGTATATAAGGTTTTATAATCGATTATAAAATTTTTAAAAAATGAAAATAATTACTTGGATATTTGATTTTGTAGGGATCTTAGAAATTTACCAACTGAGGATTATTAAAAACTACTTGATATCAAACATTAAAATCAAGCCTTTTTACTGAGGCGTTTTATGAACCAAATCACGAAAATTTAGTATTAGACCTAAAGTGTAAAATATTTTTGTACTAGTTTATTTTTTACACTTCGTCGCAAGAGAAAATTTTTTCATAAAAAATTGTAGCCTCAATAAGTGAAAAATGATAATATTTATAATAAGGATGAAATTAAGGCCACCACACATTAATGATTGAAAAAAAATTATATACAAATTAAAAATTACACTTTTTGTTAACAAATAATTACACTGATTTATACATAACTATATTTTTTCATTTGTACGTAAATTTTTTTCAATCATCATTGTGTGGTGGCCTTAATTTCATCCTTATTATTGATATTACACGCACACGTTAAACCTGCAAGTAAATGATAATATGTGTTTACTAGCATTAGTAAAGCAAACAGAATTTTACATCACATAGGCGTACATTGGTTTGCGTAATTAATTTCAGCGGAATGCAGAGGATTTCATTTCGAAATGAGACACGCTACGGAGACGATATCCCAAAAAATAGTAGTCTTCACAACTTTGAGGAAAAAGGAGGGGGTTATATTCCAGGTTATAAAAAAATATATTCTCGCCCATGAGAGCATTATACTCAGTTCACTTAAATACAACCAATCCCATTTTCAATATGGATTCTGTTCTCTTACAGGAAATTTATCTTCTAATAATAAGCACATGTATCAATTGTAAGTTACTATCAACAAATCGTCTCTGAGATGTCATTGTGAATTATATCCTATATCCATTTAAATTGCAATTTACAATAATATATATTTAATAATACTGTAATGATTCCTATTATAAAAGAATTCTAAATTCCTTTATTGATCACTTATGCTTTCGAAAATCAAATTTTAGCCGTTGGATTTTGCTTCGATTCTATAAATATTATCGTTAATTGAACTGTTAATTTTTTAGCGGCTTCTATATTACAGCTTGCCTGTAAAACATAGGTGACGCTCTTGCATTTATGTCAGCTGGATGTCATAATCTGAAGTAGCCAAACGGTTAGAGATTTTAGAATAAACCTTCACCATTGTGTTCAGCATCAAAAAAGTAGGTGACCACGTACAAAAAATAAGACCTGTAGGACCACTCCCTGACCCCCCCCAGGAGTGGTTTGCTAATAATGGGTTGCGACAAACCAAAAAACCTGGTAATGTTTTAATTTCCCTTATTATTATACATGTGATTGCTGCGAATGAAAAAGGTGCAATTGTTGCGTTTATTGAGATTGTTGTGATTGTTGTAGAGATCGCTTCCGATTAAATTTTGTTTATAAAATTGTGCATATTATGGGGCCGCTTTCCTTTTGACACTCTCTAAAAGCATTAATTACGTTATTATCTTTTTAACCATTAATTAGATTCAAGCTATTCAGTCATTCTAAACATGTGATACAATTAACCAATCACATTCTTTGTAAATTCTTGTTTTGTTTTTTTTCGAAAACAAAATAATAACCACTTAACTTCTGGCTACGAAAGTGTGTCTAACTTTATTGGGTAAGTTTATAATATTAAACAGTTGAAAACATTTACAGCAACCGTTTATGATGAAAACTTTATTATATTTTTTTTTCAAGATAGAACAGCAACTTACAAACTACTCAAAATAAAATAAAAATGAAATTTACTTACTGATATTTTGAAGTCTTCCTTATCACATGTATCTAGTTTTCTTACAAAACAATAAATAGTATGGGTATCATTTTCTTTGCCATCAATTAAGGTATAATCTTGCTGTTTGTCAAGTGGAGGCAATCCATTCTCATCTGGTTGTCCATGACGATCCTAGAAGAAAGTAAAAAGCTTGGTCAAAAGGAAAAATTGTAGCTTTTTAAGTTGCTAACTAGTCATAAATAACAAACTTTGATTACTTATACAATCGGAGATGGCTTAAATATCCGTAGCATATTGATTGAATATGTAGCGTCATTAGGCTACTATTAGTTTTCGAAAATCATCTTCCCCTTAAATTATCTCTAAGCTTTTATATTAAAGCTTTCTACAGGCAGCAACACTAACCCGATTATAATTAGCATTCAAAATAGATCTCTGTTCAACGAAATCATTATATCGAGTCGAAAGGGAAATTTCTTCACTAAGTTTAAAATGTCCTCCATTTTTAAATATTTAGAATAAAGAATTACTGAATTTATTTGCAGAAATACTTCGAAAATTCGGTTCTGAGAGTAGTCAGAGCAATACTTCCCTGTATAGAAGCACTTTACAAAAAAAAAAGTTGCAATGCAGTTTCCGAGCCCCGTTACTTTCTTCTCTTGCATTTTTATCAGGATCGTCGTCAACAAAATAAATTTTCATTTGGTGAAATGAATCAGTCTTAAAACTAGATATGCTTATTTAAGAGATGATTTTTTATAATTTCAATTTTTTTTTCATGTGAAAGTCAACAAAAGAGGAAAAGCTTAAAAGCGGAAACAATAAAACGATATCCAACGATCTTCACTTTAATCTATAATTCACTGACAAATACTTCGATGTGATAAAAATTAAATGCATTTTTACAACTAAAATGTTTGACGATTCAATCAAATTTCAGATAACGGAAATTTGAAGATACAATACTGTAAATATCGCTAAGAGAAAGCTCTAAATGTTAGATTTCATTTCTTCTGTTTGCTTGTTTGTTTTGACTTATCCTCCGATCCATTTTAGAATCATTAGTAATGGAGATGATATTCTGCTGTGGGGGTGACATGTTTGGTAACAACCCGGAGGCACCGTTAGGTAACATTCAGATTTTCCCTCCTTTTGTAACATATACACTGAAGAAGAATGAAAAACATCCAACCCCACGCCGGGATTCTAACCCAGGTTCAGATACATTAGAAAATTGCCTAGCTACAATCGGATGCCCAAATTGAAAAGTAGGCTAAAATTATTTAAACTTAAATTGCACGCTTTTGCAATCAAAACTTTAGTGGTCTAGGCGCACACGAACGTTTTCATCCGACAACGGCGACGTTTGACGTCATCATGAGTAGATATGTCACCAAATGTTGAGTAGATTTTCTAAGACGGAGAAGTCGGACGCGAAGCAATATTTCTGTTATGCTACTCTTCGTGTAGCCAATCAAAAGAAACCACCTATTCGCCAGCGAAAATGAAATCGAAGTGTCACCCTTTTTAGCAACCCATTTGGGAGCTATTGTGATAGCGTCCAAAATCGGTAACTATTGCATTTGTCCTGTCCATCCGTCCATATCTATCCACCCCTAACAACTCCCGAACGGAACGTCGGATCGACAAACGGATTACACCATTGTGTTCGAGGCCCAAAGAACATAAGAATGGGGTATTTTCAGAGGCCAACACCCTTCCATGTTCGAGATATTTTGCTATTGGTTTCATTGGATTTCCTCTATTAGCTTAAATGTGAGAAATGCAATCATCTCATTTTAGTTATCAGCTATAGCTTGATACTTGATACGTAAATCTATTTCTTTTTTTTCTAAATACGGCCACATGGGTTTTTTTGCTTGTTTGGTTTTTCTTATTTTCCTAATGTTTTTTTATTCTTTTTTTACTACCTTTTTTTTTTATTTTTCCTTACGCTAATGTACTTCCTTTTTTATTATTATTTTTAAATTTTTTATATTATTAAGGGTCGTCTTTAAATTTATGCTATAGCACAAAATTATATTCACTTGTTTCTCGTCGTGTCAGATTGTAAATGAAAACGAAACATTTTCACTTTCTTCGTAAATTCAGGAGACTTATTTCTATCCATTCAGTTCATGAATTCAAGCAAATAGAATCGAAAGAAAGTTGAAAAAATTCTTCATTATTTCTTTCAATAAAATGTTCAGCACCAATGACGCTTCTTTTCAGTGTTACATTGCTAGTAACTTTTGTCGAAAGTATCCGAGCATAATATGGTCAAATCACTACTCAAAAGAAATAAAATTCAGAATTTGAATGGTTTATAATCTGATCTGACATCCCTCCATGTTTTAAATTTATCTCAGATTAGGATTCAGTCATATTTTCTCATTTTTCAAGAGAAACGCCAGAAAAAATTATTGTAACTTTCACGCCTAATACTTACATGTCTATGCTCGTACATCTATTAAAATTATACATATTAAATTAAGGTTTGTCGTACTTTTTTTTATAATTTTATCTGAATGGTTAACGAAAATAAATAAATAAGATTTTCAGCTAAATACCAAAAATAAATCCTTAAGAAATCCCAATAATTTCACTAAAAATGCTATTAAAACAAATTAAAACACTTTGTATTGAACTATGAAAGCAGTTTCTGCTGTTAAAACAATATACAACAATTTATGGAGAAAAATCACAAGCTAAAAAATAAATTAAAAAACAGCAATATAAACAATAATAAACAATGTCAAAGATTTATTATTATTAATCAAAGAATCAATAATGTAATACTATAAGACACAAGGAATCAATAATGTAATAATGTCATGAGATATTAATGTAGTAATAGCATTCATGATTATTGTTTATTTAAATTTGTTCACTATTAAGAAGGCGGAAGTTAATTTTCTTCCTCTTGATTATGTATTATGTTTTTCCTGAAGAGAGCCTTTGGTTAAAAGACAGAAATATTGGATTTTTGAGAATGTAAATGAGTTTTGTTTTCATTTATTAAAATACAATAGCTTTTAATTTGTTCATTTTTTAAAAAAAAAATAAAAATAAATGATCTCATAAAAGTAGCAATTCAAAGAATTAGTTAGGCTTCAATATTTATTTAATAAAAATTTAATTATCCTTTATTAATGTTTATTAATAAAAATATATATGAAACTGAAAGTGGAATTATAAGACCAAAGGTAACTCTGAGTTCTAGAACCTATTACTTACACTAATTATTCGTATTAGATGAAGATGCAGTTACTAAATAAAGATTCACTTAAAAGGAATCAGAATTCTGCCTGCATTCTCTAAATATCTATTATTTTTATTTAAATTAACTCTCCTTTTTCTTTATATTCGAAATCTCTTCCATTTTTTTCTGTGGAATGTTTCTTATAAATATAGAAAAACCAACGATGAAAAGAAAACACTGAAATTATTTACATCAGATGTGAAATTTTGTAAGGGAAGAGTGATATTACTGACTTCTGATACAGATCGGAGAAAAAGCGGATGAAGTGCGCCGTGTTTTGACGTTAAAGTCGTCGGACGGAGCCATGACGGAACGTGGGAGACGTTTGTGTGCGCCCAGGCCATATTATTTTGTGTGCGCCCAGGCCTGAACGCACTATTCCGTCTCCGTTTTGTTTATGAAACGTCTTTGTATCCGTCATCGGCAAAATCGTCGCGCACTTTACCGTCGCAAGTTACGTCAAGCGGAAACGGAAGTAGATCGAAAGAGGAAACGGAAATTCTTCTAAGGCATTTGGCTAGCGCTACCTTTGATGTTGATTTACATGCAAAATCTCTTTACAAAGGTAACATCTGCACATTCTGACGCATAGCATTTTAGTAAAAATATTGTTTATTTTCGAAAAGTAATCTCCTCAATGTGATACTTAATTCGTAATAACCTTCGATCCCATCGAAGCGGTGAACAAAATGGCGTCGGCGAACTTGCTATCCATCTTGAAAATTCTTAGAAATACGTCAGTGCTCTCTGATTGGCTGTTGCTTCACACACACGATCTGATTGGTTGGCCTTACGTTTCCATAGACGACTATGTTCGTTGATTTCAATATATCCATTGTGTCTTTTGAGACTCAATTCTGAGACGTAAAAGCAATTATCTTACGAAAACATAACAAGAGACGGAGATAGACGGAATAGTGCGTTTAGGCCTTAAATAATTCTAATACTTTACGTTCTTCTTATCAATTGGTAAAGAGAAACAAAAGTTGTATTTTAAAATTGTCGCCATAAAGCATAAAAATTAATCGTAATGTTAAACATTATATATCGTATTATTCGATGTGAAACTTCAATCATCGAAGCGATGCTGGATTAATGAAATGTAAGTGGTGGAACTTATGTTAATCTTCGCACATAATTAACAATCATTCAAAGTTTCAAGGAAATCGTTTTAGAGTGGGATGATTGAGTCATTTTATAGGGATAGAAACGAAAATAAGAACTCTCATTGTTTTAAGTTGATCTTAGTATAAATGAAAAATCGTACCAAGTTTTAAGGTGTGCCATATCAACTACACGTGATGGCATTTTCGTGATGGTAAGACAAAAAAAAATTAAAGTATCCTATAGAGCCCTTGGAGTCGTTGGAGGTAAGGCTCCTGGCGTTCCCTGACCAACGGGACTAAGTTGAGGTCGGGTGTCAGCCCGATGCCCGCCCGCCTGCCTTTAATCCCGAGAAAGAAACCAGGTACCCATTCATTAGATTTCTGGGCAGATCCTGGGACCCTTTTGGAGGAGACTAGAGCATGAAAACATCCCTACCCTCCGCCGAGGCCGAAAATCCAATCCACCACCTCCAACCAGCAGCCAAGCGCCCTTACTCACTCGGCAACGGGGCTCACCGAATAGACTAATAAACAAACTAAACAAGAAAATATTTTAAGTTGAATAGTAAGACTTCGCATGCTCAGTCAATTTCTCATTCAATTATTAAATTTGATATATAATAGGGAATGTAAATAAGAATATAAATATATTTTAACTGACCTGTAAATATGGTTTTCCATCTACTACCCATCCAATTACAATATCAGCTCCTTTCATGCTACCAGTAGGTGAAAATCCAACTCCTAACCATCCTTTAGTTTTACCTGTGACTTGCATCGTCAGATGAGTTGAATTCGTAGTCCATTGAGCCAACACTGTCTTGTTAGTATTAAGAAATGCGCTTTGATTCATGGATTTCTCATCACAGCAACTGCAGAAACCCATCCAGATACTGATGAGTATCACAATACTTTTCGAAACAGCCATTTCTGAGACTAAATAAAAATAAGAAAATAAAAACATTGAGATCAATCAATTACAATAATTTTTTATTCATTAACATTACAGCACAGATTTAATCATTAAAGAATGGTTTTAAATAGTAAATGGTTGTTATGTATACCTTTGTGTTGTATTTTAATGTTCAGTGATAATTAGAGTATAGGAAGTACAACAAAAGCTTGAATTATAGAAGACATGAAGAAAAAATTGTATTAGAAATAAGTAAATATTTATCATCACAGAGGCTAAACGATGTGGATGTCATAACATTTGGATAACTCTTTCTCAAGAAAGGTGTAAAATTTAATTATGATAACGTACCACTGGTAACAAGATAGTAAATAATAACTGAATGCCTTTGAATCTTTTTAGAGCAGGATAATTTAAAACTTTGCTTCAAATTTTATTATCTCAATACAAATTCATGAATAAAAAAGTCAGTAATGACTTCGTCATGCATCTGAAAACAAAAATAATTAAAAATTTAGAAAAAAAACAAGATTTAAGAAACATAAACTAATAATCTTAAAACCAAACCTGCAATGTCAGATGTCAAAGTCCTCGAAGCTGTAGTAGAGGAATTAAAGTTCTAATAACAGAGGAGGCTCGTAATGAAAACAAAACTTGAAGACTTTTAGGTAATCCTTTTATAAAGCAGGTTACCTGGATAGTCAATCAGAATCATACAATACTTGAAACTTCTTATACTGCGGAAATTAAAGTTTTATAATTTTTTGATAGAGAATTTTCATTTTCTAATTTTTCAAAAGCTGTCTTCATTTTAATTAAACGATTCGCTTATTGATACTTGTAATAAACTAAAATTTTAAAAGGGAAAGTATGCTTTCATTTCCCTTAAACCTCGTGCACCGATTTGATCTTTAGTCATCTTAAGTATATCATACTTTAATTTTAATAATTAATTTCTATTTAATGTAGAGGCGGTCTGTACAAATTATTCATTGTAAATAACAACAATGAATAATTACTGTATCCTATTAAGAGCTCTCTGTGGTTGCAACTAATAAGAAATAGGAAATAGAATAATATATCGGAAGCGCAGTGGTGCCTCAAAGGATAAACCAAACAATCGCCAACGAGCGTGAAACAGCTGTTCCAGGATGTCACTTGGATCTCATCCATTGTTATTAGGAAATAGAATATTTCAGGCAAGAGAAAGTTTCCATGAACAAAAAAAAATAGTTCCAAAATCTACCATTGGGGTTAAATATGGCGTTGTACAACAGAAAATGCATGACAAAGTAGCAACAAATGAATAATTAAGACAAGACTAAAATGAAATTGTAAATTTTTATTTTTAACATGCAAACTGAATTGGTCTAAAATTTATTTTCAAAATCAAAAAGTGCCACACTGCAACTAATATAGAAGAAATTTGCATTTTCCAAGTAGCAGACATAGCAAAACTATCGCAAGCGTATTCTTGCGCTTCTTTGATAAAAATGCCTGAATGAGCTTTAATTCTGAAGTTCTTTTACCTTAAAGGATGAAGTATAAGAACGTTGTGCATGAATTTCGAAGTTGTAAGAATTTACTTAAAGATCCTTTGTCAGCTGCTGCAGTTCAAAGGATGATTATCAAATTTGGGGAAGCGGTCGTTGCAATGCATTGCTAGAAGAGAAAGGATGTCCAGCAGCAGCTGCAAGGAGATGATCCTGAAAACAACTGTCATTTGCTCTAACTTTCATGGCCAGAAGAGAACGAGCCTGTCCTTGGAATATTCTATGGAAGAGATAAGGCCCACTTTTATCTCAACGGGACTATTTCTGCATATCGGGTAAGGAAGTATCATATATTATTCAGCAAATCTCATTCCACTAGCCAAAACGTAGCCTATTTACGTCAAATTTCATCATATGTTCATTCTTTTTCGAGGAATTGCATCTCACAACATCTGTTCTGTCACAGTATAAAGATATCATCATAAACTTTGCTGTTATTCCTCAATTGCAGCAAAGATGCCCGAATGAAACAATTTTAATTCAAGATCGTGGTTTTGCATGACCTGAACAGCAGCTACTGCGACATCACTTTACTAAAGAAATAATCATTAGCCACTTTTATTCCATTGCATGACATCCACGCACGCTTGACCTTACACCGTGTTTAACTATGATGTATTTTATGTATGTATTTTAGCAGTGAGGTAACCTCAAGGCCAATGTCTATTGATGAAGTGTCCGTAATCTGGCTGTCTTAAAGACAACATAATAGAATATCGATCGAGATAAACACTACGATCGAGATGTTGCTTTCTGTAATTGAGCACTCTGCATAACGAATGCAATTTCTGGTCTGTAGGTCGAATGGAATTCACATCAAAAGTCAACTTCATCATCAGTAATTGTAGTTAAGTTTGGAGTTTTGGCAACATTTCCTCTGACAGATTAGTTTAGTTTCTGAATCAAATGTAAATAGATGTTTAAATGTGAATCGTTGTATCATAAGCCGAACTTGAGGTATGTCTGAAACAGAATAATGTTTCCCAAAGATATTCAGGGCGAGGAAAGTCCATTATCTGCTTTTATCCGCAAGACATCATAGCCCTAACACAGCACGGCAGCAGGTTGCAATCTTTCTCATGATCAAGATAGGCTGTCATTCTCAGTCATCTTTATGCAAGAAGACGAGATCTAGTATCGTACATCAGTGAAAACTTTCCTTCTCTCTTAATTCCCTTGGATTCAAAATGACTCAATGCTATTTGTGATTCATGTTGCTGTCTTCTTCACTTAAGTTTA
Source organism: Thereuonema tuberculata (assembly GCA_023159025.1). Taxonomy (NCBI): domain Eukaryota; kingdom Metazoa; phylum Arthropoda; class Chilopoda; order Scutigeromorpha; family Scutigeridae; genus Thereuonema; species Thereuonema tuberculata. Next base: position 37,740,981 of record JAFIDM010000002.1, read on the forward strand.
TGATTTATTATCTGGGGGCATGGCAGTGTCCCCGCCAAGACGAGGCGATGGCAGGAAGGGCACTACGTACCTTTTCTCGAAGTGTTTCGTAGTATTTTCGAACCCTCATAGCTTCAGCCTGGATAATATAAGAGAGTTCAAATTTTCAGGATAAGATGCAGTTAGCAGACTAATGAAATACGCTAAGTTTCATTTATTTAGCTTTTATAATTTGGATTTTATTAATACCTAAAATATGCCGATTTCGTCACTGACTGACTGATTGACTGACTGACTCATGATCATCAAAACCTCTAGGGTACTTCCTGAAGTCCTAGAAAGCTGAAATTTGGTATGCAGGTTAGAATTAGCACACAAACAACACAAAAATTAAGAAATCCGTAACTTTCACCCTCCAACCTTTTGTAAGGGGGGGGGGGTCTGGTTATGTGTTATCGAATCCTCATAGCTTCGGCCTGGATAATACTAGAGAGCTCAAATTTTCAGGATAAGATGCAGTTACAATACTAATGAAACACGCTAAGTTTCATTTATCTAGCTTTTATACTTTGGATTTTATTAAGATCTGAAATACGTCATACCCTCAATGCTTCGGCCTAAATAATACTAGAGCGCTCAAATTTTCAGGATAAGATGCAGTTAGCAGTCTAATGAAATACACTACGTTTCATTTATCTAGCTGTTATACTTTTGATTTTATTAATATCTAAAAATCCCATCCAATGCATTTCATGTAAAATAAGTTGCCAAGACTCACATGCTCATAACGCTTTCACTGTTAAAAAGTTATCAGATCTCATCTGACAAAAAGGAATGAAATCCCACCCAAAACATTTCATGTAAAATAAGTTGCCAAGACTCACATGCTCATAACGCTTTAACTGTTAAAAGTTATCAGATCTCAACTTACAAAAAGAAATGAAATCCCACCCAAAACATTTCATGTAAAATAAGTTGACAAGACTCACATGCTCATAACGCTTTCACTGTTAAAAGTTATCAGATCTCAACTTACAAAAAGAAATGAAATCCCACCCAAAACATTTCATGTAAAATAAGTTGCCAAGACTCACATGCTCATAACGCTTTCACTGTTAAAAAGATATGAGATATCATGTAGAGCCAAGCCCCTAACTCTACAAGGCCTAACTCTACAAGCCCTAACTCTAAAAACCCAATATCTTGGTCAAAAAGTATGGCTTGGCTGTTTCATGGAACTATTTCATCCTATCCAAAACATTTCATGTAAAATACGTTGCCAAGATGCTCATAACGCTTTCACTGTTAAAAAGTTATCAGATCTCATAGAGCCAAGCCCATAACTCTACAAGGCCTAACTCTAAAAACCCTACTATCTTGGTCAAAAAGTATGCCTTGGCATACTCCATATCCTTTACATAACTCCATGGGATTGTCTGTGCGACAGCCACGAAACGGCCAAGCCATACTTTTTGACCAAGATAGAGGGTTTTTAGAGTTAGGGCTTGTAGAGTTAGGCCTTGTAGAGTTAGGGGCTTGGCTCTACATGAGATCTTATATTTTTTTAACAGTGAAAGCGTTATGAGCATGTGAGTCTTGGCAACTTATTTTACATGAAATGTTTTGGGTGGGATTGTTTTTTCTTCAAGTAAATAATTATAATTTTTTCAGTATAACGATTTGGAAACTGAATTGTTGATGGCTCGAAATCAGTTCTCACTTGCTGAGGAACGCCAATCTTCGATTCAGTTGGGTAACTGAGAAGAATCATTTAGGAGAAGCCAACGACAGAAAGACGAAGAACAGCTACTAGTGAAGCCAGCTTAAGTATGTATTAGTTTTATTGCGTCAAGTACAAAGCACACCGATTTCTATAACATTAATACTTTTAAAATTATTTTATTTTTAAGGATATCAGTATAAATGACTTTTTGTATTAAATTATTCACATTTGTATTATTTGTTTTTTACTGTTAAAAAAATATTTTTTTTGCTAATTGTGGAGAGCTTTTTCAGCGTTCTGACACTGTTAGCGCATTACATTAATCCTGACGTCCGTTTTAATCACATATTTCTTACAATAACCTAAAAAGACAGGATATGACTTATTGTTGTTGCAGAAGATCGGAGAGGAATGAATTCTTTAAAGGAAATGTTGTAAATTTCAAATACAAAGTGTAATTATCTTTGGATATCGATATAATTAAGCCTCTTTTATTTGGACTTAATAACAAGTTAGTCCCTAAAAAACAGAATACTGGGCTATTAATTATTACGTTCGTTTACAATTTCAGATTTTTCTTAGAACTTCGACACTGTTATTGCTTTATATTAGTCCTTAATTCAATTTTACTCAGAGTTCTTAAAATATCCTAAAAAGAGAAGAAGGGACTTATTGTGATGTTTTGTGCTTGCAGAGGAATAACGATGGAAAAGGAATGAATGTATAAGCGGAAGTAGTTGCAACATCTTTCGATTGCAAAAATAATGACGTAATTAAGCACCTTGAAGATCTGATTATATTTGAACATAATAGAACATTAGTACCCGGGGAAGCAGGGAATTGTCGTAATAAATTATTATGTTGATTGTAAATTTCATAAAAAATTATAGGAAGGATGAGTGATAAATGCTTTCCGATCTAATTTTTTATATGACATTGAAAAGCAAAACTAAAAAAAAAAAAAAAAAAAAAAAACATTGAAAAACAGTGCAGCTATTCAGGCGAGCTGAAAGCTGAAACAATTTAACCAATTCAATGAAAAGATTTTAATTTTACAAAATAACGCTGAAATCAATAATTTACAAGCAAAATAGATTTTATAACTGCTTTATCGTAGAAATACATGTGGAATTAAGATAATGATTTTTTTTCTAAGAGTTCTTTGTATAGTCGTGAAATATCTTACTTAATGAGAGATCAATTTAAGAAATCTCATTTAAGGCTTGTTTCTTTCTGTTGAAACAGGGCTCCCTCAACAAACCTTGATCACCCAATCGGTGCCTCATTTCAGAAGGCACTAATATTGATATTTGATTTCTCCATTACAAATCGTAATGAAAGTCACAATCTTGACAGTACGGGAAAGATGCTGTTATCTGCTATCACATACGAGGCAAATTCAAGCAACTTCAGCTGTACCGATTAATGAATGACGACAATAAACTAACGAGATTATAAAGAGTAAAACTGTTCAGACTGGAATGCGTCTGAAGTAGTAAAGAGAAACGAGCAATTGAATGGTTACTCCAAATGAAGCTAAGATGGGCTTCCCCCTCTCGTAAGTGAACGATATTATACCGTCAAGAGTGTTTTGATTTTCTTATCTGATAGGAGGTATCTGAAAGTATTGTCGATGATAACTCGACTGCCCACTTATACATCTATCTGAATTGTGAATCCATCAATTCAGTTGAAATACCTTCACATCAATGCAAAATTTAGCAAACACCTCCGAACACTTATCCGAAACTGCTTTGACTAATCGTAAGGTGTCAATTCAAATAGGCATCGATTTTAAGGTATTAAGACTAATTTTAATTTTTTTTTAAAAGGGCCTTATCCAATATAAAAAATTCATTAGAGAACTGTTAGTGAAAGAACTGCCACGTCTATTCATTCCTGTGAATGTTTTCATTTTCGAAAGTTAAGGGTGAAGAATTTAAGGTTAAAGTTTAGATTACGGTACCTCCAATGGCCACCTGATAGCCGGCGGCCATCGCACTATTTGGAACATGGCGGATAATGTGAAATTAACAATTAGCTAGTAAAAATTAGAATGCTTAATAAAATTCTGCTACCGCAGGAAAGAGTCTTGTATATCGGAACCAACGTGGAGCCCGCAGAAGTTAAAACAAACATTTGTCATTTGTATACAACTTGGTTTCATCCATTATTAATAGTCATGTACATGTTTGTTATACACGATTTGTTTTGAATAACTACCCTTTTGAAAAGCACTGGAGAAAAAAATAATACTAGAAATGTTTGGACAAGTTTAATTAAATTTGATCAACCGAAACATAATTATGGATTAAGAGTAAAGGAAAGAATTTTAAATAAAATTTTTAGTCAATTAGATAAAAATATTTTTAACTGCAATTCATATAAAAAAAGTCAAACATTACTTAATATGCGATTTAATTCATGATAAAAAAAATAGGGGAATTTATAAAGTATTTTTTTACTTTTTTCTTTCTTTCGTCAGTATGTAGTTATCTACATTTTTATGTTTATTCCAATAAAAAAAATATTCTTAATGTTTCTTAATGACTTATACTAATAAATATTAAATGTATTGATTATTCTGGTTTGATTTCTGGCCGACAATGGTTTATGAATTCATTATGTTTGTTTTCTATTAATATTGATTTAGTTATTTTATACTCATATTTTTTTTTGAGTATTGAATTTCTAATTTCTATTGTACTATAGAAGGGATAACTATATTGTTCTATATTTTGTTTCGTTATTTTTTATTTGATTTATTCAACTATTTCATTGTTAATTTAATTTAATTTAATTTTGTATTAATGTAATGTAATTGTTATGTAACTTCAGCACCTGCACACAGGATCTAGAAGTAGAACCTAGCAGGACTGTAATTTCTTGATATTTTAAATAAATAAAAGAAAAATGGTTTTGCATGATCTTTTATTAGAAAAACTAAACCTCATCTGGCTAACTGCGATCTTGAGATAACAGTATGCAGCAAGTGACTATGGCGGGCGGCCATTGCGGTTACCGCGTTCTAAACTTTGACCGAATTTAAATATCCACTGCACTTTACCGACAATTTCTTTTGACTACTAGCTCGAATTGGATTCGATTTTCCTTATCCTCCTCACAAATCAAATAAAAGAATTTTGTATCAGTATACAATATGAGTTGCGTTAATAGAAGGAACCGTAAGTAAGTCAAATGTTTTATCTTTTCTGCAGAGGCATTACGTCTTAGTATCATACAACCCATAAATGAACCTGTTTGATTGAAACGTAAACCGCTAATATTAAATTGGTTACCATTTAAAAGCTTTCTACTTAGATTAGGAGGCCATTTATGTTCGTAGGTCGTGAAGGTTAAATAAATGTCAATGTAAGGATAACGCCAATGCTCATTTTAATTTCAATACTTTTGACAAAATAGGCAACTAATTTACTTTTAAATCAGATCCAGCGCAAGATAAACTTCTTTTAGTGCCGAGTTTTTACCTCTATCTTTCTCATTTCTTAAACATTAATTTTAAATGTTTTTTTTAATATTGATTGAAGGTAGGTATTCTTTTCTATTTTATCATATAATTTATATCTTTCAGTTTTTTCTACATTTACAAAAAAAAAAACCAACAATGTTTTGCAGTATTTAATTTTAACTTCAATCTTAATTTAATCTAATTTTATTTGTTTTTGTTTTTTAAGAATACGTAAATAACAAATTAGGGATGATTTCATTTTAATGGGCCTACATAATGTTTTTTAGTGTATTTTTCAGTTTCAACGAATTTCTTTTTTTTATCCATTATCCCGTAATTACATTTTCAAATTTTTGATCTCTTATTACATTTTTAATTAAAATTGCTTTAAATTTTTTTCTACATAGCTGGGCAAATAAAATAAAAATTTTCAACATAAGTTTTAATTTTACTATTGTTTCTTCATTATTTTCCAGTTAATCAAGTTCAACCCGAAGATGGCGAATATTTCTACCAAGATCTTGCAACTTCGCCGTTTCTACATTCTTTTTATGTTGCTACGGCCTTTGACATAAAAGTTATCTTTTGGATTAGAGTATTTCTTTTAATAAAGCCAGCATGTTAGGCTGAAAAATACATATTTACTTTTACCCTAAAGCAGTCGTAAATATAGCAAAAAAAAAAAAAAGTTTTTTCAGTTAATTTTGATGGCGAAGTTTTGGTGTTTAAAACATAAACAAAACATTTCCTTGACACTTTTTTTTACATGTATCATTACCTTACAAAATTATTGACAGGAAAGACATTGAAAAATGACACAATAAAATATATATCCGTTGTGAAACTATAATGAATGAGATAATAGTAATCGAAATTAACTTGTAAAATCACAAAAATGCTGTGAATTTACAAGTTAATTTCGATTTCTATTATCTCATTCATTTTTAAGTACTATCCCCATCAACTGTAATTAATTTCACATGCATCTTCATTTTCACTTTAGCGATTTGAATAAGTTTTCGATCCTTTTTTTTATAGAAACTTCATGTAGTTAAGCGTCCCTAATCTAGAAATCCGAAATCCGTAATATTTCGAAATTTGTATCTTTTCAAGATGATGTCTTGACAATGTGGTGAATGAATTCATGAACATTTATTCTCCTTAAGCTAAGGGATATATTGGTCACTTGTGTGTGGTCGGTTCGCACCGAAGTGCGAGCTTCGTTGCCGAAGCATCCGTGCTCCAGGGAGCGCTAGTGTTCCCAAGACGGCGAACCCCTAGCAGACTCCCTAGAATTACAAGGGAAAGATACTGGGGTGGTTTCCCGTGGCCTTCCCCAGGACGCCATTAAGGAATGACGTCAGACCGAAGAGAAAGTGAAGAAGAGGCTACAACACAGGAAAGGAAATTTTTGAAACATCCATGCTCGCTACCGGGATTTGAACCCGGGCGCTGGCACATTGATCTCACGACAGACCGACGCCTGAGACCGCTCGACCACACCAGCGCGGCATTGGTCACTTAAGAAACATTAAATTAGAAAGATAAACTGATGCTAATTGCTGCAGATCATTAAGCCGAGGAATTTCTCTGGATTTTTTGCTCTGGATTTTTTCTGAATACTATAGAATGGATAGTCAGTAAAGTTAGAGGTCATAAACTGTACAGTAACGCTCTGGTTAACTATAGGTGGACCAGAGGAGTCTTAGGGCAACCTCGTTCAATTTTCCTTCAATAAGTGATAAATATATTAATTTATAATCTTTGTTTATTTGTATTCATGTTTTTTTTAAGTTTCGTAAAAATTAAAAATCTGAAATATTCTCTGTCCCTGACATCTCGGATTAGGGATGCTCAACTATATTGATTTTAAAAACTGACCAATTCTTTGAAAAGTTTGAAAATTTCACGTTGTTTTGCTGCGTTTGCTTTTGCATAAATAGAATGACTTTGTTATACAAATTGAGATGATCTCTGATTGTAGAAATCCAGAATAAAAATCAACTGGGATTCTACATAGAATATTATTGCTAATTTTATCATTTTAAAGTCCTGATGAATTTGAGGTCAAAGGGAACTTGACGATTTCAATAATTGTAATAGTGCATGCAGAATCGATAGAAAATTTTTAAGTGCAAAAGAATTTTAACTGACCTTAAAAGTCAGTTTCCCCCAAATAATTTTAAGCTACTCCAGGATTAAGTCCAATTGAACCCAATAGAGTTGCGACACGGGCTAATACAAACACTTTTTGAGGAAACCGGCCGTAAATATTTCTTTACATAAAAAAGTGGCCTTAATTATTGGGAGCTTATGGAGAAAAAGAAGCAAACTAAGGGAAGTATCTTATGATGAAACACTTTTTAAACTCGCATATCATGGATAGATTCCAAAACTGCAATTGCAGAGGAAATACAATCCATTAAGGCTGATGCTTAAAAAGACATTATATTGAACTTGGACTTAATGGATATATTATTTTGTAATGTGAATTGTATTTGTGCGAATTACAATAAATTGAAACTAAAAATAAACATTTAATACTATTTTGTAAGTCCATCTCTTGTGGCTAATAGAGGCATCGATATATGCTTTCTTTCTACTAGATAATATTAACAATGGTTTATCATATTCATTCTTGCGACGATCTGAAAGAAAGAATACTTATCTCAATACCATTTTTATATATAGCTGGGGCTTACAGTAATCTGAGATCGATGTAAATTTTTCAACTATAAAATTTAAGTATTTTCAAAAATCTGAAATTAAAGTTTGATTGCAAATGCAATAATATCAAATTGAATGGATTTTAAAATTAATATTTTAATTTTCGTTACATATAATAATCTATTATGTACAAATATAAAAGGATATAGTGTATTTTTATCATAAAAACAATCCCTCCTAATGCAGACATATGATTTTTCGACTTTACAATGGTGCAAAGCCTAAACACATTCAGTAGAAACCGTACTTCGAATTTTGAATATTGATGTTTTCGTGGGCTAAGGATAAGCGGTACGGTACTCTCTTGTGATGTTGGGTAACGCAGTGTTCTGTGCACGATTAATGTAAGTTAGGTTAAGCTATGATATTCGGAAGGTTAAGATGTATTAAATCCATTTTCGACTTAAGATATTTTTGACTGACGCTGGGTGTATCGGAAAGGATAATTCCATCAAAAATCGAAGAACATCTATACATCAAAAAGTCCTTTACCTATAATCGAAATATGATTTATGTTTTACGATTGCAGCAATGCTGAATTCCAAATTAAGTAAACTAACATTTTTAATTTTAATTTTATCAATGTATTAAAAATAATAAAAATAATTTCATATAAAATTAAATGATAAGCTTTACCTTTATAAAGTCGTACTGTTGCAAAGTAACGTCGATAAAAGACGAAAAATAACTGACCTTTATATAGATATCTCGATTGCATTTTCACTTGAAGGATGTAATGATGATGGTTCGGTAATTAAATCTAATTGCAATGACGTAATTTTTTTTTGAAATATCCTTTTATTTTATATTGTTATTTCGTAGGAGAGAAAAAAATAAAATAATTTTTGATCTTCCGTCTGAAGCTAAATAATTTAACTTCTTCCTGTTCCACAAAACCTTTTTTTTTGTGCTTTTGTTTGAATTTCAGAATTTTACATTATCAATTTCACATTATCATGCATAAAAAATAATTAATACCAAAAAGAAAATCTTGATCTTACAAATTTTGCCACTGTTCATATCTTGTTGTTGTTACACTTTATAGTCCACGTGATCTAGAGCCAAAACTATAGCATCTAGAATTGTGGTTGATATGTCATTGGATTAGTCTCGTTGTTGCAGAGTGCTCTCGTCATGTGCTTTTTTTTTTTGATATCTCAACTGGTTCCGAGATATTCCCAAAATGTTAAATGGTAAATTTTGGCAGCTGATATCTCGGGCCTGTTGCTTATTTTTGAGTGAAATTTTGGAAACTAGTTCAAAACATCATATTCTACAAGTAGATGAAAAATTTATTAAAATCGGAATAGCCAAAACTAAAATCTGTACCTTAAAAAATTTGGCATTGTTCACATTTTATTCTTGTTCTATTACCCTTTAATCGACCGGATCTATAGCCAAAACTACGGCATCTACCAGTAAAGTTGATACATCGCTAGATTTATTTCGTTGTCACGGAGCGCCATGTCAAGTGCATTTTTCCTGGTTTCCGAGATATTCCCAAGATTCCCGAGATATAGAACGACAGCCTACAAACTTAAGTACAGGACATACACAGTGCCGATTTTTAATTTTTATTTCTAACAATAATTGTGGTAAGATTAAAACATACTGAAAGAAATTTCCTAGCTAAAAGTGACTTGGATAGTAATCTATATTACTAAAATCTTTTATTTCTCTGTCTGTCTGTCTGTCCGGCGCAATTTTCTGTGCGAATGGAAAATAGAAATAATTTTTTCATATTTCCGCGACGGAAATTGAACCCACAACCTTCTGATCCGAAGTCGGATGCGTTATCCATTAGGCTATAGGGACTACAACTCATTTCGTATTGTTTTTTGACTTATATCTCCGCAATTGTTGAGTTATTGTTGTGCCCCAATGTTAGTACAACAATGGAAAACGGTTTTTCATTTTTTATTGTCACGAGGAAGTCGACTAATTCAAAATGAGCATTATTGAACTTCAAAATAATGCGTTAACTGCTTTCTTTGGAATCGAGTTTTGTTAGATTATCTTAAATTTTAATTTCTTCTTATTATTACTTTTAATAATTGAATTGTACCTTATTAATATATTTTTTTAAAAACAACTAAACTTATTGATTCACGTGTTTTTGAAATTTGTTTAATCTTTCAACTATTTTGTTTTGCTGTACTTATTCCAATTTTATTATGCTTGAAAAAGAGATGGCTTGAAAAGTGTCTTCAAAACTTCAAAATGTTGCTTTAACCCCTTTCATTGGAATCAATTATTCTTGGATTATCTTATATAAACCATCGTTTTATCATCGAGAATCAATTCATGGAACGAGAGAAAGGATGAGATCTTTTCAAAGAACTGTTAATAATGTCGTAATCTCGGCCATTATTGACTACAGGTAAAATTTGTCTGAAGTCTCCGCCAAAGAGGAAAATTTGTCTAGATTCACAAGTCATCAGAATTTGGTTATCTTCACTCGAAAGAATAGTCACAATCAATTCGTCGCCAGGAGTATCGTATATAAGCTATGATCTTCATTTAACATCTATCTAAATAAATCTCTTCTTCAAATATCTATAACGAAGAATCTGTACACGGGAGATGGCCTAGTTTATTTAAAACAAAGTTAGGAGATTTGAACTCGGGATATCTCAGTAGCAGTCAGGGGCATCTAACCACTTGTTATTATAAAAGACACAGACCTTTCATAAATAAGCGGTTTACTGAGTTATTTATATATTTTTAGATCAGTTATAAAATGAAAAAAAAAATCATACCATATAATCGAATGTGCTATATAAATTAATATTTGTATGCGTATACTCTAGAAGGCTACTGCTTTTACTGCTTTATACTGCTTTATACAGATACTATAACTTAGCTTAACTATACTGGGGTACATTCAAAAAATAAGTAGACCTATATATCTCACTATTTTGAGAAAGATATTGAAAATAATAATAACTGTGTTTAGATTGAAACATATTTTGTCAAAGCAAGAAAAGTTTAACAAATTATTATTTACAAAAAATGTCACGCTAGTGTGACATAAAAAAGAGGCCATTCAAGTATTACGTAAACACAATTTTAGTCATTTTATTCCCTGCCCCTTAGTAAGCAAAAATAAGCATATGCCTGACCCCCTCCCCTCCGCGTGCTTACGTAAGATTTGCCAAATCATTAACAGTAGATACCACTGAACAATAAATTAAAACAGTCCAAATTATATCAAGATTTTTAATGCGTACAGGTTTGTCTGTCTTATGTAAGCATTGCTCTGATCCCTCCTCCCCTTTGTCAGTAAAAATAAGCAAAGCTTGAACTCCCCCCCCCCTCTTCTCTTGAATTCTTACGTAATACTTGAATGGCGCCAAAGGAGAATAATATTATAATTCAAGTTTATTAAGAGTTTTAGCCCTGAAAGGCCCACTGATCAAGTTTTAATTTGGGGGTATAGGGTAAACAAAATTAGGAAAACGTATATCTGATAAGGAAAGATCAGAGAACTGACGTATATGTGAGTATTAGTTCGTTTTGTCGAATAAAATGACTGGTGATTACTTGATGACTGAATGTTCCTGTGTGAAAGTCCACACAAAACCTTCGTAAGAGTTGCCAGAATACTTTTATTGTAAACATAAAAATTAAAATATTTTTAAATAACCTTTAACTCAATATATATATATTTTTTTTTTGTAAATTAAAAATATTCGTGCTTTCTATTAAACATGCAAACCAAAATTACAGTAATGCAAGAAGCTAATTTTCAAAAATAACTTCATTGATCAGGTCCTCTCCTAAAATGCACAAACTAAAACGGATGGCCTCTCATCTCTTGAGTATCGGGGTTCGGTTCTCATTTGGGTTTCGTCATGGTGGACGATCCGCGCTGGGCAAGTTTTCTCGGGGTTCTTCCATATCCCCATTGCACTTCTCCCACCATACTTTCTCAGTCTTTCTCTGCATCTGTCTTTACTTCTGTGGATTAGTACAATAGACCTCCAGTCGCATGCTTGGCTTCCCTGCCACCCACATTCACCACATAAATATAACTTAAATGGAAATTCAATAGTTTAATTCTATTTTTTGGTAGACTGTGCTAACCCACAAATCTCCAATTATAAGTGATCTTTTTCCACATCCCAATTGAAAAGATATCCAATTGCATTCAGAGATCTCTTCACCCAATACGATTCTGTTGATATTCTGTATTTATTCTGTTGATTCAGGATATTTATATGCGCGCACTATGTGATTCAAGTTTCTTGTTTTTCCTAATGTTGTTTAGCCTAAACCCTCAAATTAAAACTTTATTCAAGGTTTTTTTAAGGTTTAAACTCTTAATAAACTTGATAAACTCAAACTCTGTCAGTTGTTCGTTCTGACATCTAAGGTATCTTCGCGTCATGTTGATCGTTCACAGACTTCGCCTGATCACCTTACAGGGCATATGGACTCCACTACGTTTGCCTTATAAGCCCCACTGCTTGCGATTGCTGCGCCGTTCTAGGACGAGCGGCCATGCGCAATCGTACCAAACGGTTATTCATTTGGATATCTAAAGTAAGTAAATATCTATGGCGTACTTTCGCGTACATAGAATGACTTTTTCTTGGACTCATTTAACAATTTTTATGTTAATGAGTATATATGGTGTTAATTAAAAAATACGGCTGTTGCTCACAAAGAACAAATTTGCAGTAATTTGTAGAACAATTCCATTTGTCACGTTAAATAAAGGTAGGACTTTATCTAAGCAAATTCAATTTTACCTTTTAACTTAAGATAGGGACTTAAAAAGTTATTTCAGTTACAGTTACCTGGAAAGATGTCACAAAATGGTTTCCTTTTCCTACTTAGATTGAAGTAATCTTATGTTCAAGCTACCGTCTGAAGACTGTTTAAGTTTTTTGATATGATCCTTAATCTTCCATGAGATTGATCTCCTGAGAAACAGGCTACAATGCTCTGTAAACTATCTTTGATTCTCACTTGAAACAACTCAAGTTGTAACAATCTCAGAACGATTCAAAGAAATAAGTAATCAAACGATGGCACAACGTTACAAGCTAGGATTCGCACCCTGAGTTGTCACCGGGAAGAGATTGGGACGTTACAAGTTCCTTTCGTTAAGGAATGTCACTCTTCACTTCACAATTAGAAATATTCTGAATACTTTAAAGCGTGGGTTAGTAACCTTTTATTATTAGAGACACAAGAAAGGCCATCAAATGATGTCGTCAGATGTAACGTGACAATGACGACACAGTTCAAAGATCCGGTACTTTTGAGAATTTTAGAAAAAAATAATCACTAAGATAAAAACTGCATTTTTATATATAACTGTAAGGTAGTGCTACGAGAACGTTGACAGCCTAGGACGTTGACGTTCAGGAGATCCTTTGGCCTCATGTTCTGCCTTTTTTGGCTTGGCGTCCAAGAGAATTTTTCCAACATGATAATGCTCGTCAGCACACAGCTAGGACTGTCACAGGACTGTCTACGTCACTGTTGCAACACTTCCTTGGCCTGCTCGCTCGCTTGAATTTTTGTTATCAAAATAACTTGTCCAAATTTCCTTTTATCCAAATTTTCTTTTATTTTGTTTCACTCATCGTTACCGAACTAAATAAATACATAATTTCTAGCCGTTCCTCAGAAGATGTTTTCTGCACAACTTCGCCGCGAAAACTAACGAATTATGGAAATACTTCTCTTCCTTTCCCGGTTGAAAGAGTGGCGAGATCAGATTTAGTTGCATTAAAGTCATCAAATTCATTGCAATGAACGCCCAGTTGCACATTGCTGACTTTACAAATATGCTTCCGCCAATTCTCAAATACCAAGTTCGATGGTGATCACTGTATTTTCTTTTAATTTTTTATGTTTCAGAATTTTGATCCTCATGCAAAAGGATTTCTATTTCTATAAATTACATTATCGTGCACAGGAAGTCTCAGGAGCAGAGATCAGTTGTCTGAGATATCAAAGTTTCGATCAATTTAAGGAAAAAAAGTTTATATGAACAGATGTCCTATTTCGGACAGTTTCCGAATAAGAACGGTTCGAATGTTCAGATTGAAAGGTTTTGATTAGAAAGTGATATTACACACTATTTCTTACATTTATTGTTCAAATGACAAATTTGTTATAATTTATCGTAAATTTCCAAAACAAAAAAAGTCCACCGTTCACTTGTTTGATCGACAAACGGATTTCACCATTGTATTCAGAGTCCAAACACTGTGAGACTGGGATATTTTCAGGGCGCCCCCTCCCCCATGTTCGAGATATTTAGCATTATTGTCATTGTACTCTCTTAACAACACCCGAACGGATGGTCAGATCGACAAACATATTTCATTATTTTGCTCAGAGGCTCAATAAACATAGGAATAGGGTATTTTTTAAGGACCAACGTCCCTCCGCATGTTCGTGATATTTGGTATTGCTTTCATTGGATTTCCTCTCTTAGCTTAAATTTTAGAAATGCAGCGATCTCGTTTCAGTTGTCAATTATATCGTGTAAGTTCTCGGACTCATATAAAGAATGTTGTCGGTTCGATTCCGTGTATGTACTGTTTTGATTTTCTCTAAATCTATTTTTCCTCAATATCCGCGTAGATTTTTTGTTTGTTTTTCTTGTTTTCCTAAAGTTCTTTCTATTTTTTTCTAACTTTTTTTTTTCCTTTTTTTTTTATTATATTTTTTTTTTATTATTATGTGTTGCCTTTAAATTTATGCTTTAGCACAAAATTATATTCACATGTTCACATTTGATTTTCTTACAATATATAAATTTATATTATAAATCATTGATTTGTAATATATATTAAAGCATAACGCAGTTTCATTAAACAGATGATAGAAATAATAAGATTAGTAAAAGGAATTTACTGTTCATAATTGCCAAGTTTCATTTATTAATCTTTAGGCTAAATATTCAATGTTTTAGACTATGTTTAACTTAGCGCTGGTTAATGAAATGTTAATGTAATTGTAATTTATTTTTTTGTCTTCCCATTTAAATAAAATAGATTTTTCAAATTAAAATATGTAATAATAATAAAATAAAAATAAAAACAGTTCATAATTTTTTTTTCATTTGAAGCTTTATGATCTCTGGCATAATTTCTAAATTATTTTTGTTACAATATTGGTTATTGGAAGAAATTTTTGAATACAAAACTGGAAAATAGTATTATTTTAATAAAAAATAATTAATAAATACATAATTAATTAATAATTTGACTGTCACACTTTTATCGAAAAAAATTGATTCAGACGCCATTTTTGATTTAGCCACCATATTTTAATATTTGAATTTATTACTTTTTTTTTTCTCAACTAAAAGTTGACATTAACATTTGAAATACGTCAAATAAAATATGTCTTTATTATGTGTAATTAATAAAAGCTAATTAACAAAAGATAATTATACAAAAAAAGAACGGTTTTGAACTATTATTATTGCATGGTTATAATATGAACTAATTTATTATTAGGAAGGGAAAGCCCGTTCATTGCCATAATTTAGAAATGTTTTCGTCATTTTAACAAATAAATATTAAAGGCCTACAAGATGGTGTTTTGGCGCCATCTGTTGGCAATCAAAAGAACTGAAGTACTTTGTAAATTAAAGCCAATTCAGTGCTATATGTAGAAATGATTTCTTCGTTTTTTCTTATATTTTATCCGGCAGTTTTAAGGATTCCAAATAAAGTTTCATATTTTGGTTAGACAGTTTTAAGAGCCGGTAAATGCCTATACATTTTTTATTTAAAATGTTGCCACTTTCCACTAATATATAAATAATCATTATTTTACATTTCATTATATAAATCGCACCTCTGATACTGAAATCGTCTTTCTCAATTTTTTTAGCTTTGTTGAACCGAATTGTTCCAATGGTTCGGTAAACTAAACTCATATCTCTGAAAAGTTTTTCTAATTTTTTTATCCGAACTCTTAATATTAGGGATTGTGACAGACCGCTTTTACGTGAAAATTATATATTTTGTTAATGGTCTTTTTTTTTTTGTTTTTTTTGATCGCGAATCGGCCAACTACGAATTACGCGCTAGCCCAAACCGACAACGTCTGGAAGAGTCTAGAATAGTCAAACGGGAATGAGATTCTCATCTCTACCTGAATAACTCTGAAATTGTAAGTTCCAGGGGAGAAACGGATGAAACACAGAAGAAGAAAGAAACATCCATGGTCTTTATGCATTCATTTACAAAATATAAATTTCAAAATCGTAAAAGATTTTTTTTTTTTTCTTTTTTTTTTTTTTTTTTTTGATATTTTCAATTTCTATTCTAGCTCTTATAAATATGAAACTTTATTTTGAATCTTTTAAACTTCCGGATAAAAGAAAAAAAAAAAAAAGACAAAAAAATTTCTAAATTATGGCAATAAACGGGCTTTTGTTTACAAAGTGCTGTAGTTCTTTTGTTCGTCAATAGATGGCGCTAAAAAAAAAAAAAAATATGTGCGTTTCTCACGACGAATGAATTTTTTCTTTAATTTTTGACTATTGTTCAGTTACGTAAACCAATTATGCTTATTGATAACCCCTGTCATCCAATATATTACAGGAATAAAGACAAGATAGTTTTTAACGTAATTTATGTAAATTGAAACATGAAAAAAAGGGTATAGAAAAATGCACACATCATTCACGCCTTGAGCTATATTCAAACAGAAAGCTGGGACAGCTGTTTCGTCCTTATTAAGAATCATCAGCCAGATTACCTATACTGATGAATTAACTCTGAGATGTAAAAGACTGTTGGGATCGATTTAAGAGAATCAAACAAACAACAATAAAAAAAAAAAAAAAACAAAAAAAAAAAAACATTATGACCAGTAAGATATAAAAACGATAAGGGTTAATAAGGATGAAACAGATGTCCGGAAATCCGCTTGACGATATGAGCTGAAGGCGTGAGCATGCGCATTTTGCTTTACCCTTATTTAGTGTTTCAATTTTTCTACGTTAAAAACTGCCCTCTACTAAATACCTTCAGTGTCTGGTATTTTTTATTACATTTATTTCTATATAATTATCTTTTTTTAATTTTAATTTTAGATAATAGGAACCTATTTTAATGTTGATTTCAAAATGATATATTAATAATTCAACATGTTGAAGTTAAAAAAATAATAACTAAAAATTAAATTATTTAAAAAAAAAAAAAAAAGTTGTACGAATTATCTCGTACCTGAGGGTGTGAGACGGAATATATATACATAAGGAATGCCACACATATTTCATCCACAGTTGATTTTTTTTTCTTGACAAATCGAAACCGCATACTTTAATGTGTGTGGTGGCCAAATTTTGTTCTATTTCGACCAGTACGTAACACGCTACAGGGCCCCGAACACCTCCTGTTATTTCTTGATCACCCGGTACCGTATTGGCCCGAATGTAAGACGGCTCGAATATAAGACGAATGGCGTTTTTTGAGCTCCGATTTGATAAAAAACTATTGGTCGCGAATATAAGACGTTATACCTATTTACGATTCGACAAATATTCCTAGTAAATTATTTAAAAAAAAGTTTGTTGACAAATTATCTTCCCACATCCAGTTCATGATGAACTCGTTAATACTTTTAGTTGCAGTAATAGGCTTAATTCAGTATTATTTAGTTAAATCTGTGACTTCTAAGCTAGGCGAAATGTCATTTATGAAATTAAATTAAATTATTTTTGCAAAAAAGTACTAAACCACTAAGCATAGTAGAATATATATATTTTTTATTTTGGAGCATGTTGGTTAGGTCTACGATCGACTTCAGCCAACGCCACCAGGTGGCGTTGCTTCAGCGCCAGAGCACGCTTGGTTTCGGTTTCGGTTTCGTGCGTTTCGTGCGCCCCCAAGTTTGGTTGCGAATATCAGACGAAATAGTACTTTCGTGGATGGGATTTTGGAAAAAAATGCGGTCTTATATTCGGGCCAATACGGTATGTAGCTTTCCAAGACAGTGGATATGCGTTAAATTTAGGATTTAAAGATGTTCAAATACAGTTATCAAGGCGGCAGAGGATGCGATAGATTTAAGCTCTACAGTCGTTTCTGTTGGAATCCTAAGCAGAGTGAGTTAAAATGTGAGTTAAAAATGAAGAAACTAAACTTTTGCTTGACATGAACTTTTACTGCAAAGAGATCGCCATCAAAAAGAACACAATACAGCAGCGCCACTTTTTCTGAACTACTTTTGCTTTTCTTTTAACTAAGCGCTGTAGATTACTTTTAGTTTCAATTAATACATTACTTTCAGTTTCTATTAGTACAAAACTTACCGTTACTGAATTAATCTAAACACAAACTGCCAGATTTATAAACATTGTAAACTTAAAAACATTGTAAACTAACACCCTCAATGTTTTATAAATCTGCAACCTTAACCATTTAAAACATTAAAGTCTTAAATTATACTTGTCCAAAGGCATTGACAAATTTCCTCGTCTTCATTGCTTTCAATGGTTTGCCTGTCAAAATCTTGCTTGTGACGAATATCAAATCCACTGCCAGTACCTCTGCGACTTTTACCTCGTCGGGGTTTTCCTTTATTACCACGAGGTTCTCGTTTCCTGAATTCTTTGATTGAAGTCGGTTCACCAGTTCCTTCTTTTCTGTTTGGGACTTTGTCTTGTGATGGTTCGATTGAATAGACATCACATTCTTTACCAGATTCCTCTTCGTAACTGGGAGAACTTGTTTTCTTCTTCCTCTCTTTAACATCTTGAGTCACTTCTTGAGGAGAATCACTAAACTTCATAATTCTTTCGGTGATCGGCTTCTGGGAGCGAGCTTTATTATTTTCTTCTTTCTTT
>JAFIDM010000002.1:37759809-37796642 GCA_023159025.1 Thereuonema tuberculata
ATTATTTTCTTCTTTCTTTGATAGTGGGGGTTCCTGGGGCTTGACTTCTTGTGCTGCTGGTAATGGAGTTTTCTGCGGCTTGACTTGTTGAGCTTCTTTAGAATCCTTTTTGACTTCAGGCACGGGTTTACCTTTCGGAGTCACTGATGGAGCTCCCTTAGACTTGTTTATATTTTCTTGTTCTTTAAGTTCCTCAACCAGGCGTTCTGTTGGTCGTCCCCCATTCTGCCTCTGCAATTCCTCTGTTTCTGGAGTAATTTTTTCCATTTTTGTTGACACAGTAAGTGCATGTTCACCTTTATCTAGCTCAAGTTCATACATTCCAGCATTAACTCTTGCTGTAGCCACTGTTTTTCCTTTCCAGATGATAAGGCACTTATCGGTTCCACCTACACACGTTGTAGTGAATCCCAGCTTGGCTAACTTGCTAGTAGATAGTAAACTTCCACTGAAAGTCGGAGTGTACAGCACGTATTTCACTGTGATAACACGTACTTCATTCCCATTACCGGTTTTACATCGTAGAACGCCACTGCCAACACCTTCCGCAGTGATCACTCGATTGTCTGCTAACCGTACTTTTGTCCGCACGGTGGTGTCTAAAGATGTAAAGAACTTTCTATCACAGCTCATGTGCCTTCCCGTTCCTGAATCTACATACCATTTATCACGGTTGCCTTCGCCTACTGTGAAACAAATATCTGGATCTGGAAGTCTTTCTTGATTAACCATATCTGCCGCAAGTATCTTTTCCTTTTCTTGTTTTTTCTTTTTCCAAAGTCTGTACTCGGGACAATCACGCTTAAGATGGCCTGCTTTCTTCTTGCAAAAGTAGCATTCTCCATAAAACTGCGATGCTCCGCTTGCAATGCTTGATCTTTGAGTGTCTTTCCTTCTCGGCGTGTATACTTTAAGAACTTTCTCCTCATGAACCTGCTCCTCGGATGAATAACCAAGTCGTCTTTGGTATTCTTCGAGCATTTTCGTCTTCACGAGGCTTAGCGTCAGATCTTTATCAGGTCTAGTCTCCAATGCTGTTATCAGTGTTGAATAACTATCCGGTAAGCTACTCAGCATAAATGCTACCGCCAGTCTGTCCGCTATTTCTTCCCCGAGTGCTGTAATCTGGTTCAGATTGTCCTCCATTTCTTGGATGTGCTTTTCCATATCTCCGCCTTCCCGTAATTTTCTGGAACACAATCGCCTTAATAAAGTTACAATGTTCGACAAAGTAGCCTTCTGATGATATTCCTGAAGCGAACGCCATGCTGCTTGCGCTGTAGTAGCCTTCCTGATGTGACTTAGTTGATTGTCACTGACTCTTAGACCAATTTCAGCCCTGGCTTTCCCATCTTTTGTCAACCATTTACTGTCTGGATTATCTGGGATTTCTTTATCTATTACATCCCACACACCTTCCCTTATCAGCAATAGTTCCATTTTAAATTTCCATGACGGATAGTTACTGTTGTTTAACCTTTCTATAACAATTCTGTCTGACATCTTCACGAAAGATAAGCCTAATTAATTTCCAGTTACCAATGTCCGATAATTTCTTATTCCTTTACCTTTAAATCTTCTTTATTGAATGTCTGATAATTCCTTATTCCTTTACCTTTGAATCTTCTTTATTCATTAAACTCTTTTTCCATAACAATTCTGTCTGACATTCTTCACGAAAGATAAGCCTAACTTCGCAATGTCCGATAATTTCACTTTAAATCTTCTTTATTCTTCAAACTCACCATTTAAACTCGTCCGGATGCTTTGGAACACGTTATCTGGGCCCATAACCTGTTGGAATCCTAAGCAGAGTGAGTTAAAATGTGAGTTAAAAATGAAGAAACTAAACTTTTGCTTGACATGAACTTTTACTGCAAAGAGATCGCCATCAAAAAGAACACAATACAGCAGCGCCACTTTTTCTGAACTACTTTTGCTTTTCTTTTAACTAAGCGCTGTAGATTACTTTCAGTTTCAATTAATACATTACTTTCAGTTTCTATTAGTACAAAACTTATCAAAACATTACCGTTTCTGAATTAATCTAAACACATACTGCCAGATTTATAAACATTGTAAACTTAAAAACATTGTAAACTAACAGTCTCTACGACATCTGTCAAAAGAAACGAACTCTACAACAAAATCGAAGAATCCTCACCACCTAGTTCATTGCAGGCTGATTTAAAAATAAAAACTTAAAATGAATGTAGTGAAATCTTTCATTTCATTTAAAATGAGAAGTTTTGTTTCAAAATAATTTTTTAATTTTTTTTAAGTATATTTTAAATTTTTATTTGTTTATTTAAAAAAAAATATTTTTTTTATATCTCTTTATTTTATCAAAATCTATATTGCGAATTTCTTTCATAGGATGACAGGAAAATTGAAAAAATAATATTAATTCAAAAAAATCAATTTATTCATAATTAAGTTTTAATAAGTAAAAAAAAAATAATTAAAGGATTCACTTGTAATTGTCCATAAAGGAACATATTCCTTAGAAGAGGTTAAGGCATTTCAGAAGAGGATAAATGCCTTTTATACTCTTATTTCATTGTATAGTTTCATCGCAACCAAATTGAAACACTTTGAGTTAAAAAAAAATTACAACGATAATTTGAATTATTTTTGGATTTGGTATTTAATTAATAAGATATTAATTCTTTCTCTTCCAATATTTATTAGATATTTTATTATCTTTAACACATTTTATAATTCCAGACTGAATCGGAACGGAGATTCTTCCATTGCTGTTTTTCTTTTCTTTTTTTTAAAAAACTTTTCGAAATTGCGTCCTCCATTTTTTGTTCATAGTGAAATAAGAGTGTGGTATTAATAACTATATAGAAGTTTTTGCAGTGACTTATTATAAATTACTACTTATTTCAAAAAAGGTAAATAATATGTGAATTGTAATAGGTAATTGAAAGAAGTTATTGTAACAATATTATATCATCCTTTACAATATTCTTTATCTATTGTAAGACAATGTATTGTGTTTTACCCATCTTCTATATTTTCATATATTTTATATATTAATTATAATTAATTATATTATATTATATTAATAATAATTCCTTATTTATATTTAGTATTACTATTATTTGTTTTTGTTTCTGATAAAAATTATTTTATATAAATATATGATTGAAAATTACTATTATTTAAAATATAAACAATCTTTCAGAACATAACATAATTTATTTAATCTTTACTGTTTTTTATAAATATTACGATGGAAAACTTACAAGGATACTGTGTATATTTCTTTTATAGATGTATATCTAATACATTCTTAGATATTGAAATTTATATAAAATGGTTACTTAACATTTACATAAAGTTCTAAAATTGTTATATTGCTGTGTACAACCGTTCTGTAATTGTTCGTTATTATACATATAATTGTAAATAACTGAGTTTAAGTAATTTCTTCTTCTACTAATGTATTTATTAATTTGTTGAATATTTAGAAATGTAGATAAGAATAAAAACTGTTGTTTTACAAAATTTAAATAATTGTAAATAACTTAATTAGATTAATGTAATCTCTTATGTATATATAATTAAAACTGTTGAAAAAACTTCATTATATAATTTACAATAATAACTAATAGTCTGTTAAAAATTTTCAAAATTATGACTATACTTTTAATTACATTTTTTAAAATTCTGTATTATATTATATTATATTATATTATCTCCGAACTGTTTTTGTTTATCAATAAGGTAATGGAGAAGTGGTCTGATATTTTAAAAAATACAGAGGTAAAATAGCAATTATGTTTAAAATAAAAAAAAGGGGCGTCCTCACCCCCTCCCCTTGTCAAGGTGGTAGCCCGCTTAGGGGTTTAATTAATTAGATTATTTTTTATATTTTTTTTTATGTTTAGTATTTTACAGTGTATCTTTTGGGTAGTTTTATATAATAAGGAAAAGGGGGAGAGAGAAAATGGATATTATTGTAAATATAATAAATATTTTTGTGATTTTAACAGAATAAATGCAATAAATAAAATATAGTATATTAGATTATAACATTACTTAACTCCAGAATCCGTTTGATAGGGATTTCTTATTTCTTATCCCTAGCGGAACTGCACTGTAATTTTAAATAATAAATAAATAAATCAAAAATATTATTAAAAGTTAATATTTATAAATTACTAATTTATAATTAAAATAAGTAACTTGAAAGAATCATTTTACAATAACAATAAGCTCTTTTGTTTTTGGTCGAGGTCATAATTATTGTTTTATCTATGGAAAATATGAAAGAAGAGTTTCTTCTGGTGGGTCATTGCAAAGGTCAGCTTTAGGTGGGTGGTCATCAATTATCTCTGTTGGGTTTGACTTCAGTTTTTGAGTGACAATTTTCTAGTTTGAATTATCCAATGGCAGCAGTTTTACTTATAGATAGCGATGAGATTTTCTTCCTTCCACCCCTTGTCCCAGTAATAAGCTTTATCTTTTTTTAGAAGTGTTAAGACAGTACCGTAATTATTAGATATTTTGTTGGAGGTAAGTCCATTCTGTGTCGTTGCTATTCTTATTATATTAGCTTTCATTTATTCAGTAAGATTTCGACGTTTTCATCGCATTTTCGGTAATGCAGAAAATCCTCTGAGATTGATTAATTTAGTTTAAGACTACCTTTGATGAATTTGAAGGGTTGATGTTCATTTAATTTTTATCCGTACTTTTTTTAAATGCATTAATCTTTCTGTTGAAACGAATCTTTAATTTTACTATAACTATACTTTCATAGGATTAATGATTGTGGATTATTACTAATACTTCCCCTAAAATAATTGGAATGGTTTGATGGTGAGATTTCAAGGTAATAACCAGGTTGTTGACTTAACGTTCCATAAATCCACAGCCAATTTGATTGGTAAAATAAGTGGATTAATGTCGGGAGTGTGGAGTAATTCTAAATAATATAGGTTATTTTTTAATTTCTTAAGATTATTTTTCATTATTTTTTTTGTCTTTAATTATCCATTAAAAGAATTTCTCATTCCTGATTTTCTTGAATCACCTAGAAATTTTTGAAATGACCGTTTACGAATTTTTATCTTCATTTTTAAATTTCACATGACACATATTGCAGAAACTGTTTCCGCTATCATGAAAATAGTTTGATAATTAGGCAGAACACCAAACCACTGAAATTAAGACCTATATTCGTTAAACGTTTCGGAAATACTTAGTATTTACTGAAAACCGTGTTTTTAAAGAAATTTCGAAATTTAGGTGACACACTTTCGCCGGGCAACGGATGAACATGGCAAATTTTTGTGATTGACTATAAAACATGACGGAGACAGAAATATAATTCTGTAGCGCTCATTAAAATTTCATTTCTTGGACCGAATTGTTAAGCCCGACAGGATTATGTTCTGTTGGTTTACAGTTTCAAATTTCAGAATGTCTCATTTTCAAGCTAGAGCTCAATGACCAGCAGTTTTTTTCCGCCATCTTGTATTCATCCACAATCTTACGATAGAGTCTCCAGCTAAATTTGTAAATTTCTTAAAAATTACAAGGACAGTTTTTCATGAATACGGTATTAAGTGTTTCCGAAATCATTTCGTTAAATTAAATAAATTCTTCTTAATTTCAGTGATTTGTTGTTCTGCATAATTATCATATTTTCTTTCTTATTGTTTTGAAGAATAGCAGTGGTCCCAGAAGTCGGAAATGTTTCCTTGGAAAATAATTCCATACTAAGCTTTAAAAGTAAATTTAAAAAAAAAAATTCTTTGAAAAAGGAAAGCACAACCAATTCAAGAATTACCGAATGTTACTGTGTGTTTTTTTTTTTTTTTAAGGACGGGGGAAATGCATTTACGCATACCAAGGAATTGGTAATGTGAGACTCAGTCATAAAATGACTACTACTCACTAAAACCCTAAGTCCGACTTCCAAAACACCCTACACGGAACCACCATCAGGTACTACATCGCGTAGGGCAGAATGACTAAAAGTCCGACTCAGATATCATTTCGCAACTGATCAAGTCTGATTTTCTCAGCCATACGAAGTTTCCGTATAATAGTGGCAGCATAGTCAGCCACTGCCGTCCAATTAGCCTGGGAGATAGTCATCAAGCCAACGATGTTCTCTGGAGTCACACGCTGTCGAAGGAATTTCTTCAGCTCATTTCTATCTTCATGGAAGCGTGGGCAGACAAAGAAGACATGCTCCACATCCTCGTCCAAGAACCTGAAAGTCGGACATGACGCACTGTCGACAATTCCGAAGCGCCTCTGGTACGCTAGAAAACAACCATGGCCACTTAATAGCTGAGTCAGGTAGTGATCCACCTCACCATGCTTTCCTTCCATCCACGTTGCAATATTAGGTATAAGATTATGAGTCCATCTTCCACTGGTCGATGAATCCCATCGTCTCTGCCATCTTTCCGTTGTCTTGCTTTTCACGGCCTTCCTGATCTTGGGTCGGTGAGCGTCACGACGTTCCCGAATATCACTGCATATCGCGCTTCTCTCACTTGCTAAGAGATCGATAGGCGGCATCCCTGCTATGACGCACACTGCATCATATGAAACTGTTCGAAATGCACAAGCGACCCGTAGAGCGCATTTCCGGTGAACCGAAGTCATTTGACATACATATGATTTAGTCTTCGTGGCATGGAACCAGATCGGAGCCGCGTAGAGCATGGTAGAGATAGCCACACTGGACAGGAGTCTTCGTCGGCTCTGCCGAGGTCCCCCGATGTTCGGCATGATCCTAGCCAAGGCGTTGACCACTCGTGTAGACTTTTCACTCACGATTCGAAGATGTTCATCGAACCGAAGCCTTGCATCAATCTGAACACCCAGATACCTGAGAGAAGGCTGCGACAGAATGTCATGATCACCCACAGTGAGGGTAACGATCTCCCTCGCTTTCCTGCTGGTCACAAGAACCGCCTCTGTCTTGTGATCTGCTAGTTGTAATCCAACCGTTGAGAGCCACTGACGGATCCGGGCAACAGCCACATTCGATGTTAGGGTGACAACTTCCAGGTGTTTCTCGATTACAACCAATGCAACATCGTCCGCGAACCCCACTACAGTCACTCCCTCGGGCATTGGTAGTTTGAGTACTGCGTCATACATGATATTCCAAAGCAAAGGACCAAGTACTGATCCCTGTGGAACACCGCCAGTGATGTTGTAGGTCTTCAGTCCGACTTCGGTATTATACATTAGGATACGATCAGTGAAGTAACTCGCAATTATTTTCCTGATGTACGCTGGAGCCTTCATTGAACTCAAGTGTTCAAGATGCAGTTCCAGTTTGCCGAATTGAACGCATTCTTCACATCCAACGTTATTATGGCACAGTACTGTTTTACTCCTCCCTTCCAGCGTTTGCCCTCAATGGCCTCTCGAGCCAAATCAACAACAACCCTTACAGCGTCTATTGTAGATCTTGATTTCCTCAAACCGTACTGGTTTTCAGAGAGACCATGTGCTCCTTCACTGAATGCCTCCAGTCGATTGTAAATGATTCTCTCCAATACCTTACCTGCCGTATCCAACAGGCAAATTGGCCGATAGGACGATGGATCATTAGGTGGCTTGTTACCTTTAGGCAAAAGTACGAGCAACTGCTGCTTCCACAGATTTGGAAACACACCCTCTCGTAAACAAGCATTGTAGACGTCTAGAAAGATCTCAGGTCTATACCGGATGGCGGTTTTAAGAGCAATATTTGGAACGCTGATGCTCCACATCCTCGTCCAAGAACCTGCAAGTCGGACATGACGCACTGTCGACAATTCCGAAGCGCCTCTGGTACGCTAGAAAACAACCATGGCCACTTAATAGCTGAGTCAGGTAGTGATCCATCTCACCATGCTTTCTTTCCATCCACGTTGCAATTGTGTGTGTGTGTGTGTGTGTGTGTGTGTGTGTGTGTGTGTGTATATATGTATGTATCGAAAGTTATATTAACTTGCAGAAAGAAAAACAAAAAGTACATATCTATTTAGGTAAGTGAAAAACAAAAGCAAAAAGACGTGTTGTATAAAAAATATACTAATGGTAAATCTGAAACAAAAAAAGAAAAAAAAAATCCATGAAACATATTTATAAAAGTTAGCTGATTTCTGTGTAAGTTAAGTGTAGCAAGGGACCCAGTAACTGCCTCATCGCACATTCTAAATTCCTGCAAGGATGTAAGCCTAAGTAAAGCCAACTAATGAAAAAGCCTACAATCCCAAAGTTTTTAAAAATCTTTATCGGATGGTCAATCCGAGATCTCTTCCCGACTAATAAGAGCATCAGCGACACAACAGTAGAGCGGCATGGCAGCAACCACTGTGTCTCTTGCTAAACTTAACTGTATATCTTTTCTTCATATCTTCAATTTGCTTTTGCATCTTTTTTGACAAAAGTTTGAATTGCCACGCGCTTCAGAAATGAATAAAGGCAACATTTATTTGAAAGAGTGAATAAAAGGATTAAAGATTAGGACAAATGCATCAATAAACTTGTAGATTAAGTAAAGAAGTAACCACAGTTCCTTCTAAGTTGAAACAACAGCGGTCTTTGCAGTTGATTCGATAAATGCGCACAATTTTAGATTTTAGCGTTAGATAAATCCTTCTTTTAAACTAATTTCTTATCTTATATTTAGTTTGTTGCAGAAATGGCCACTTCCAAAGGATTATTGATTCTAATATTCCTCAATATTACACTAATGTGCTGCTGTTCCTGTTGCGATGATAAAACCCTCCTTCGAAGCTCTTTTCTCGATCCAAATAAGATGGTATTTATTCAATGGACAACTAATTCAACTCATCTGACTATGAAAGTGACTGGCAAAACCCGAGGATGGTTAGGAGTTGGATTTTCACCAACAGGTGGAATGAAAAAAGCTGATATTGTAATTGGATGGGTAGCAAATGGAAAACCATATTTACAGGTAAGTATTTTCATCTGTATTCTTTCAAACGTAAGCTATATGTTAATTGCATATAAATGCTCAATTTCAAGACACTATTTCTGTAGGAATACTCGTAGTAGATTCAGTTTTAGATGTTTTAAGGAAATTTCAAATATAAAAATGTATTTCCATTTAAGATATTTTCCTTGTAGTCCGCATAAATGCATACTATGGAAGTATTAGCTGTTGTCCGGGGAAAAGGAACAAGATATAATAAACGTACAAACATCGTTTTTCTCTTTATATGTGTAGAAGAAATAAATAGATGTTATTATTTATAAAACGTTCTTTAACGTGCGGAGTGAAATAATCAAGAAACATAATGAACACGCACAGGGATTCGCACCTCGAGCTGTCATCGTGAAGAGACTGGGACGGACCGTTTCGATGTTTTTAGGTCTCGTCAGCCAGCCAAACTCCACCGATAACATGCTCAGAAGATGCGAGAGATTAACCATCCCGGTTCTTGCACCCAAGAGCGGGACTCCCCCCCCCCCCAAAGAAATCCAAAACAAAAATTAATAAAATTAAAAAATGCAATAGTTCCTTGGGAGCAAGAATCGGGATGGTTAACCTCTCGCACCTTCTGGGCATGCTATCGGTGGAGTTTGGCTGGCTGATGAGTCCTAAAAAGGACGAAACGGTCCGTCCCAGTCTCTTCGCGATGACAGCTCGAGGTGCGAATATCTTACGTAATTTATGCATGTTCATTTTGTTTCTTGATTCTTGGTTATTATTTATTCTTAAATAATTAACTAACATTTACTTAAAATTTATGAAATTATATAATGCTTAAAAAATAATAAACTTTGAATAGAATAAGCTTAATATTCCAAAAAATGTCACCAGAAACATACAGCATCAATAACCGTCCATCGCACACAGAAATGCAAACATACAAAAATTAAAAAAATCGCCCCTTAGAGAAGAATTATATAATAATTCATTAACAGTTTACGAATTATTAATCAATTGCAATGTTAAATTACATTCTTAAGAAAAAAATTAACGCGAGTTCAGTTTTCATTAATAATTTATTATAATGGTATACCATTGTAGAAATTGTAGAAAAATCAAAAGAAAATAAATAAATTGGAATAAAACGATTTGGGATTAATGTCGTTGCTTAAAATAAAACAAACAAAAACACACACAACTATCTTGGCTTCTCAGTTCTTTGGTACAGCAGATTTTATTATTATAATCGAGCAATAATAAAAACTAGAACAATTGTCAGGGAAAGTGATGTTAGGACGATGTTGCTACCAGGTGTAGACGGTGAAAGCAGCTCCGGAACTCGCAAGAAAGTGTTTTATTATTTTATTCTTGACATGAATTTCAATTTTACCTGTAGAATTGCTAGCATTACATCCGTAGCACGCGGAAACCCCCTTACGAAAATATAATCTTATTCATTTTATTGATTTACAATAGTGAAAATATGGATCTAAATAGGTCTATATATAATGTAGCAACTACACAATTTGTATATAAAAGTGCTACAAAATCGAAGAAAACGATAGGATAACTAGAAACTATTTATGTATTGAGAATTTTGGAGCTAATAACGCAGTATGGATAGATACAGCACATAAAACTTAAGATATTCTGATTTACTTATTTAAAGAATAGAACTAGTGTAATAAAATGTTATCATATTATTTATCTTTTTTTACAGAAATTCAAATACCGTACTTAATTCTCAACTTTTGAAACTCTTATAAAACTTATTGTATATTAACATATTAAATTGCTTTGATTGAATGAATAAACAGAATTTCTCAATGGATAAATTTCAAATATATATCAATAATTCTAAGATGGACCTGGGAGTTCTTTAACAGTTCTCCTGTGAAGGATTTTGTTTTTATAGGTTTAGTATAAATATTCTGAGATGAAAGGCTTCATCCTGCTGTAGTTAAAATTGCCCACTTACAAGTTAGTTGGTTGGTTTTTTTTTTATGAAAATATTTTGAATTCACAAAAATTTTAATGTCTTAATTGAAATAATTTCATTGTATTTTATGATAGGATCGCCATGGTAAGCCAGATAAGCATGGATTACCACCACTTGATAAACAGCAAGACTATATTTTACAGTATGGTAAAGAAAATGATACCCATACTATTTACTGTTTCGTAAGAAGACTAGATACGTGCGATAAAGAGGATTTCAAAATAACGGTAAGTATTTAATTTTTTGTTTGTTTTGTAATTGAATAAAACATGTTCTGTAAATAGTGCTTGAGTATTAGAGATAGTTTTAAGGTTGTCCAAAATATGATTCTCATTGCTGAACTTAGTCTTTGAGAAAGGCATAGAATACTATTGCTTTAGATGAAGTTAGCAACAATCACAATCGGTACTGACTGATACAGCTAATGCTTTTTGTGACGATTAATGAAAAAAACCTAACAGTACTAATGCTATGAAGTGATTCATTTGTGGGCCTCTTATGCAGATGTATAGAAACATAGTAAAGGGATCCGTATCTGCTTGACATTACTGGTGAACACTGTAAACAAAATAATAACGCAAAACAGTAAACTCTATAGCTTTGTTAGACTTAATACATTCAGAGACCAAATCCCTAGCTTATACAATTATAATGTTTTACACTTATGTCAAAACTTGCCTTTTTGTTTAAATTTCTATAGTATTTTTTTTTTTTTTTGTAATATTACGTTGGTTAGAATGTGACTGTATAGATTGAGTTGATAACTTTGTAATGAGCGGGTTTATACTTCCATTTGTTATGTCTTCCTTTATTTAAATTTGAAGCTTGATAAAGGAAGAACGTAGTTCTTTCCGAAACTTTGCTATATTTTTAATGAATTAAGTATATGGCAAGTTAGTTAGTTTACCTTATAATTTTGGAAAGGCAGGAGTTAAAGAAGAAATATGACGGTACAGACCAGAACATCGATAAATTTGATTGCTTATCATGCAATAGAAAGATCAGTAAATAGATTGGGAGATAAATTTGATTGCTTATCATGCAATAGAAAGATCAGTAAATAGATTGGGGAGACAGATATCAAATCCAATTAAATTAACAGAAAATTAATTCTCCTACGACTTTATCTTGAGCCGTGCTAATTAAAAGTTAACAAAACTTTTACAACACCACTACAATAGCATTTTACTTCATAATATTTATAAATATTAACGAAAATTCATAACATTTCCTAAAAACTGCTACATTGAGATTAATTTTAGTAGTTATTTTTTTTTAATGAGTACCACAGTATTTAATGAGTTCCTGTTATTTTCAGATGGAAACTATTCCAGTGATCTATGCTTTTAATGATAATGATCCTAAAAGTGAGGATGAAGATGCACCAAAATATCACAGAAGCAACAGAGGAACATCAAGTCAAAACATTAAAGGTCAAGAATTCATGAAACCAAGTGGACCTGATATAAAACATGTTGATTTCAGAATGCCCAACGTAAGTAAATTAAAGCTAAAAAAGATCTTAATAAAATCACAATCAAATATGGTGAGAAATTAAATATTTTTCTTCAACAAAATGCAGATTGTGGATTCTGTTATTTGGTTGTAATTTTTTACATTCATAAATCTTGAATTTGAAAAATAATTGGCTTTCAATAGATATTAGGAAGTTAAAATTACCATTTATCTTTTTTTTTTCTTAACAGTAACTTCAATATCGATTAAAAAGAAATTATCCTTAAAGTCAAGATTTCAAAAACAAGTAAAAATAATTGAAATCTGTAATTATCTATTTTAATATTTTTTTTTCCTTCTCAAGATGAAATTTTCCAGATAAGATTTTCACTTGTATTACTTAAAAATAGATAATTCTAAAATAATGGGTCATTTTATAGTAAGTGTATTACTTTTTCTTTATTGCATTTTTAAAATTACGATCAATATCGCGCCTTTTTAGGGATACATGCATTTATTTTATTTGCTTTATTTTATTTAATATTCCGTTAGGACGTTAACATTGCTATGATGCATATATTTATTTATCTTTTAATGTATTTCTATGCTTTTTTTTTTATTTATGTTTTATTTAAATTCCTTTAAAAAAAACTTACCGAAGCATAATTTGGTAAATGATACTTTACATTATAAATTAGGATGCGTATTGAAATAGCTACGAAAGGCTTCGATTTAACATCTGATAATAAATCGTAAATCTGCAATTGATGCAGGTGCGATTAAATCATTTCCGGTCAACACTTAGGTTTAACTAATCTTTGAAAGATCAATAAAAAGACAGGTTGCTTTCACTGCAACACTTCTTTCTAAACACTAGCAGAAGCTGGACGCGAATTTGTTATCGTCAGTGGTATGGAACTGACAGAGGTTCGCAGCGATTTGCGAGTTGCATTCATTATGTTCGTTCTCGCTACTCTCAAACCGGGAAAGTAAATGAAACTTTCCCACAATTCATTAGTTTTGGCAAAATTTGTGTAATGAATCTTCTCAGCAACGATGAGAGATTGTTGTAAATTCTTTTATTTATTTTTAGAGTTGGCTGGAGTAAAACGAAAGAGGGCTTGGGTACGCGCTTGTGTGTTGTATTCTTCAAGCAGGATAAGCATTGACCAGTGACTTGTTTTAGAAAGTGGCTTTTTGATCTTCACTCAGAATTTTTAAAAAAAGAAATATGAATCGAACGAGAAAATGACTTTTTCTCTTTTAAGCAACGCAAGTTTCAATTTCAAGATTTGCAGTTTGAAAGTGATTATTTCAGCCATTCTCATACGATAACATGTTTCATCTGTTGCTGATCTTGAAAGGGTACGGTCTTCGGCCTCAGCGAAGCCGTGATCCACTTTTGTTTTCCTCGTCTGACGTCACAAACTGACGCTGAAGTCCGTCGATCCGTGGCAAATGAGCGCTAAGCTTTATGCTTAATGAATGTTATTTTCTTTATTTGATTTCAGCTATCACGAAAAACCGATAGTTTTAGATTCATAATGATTTTTCATTTAAATTACAAATGGAAAAGTAAAGATACTTTTTTTTAATTTATTATTTAATTAATAAATAAAACTAACAAATTCGTAAGTCCTTATTTAAAAAAACTGAGGGTTTTATAAATCAATAAATAAACAACAGGTTATTTACTAAGATGAAGTGGAGGGGAGGGGGAAGAGAGTGAATATTGTCTAACAAATAAAATTAAATCGTACATTGAAATTTAAAGCATTAATTAAAAAATGGAATTTATTAAAGCATGAAAATTGAAGAACTACATTAAAGAATTAAAGTTTTGTTTTTATTCTTAAAAAATATTAGGGTAACTTTGAAGTAATTGTAAAGCAACTTCGTAGTCATCATTTCTATTACAAGTACAGTTTGTGTGATTAAACAGCTTTAATTAAAAATGTATTACAAATGTAAGTATTGTAGTTAATGGAATACGATGTTACTAAATTGGTTGTCTGTTTATAATCAGATAAACAGGTATGTTTCAAAATACCTGAACATAAGTTTTTAGTATTTTAAATACCTTCGATTGATTTAATGTAATAGTTTTTGAACTAACATTGTTCTCCTATACCTTTCTGTGGTTTTTGGGCAGTGTAAATACCCTTACCACTAAAAAATTTCATAGCTTGATTGTGAAGGATATTAACATCAGTATATTTTTATATTTCATATTTTAAATAAAATGTCAGTTAATGATAGGAATCTGTTATTTCTTGTGACATTGTGTAAACCCATTCTACCATTAAGGAAAATATCAGGACCGTTGAGATTTTAAAAAGGTTTCTAGCTTCATTAAAAAACGTAAACACATAAACGTAAACACATGCATGAAGGACAAATTTTTTAAAGATTAATGAAATAGGATATGAATATTTAAAAAGTTATATCAAACATAAAGAAAAAGAGATGTTTATAGAATATTATTTATATTGAATGTAAATAGATTTTGTTGGAAAACTGAGTATTTTCAGTTGTTGATTATTAAACACTTGGTGTTGGTTATTTGAATATTACTGTAAGTAAATAGATTGAATTATTATTAGGTTCTAGTGTATTGTCACATTGTAAAGGTATTGCTTCAAAATTAACGAATTCTGTAGAGGAAAAGGGAAAAGAATTTTCTTGTCCTCGAATTAATAATGTGATTAAGTCTTCTGTAAAAGAAGACGAAATAAGGTTGAATTAAGAAGAATTGGTAGATTTATTTGTTTACGTTTTTTAATAAAATATAAAAGTTTTTAAGTAGAATATCTAGTTTGATTTCTACCTCCAATTATCACTTAACTGTATGGAAAATTGAGTTTTTTTTTTATATAGATCTCTAAAAATAAGTAAATAAATCTGTTAATTTAAACCTTCATTTTTTTTTCCTCTCTTCACGAAAACTATCTTCAGAACAAACAAGGAGGTGCGATTTCGTTTTCAGAATTATGAGCAATAATGTTGAACTACTTTCGTCTCCACTTGAGGCTTTTGCATTTTCGGATTCCATGTCTAGAAACTTACATTTACTTAAAAATCAAAATTTGTTTTTAATTCAATGTAAATAAAAAATTCACCTTTTCTTTCTTGGATTAAGACACATCCTTCCAAAAAGTTCTTTCTTTCTTTCCAAAGGGTTCTTTCTGTAAGTTAAAAAGGTAAAATGATACTTATCGAATTGTCAAATTAAAAATCGTTATTGTTCTTCTGTTTATTACAGCAATTAATAAAAAAGCTAAATAAGAAATTTCTCTTCCATAGATCAGCATTCCTGATGGCCTTGATACTTACTATTGGTGTCAGTTTTTTGATTTGCCTGCTGAAATTGCAACGAAACATCATATTATTGGGGTAATTATATTTAAAACTTTTACTTATTTAGAAAATCATTAATATGGAATATTTAAAGCACTTCATTCGTGAATTTTTACTGAAATTCAAAGTAAAT
Source organism: Thereuonema tuberculata (assembly GCA_023159025.1). Classification (NCBI taxonomy): domain Eukaryota; kingdom Metazoa; phylum Arthropoda; class Chilopoda; order Scutigeromorpha; family Scutigeridae; genus Thereuonema; species Thereuonema tuberculata. Next base: position 37,775,683 of record JAFIDM010000002.1, read on the forward strand.
AAGACTTAGTACAATTTGATTTATAAGAATATTAATATTTGGTTTTCTTTTAAAGGTATAAAATAAATCAGTAAATAACGACTTTTTTAAAATTTACTAAATATTTAACTGAGATAAAACAGAGAAAAACAAATCATTCTCTACTCCTGAACGCAACACTAGTTTTCGTATATTTTCAATATCTGCAAAAGTTTATTTATTATAAGTGGTGTATTCTGTATCTTGCCGAGTATGCTTTGCAGTAGTTTGGTCGAATTCGATATTATATCGGACATTACACACCACTACTTGAGAGCATTATCTGCAATATTTTTGAAAGACAATGCGATTTAGCCCACAAATCGCAATCTCAGTGTTGTAAAACTGAGACGTTCAAAATCTTCCCAGAATTTACATTTGTATGCTATTTTTGTTCACTGTATTGTTGTGAACAACTAAAATTGAAATGCATTTGCGCATTCTAATCTAAAATAAACGATCAAGAACACTTTTTAGAAAAAAAAAGTAAAAAAAATAAAAAAATAAAACAGTGAATTATTGATTTGCTTATTGGTACCATTAAATTTGACATTTTGGCTGTTGAATATTAGTTTTCTTATTTTTAAATATTATCATCTATATACCAATCTTAATGCTAAAGTTTGAAAGGATGTAGGGATTTTTAATAGTTTTGTCATTAATTTTGTTTTGCGAAATATTAAGAAAAACAACCATTAATTTTTTTTTTTTAATTTCCATTTATCATTTATAATTCACAGCAAATAAAGGCTGGAATCGAGGCCATTTCAAATCGTCACTAGTTGAGTCATTTAAATCCTTATAGGTCTGAGTGACAAAACGGCAAATAGCCGACCCTCAGTATATCCTTATCCTATCCTTATATCTTTTTTCCTATTACAAATAGAAATGTTAAATTTTAAATATCAATTAACATTTATAATTCCTTATTATGTTTTCTTAATTAATGAAATTCATTTTATGTAATCTCAGAAACAGTCAATATTTCAAGATGGACTCATTTTTATAATGTTGCTGAAACTAAAAATCAGGACACTTGCCTTCCAATGATAAAGGAATTTAGTTGAAATATTTGAGAATTTTATTATTTTAATTTTTAAAATTAAAACTGTAAATTACTGAACGTAATATAAATGATATGCAATCCGATAAATGTTGTATTAATAGAAACTCAGAAGATTTTCTTTGATTTCTTCATTTAACAATTGGAACTTTTGTTGTTGTTAGGCTCATTTAAAATCATGTAAATATCTAGAAAAATTTGGTTTTCTTAGTCAAATAATAAATATTATAAGTTCTTGGTATTTAATGCTTACATAGTTAAAATCCTCAATTTCTTATCTGCATGAGTAAAAAGGATAAAATCATTTGAAATGACCTTTAACTAGGGAAGAATTGAAACAATCTTTCTGAAATATTGACTGAAAAAATGAATGGTTATGATTCGATAATTTGGTATTTTTTTTTTTTACAGCATGAACCAATATTTAGTGAAGACCAAGAGGATTTTATGCATCATTTATCAGTACTTCAATGTGTTGGGAACAATATTACAGATATTTTAAAGAATGGCACTGGTTTTGAATGTTACACTCCATCTGCACCAATTCCATATCGTCAATGTCAGAAAGTTTCCTTCACATGGACCAAAGGATCGAAGGTAAATTGAAGCAAAAAGAAATAACTTAATTTAACATTATTTAGAAATAACTATTTCCTTATTTGAAACTTTTTTTTTCTTTTAGGGAACTTTTTTTCCCGAAAATATTGGAGTACCATTCATAAACAATATCGATGGTGAAGCTGTTTTCTACATGTTTGATGTGCATTACGATAATCCCCAAAAGAAACATGGTAAGTTGGTGTAAATTTAATTTCCAATATAAGTACAGTGGAACTCCTCTAATCCGGCACGTTCGGGAATTGAGGCATGCCGGATTACGAAATATTCCGGATTACGGGATGAATATCGGGAAAAACGTGAATTAAACAAAAAAATGACAGTAAAACATGTTTTTTATGTATTTATAACAGTTTAAGTAGAATGAAAAATTACATAATAATGTAAAATAACTGACTATGAAACAAAAAAGTGCACTGTAAGCTTACAAAAAATTTAATTCGAAGTTGAGCAAGACGGTTGATCGAAGCCCATGGGATTGTTCTTCTTGGTAGAAGCCATCTTAAACAAATCTCGATTTGATTTTTAGTCTTCTCTCTTCGTTTTTTTATAAAGTCATTTCGTATGATGTGGAGTTTCATAATTTCAGCAACATTGAACGAACTTCTGCGTTCAGAAAACTTGATACAGTGTAAAATCACACAACACAAAGTCAATCTCTACAAAACACGATAATATTCGATGTTGATACAGCAACCTGAGCGTCAAACTAAACTGAAACTGAACGTGAAACGTAAACAAAGCCACAGTGACGTCCAGGGAACATGCGGCTCCCGAACATATATGATATCACCCGAAGTCGGCCGAAGATGAGCGCCTTGTTATATTCGACGACTGGCCTCTCCTCCATGTATGCTGATACGCTTTGTCCGGCACAATGTTTTCCCTCGCGCCTTCCGATGGCAAACAAACTTGAACAAGGCATGATTGATGTTTTGTGATCGATATAAATTATTATTTTTTTTCGAAAGTCGTGCCGGATTATCCAGCGTGCCGGACCGTAGAATGCCGGGTTGGAGGAGTTCTACTGTAATTCGAAATAGGTTGAATTTCATCTGTAGTATTTTGAATTATTGGACATTTCAAGGTCTTTCATTGACTTCTTGAATTCTAATTTATCAGTTTTTTTGATTAGGCTAAAAGTGTTTAAAATAACAGTAACATGAACATCTGTTTTAGATGTTTATACAATTTCATATCATTTACTGAAGTGTTTAACTTTAAATTCCACCTTTTGATTTATTTCAGTTTAGCAGTAACCATTGGCACCATGATATTTTAAAAAAATCTATTGGAGTTTATTTAAAACCAATAGATACTTACTTCATAAATTAAACTGGTAGCTTATTTTTAGGTTTTCCAAGCTTTAGTTTAAAGGCTTTCCATGCCCGCATATTTTGGGTTTTCGTTTAATAATTTCCTTGGAAAGATTTTTTTTTTAATTGGAAGTTTGTTTTAGCATTAATTTGTAATTGTATATACAATTTTATTATTAATTTTTAAAATCTGTAATCTTGTTTATCACGTACCTTTATTTATGTCATCATCGAGATTTTGAATTCTCCAGTCGAAGATAGGTTCAGTTTTTAATCGCAAAACCGGATTTTCAGCTTTTTCCGATATTGTAACATTTTTTCAGTTATCTTTGATACTATCTGTTATGTTATGATTTTGGAATTCAGTAGTTTCTATAATAAATATTTGACAGTTGGGTTTTTTTTTTCTCCTCAAGGTATTTTCAAATTCTTAATTCAGAATATTTTTGTAGTATCTTTCGCCTTGAATATTTTTTTTTCTTTCTTCGAAAAATAATTTTGAAAATTTTATTAGTCGCTAAATCGAAGGAAAAGAACTATTAGAATTACTAATAGATATTCGAAACTAACATTTTTTTTTTACTGAATTCATATAATTTTTAGGTATACGGATTAATTCAGGAATACGAGTCTACTACACCTCTAAGCTACGTCCAAATGAAGCTGGTATATTACTCATTGGATACACAGTAATGGATCCTTATTTAGTTATTCCTCCAAGACAAAAGAAATTTATTATTCCAAGCTACTGCGCAAAAGAATGTTTAGCAGCAGTAAGTACTTTTAAAGTTTTCTTTGTATTTATTGTAATAATTTATAGATAGATTTTTTTTTTTCATCAGAACATGAAATAATGTACTCTGGGGGATTAGAAGACAGGGCGATGCTATTTCCACATGTGAGACCCATTGAAGTCTCGTGTTATACAATCAAATTTATGTAATAGAAAAAAATATATAAAATGATAAACATCGATTTTAATTTAAACAATTTCGCGGTAAGTACTTACAATAAACCCCTTCATTCAGTGAAAGAAAAGCATTTCATTTGAAATAAATTTGAAAAGATCTCGTTTTTGAATGAGTTTTAGATCCATTGCTAAGTTATATGAAGGAATTAGAAATTAATAAGTTTATAAAAAATAATAAAATTGTAAAAAGAGCCTTAAAGTTATAAAAGTCAAAAGTGCAAATTCTTTTTATTAGGAACTTCAGGAGAAGTGGCAAAAACAACAGACATGTTTATAACTGAGTGAAAAGTAACTAAAAAGCAAAAGAGAAAAAAAAAAAAAAGAAAGAAAAGAAAAAGCATTGTTAGAGTATTTCCTTGCAGTATATAAATAATAATGAATAACAATTGTTATAACAAGTATTGGTGTTTTTATTTTTTTCCTCGTTTCGTTTTTTAGTAAGGCAGCTTAGCATGAAAATGGGAACACAAACTGTGAATGAGTAAATCGTCTAATGCATTTAAAAATGACCTAGTTGTATTCCCTGACCCCGAAAAGGTATATTTACACACCAAGATTGTGATCCTAAGTGCTTAAAATCCGAGATATTGGTAATATACTTATATTTCAATATGATTGCCGGAGGAGGTGGTTCCTATCGAAAATTGAAAGCTATGGCTCTAAGTAGCAGTGGAAAAAATTTGGTTCTTTTATCCGGTGTGTTCACATACATTTCAATTTCGTTGTTAAGATTCAGTACTTGGAATGACTGGGTTCTGGCCACCACACACAGTTCTAATAAAATACATAAATATAAATACAATAAATGCGAGCGCTTTCGAGGTGATCTACACCTCGTTCTCAAGCGGAGAAATGAATAACATGAATAGTGAAGTATTGAGAGGAAATCGATCAAAATTACCGTTGATCTAACTAAGGAATTTCGGGTGAGGAAACTTAATAATTTCTAAAATTAATGAGTGCAAATAAATTACTTTGTATTAAATTTGCATTAATTTGTATTAAAATAGTTATTGATTTCCATCGTTGTATTTTGATTTAGATTTTTTTTTCTAGTTGACTAATAACTCATATAAATTGTTAAGGTGTAATTAAGAAGCTATTGCTAATTTTGTAGAAATTTTGAGATGCCAACATTTGAATGAATTAAATTGTAGCAGTGGATTTGGATTTGAAAAAAAAAAATCGAAATTTTTCATAATTTGGTTTGGTGACTTTTCGAGATTGCTTGATTACGAAGATAATTAAAAATTTCTAATTTCAGCTTCTAAGTCCAACATAGTTAACCTAATGCTTAAAATCACCCCTGAATGTGTTTTATCGCTCTTTTTAATTTGTTGCTTAATTTTGCTGTCGCCTTGATACTGTTAGAATTTTTTTTTCTTGAAAAGCTGGTAGTTGAAGAATAAAGTGTACAATTTTAAATTGAATACACGACAGCAAAATACTCCTTTACAACTATTTATTCATTATATTTCGTCAACTCTGAGCGAGATGACTTCTTCCGATGAAAAGATAGGGATAACTTATCCCTCTTCTTTAAATTCATTACACAAAGAATTTCAGTATCTAAATAAACATTAACAATTTGAAGTTTAGACAATAGATTTGTCACGTATAACAATAAATGTGATAGCCATTAGTGAATGACAATGATTTAAAGTTATAAGAAACAATAATATCGTGGAACCAATGAAAATTGTGTGAATAAACAATAAAATCATATGAAATATTATTTACAAGAAAACATATAAAGAATATTAAAAAAAAATTTGTTCATTTTTAATAAATTTTTTGAATTTATTTAATTTTAAGGAAGTTTTCTTTATTGATACAAGGGAAGTAGTTTATAATACAAGATTCAATATGAATCTTTCCTTTTCATCGATAATGTGATATCCCAGACCCAAATGTTACAATATTATATCTTAAAAAATGATATTCAGATTGTGTTTTATAGAGTTAGCAAGTTAATAATAATTAATAAAAATGAATATCATAATAATGATTTGAATACTATGGAAGTTATTTATAAATTAAAATGCAGGGATTGTGGAAAGATTTATGTTGGGAGCACAGGCAGAACGTTGAAGGAAAGAATTTTAGAACATGTCAGATTTTAATAGCAAGAAAACAAGCATATCTGACTGGGCAGATCACTACAAAGCCTATAAACTTAACCCAGACCCAATTGTAACAATATTATAACACATTATCGATGAAAAGGAAAGGTTCAAGGTTGAATCTTGTATTATAAACTTCCCTTGTTCAATAAAGAACATTCCTTAAAGTTAGTAGTTTTATTTTAAATAAATTCAAAAAATATATTAAAAATGAACAATTTTTTTTTGTAAATAATATTCTTTATATGTATCATATTTATTGTTTTTAAATCAAAATTAACGTGCGAACCAAGTTAAAACTTTAAAGAAAACAATACAAAGTCGCACAATAACTAAACAACAACAAAAATCGGGCTGAAGAGGGTGTTGAAACCCGAAACAGCGCCATCTCCGATTCCCAGCAAAATATCCAAAATAAGCTCAGTCATTTTTGTTGTTTTATTGTGCGATTTTGTATTGTTTCTTTGAAGCACATTTATTGTTATATTTCACAAATCTATAATCTAAACTTCAAATTGTTAATGTTTATTTAGTTAATGAAATTCTTTTTTATGTAATGAATTTAAAGAAGAGGGGTAAGTTATCCCTATCTTTCTCATCTGAAGAAGTCATCTCGCTCAGAGTTAACGAAATATAATGAATGAATAGTTGTAAAGGAGTATTTTGCTGTCGTCTATATAATTTAAAATGAAGTTTCTCTAGTAAAGTGTACAATTGTTAATGAAATAAGTTTTTAAACATTGATTAACAAATGCCTGAGGATCTTGCCACAATTACTGAAATTTGTATTAAAGAGATAAATTATTAAAGACGCTGAAACTCGAAACAACTGCAAAACTGTTTACGACGAAGTAGAGATCATCATGTTAGTAAGAAATGGACTGCAAGATCAGCAGTGGTGAATATTACTCACAATCAGAATACTGTTTCTCTACGGCTTGACGGTTTCTCTACTGGATTCTCTTAGAAATCCCCTGACAGGTCGTAGTTTAGAGCCTGATAGCTGCAAATTAATAATGCGATATCTAGAAAAAAGTTAAAATAAAAGCGTAAAAAATTCCGCAAGATACGAGAGTTGAAGGAAACATTAGAGTGTGTGTTAATTTCTGCAAATTTCTTATTGAAAAATCAAATGACATCTCATTGTTTCTTTAGCATATTGATATTTAGTGATCAGGCAAAGCTTTTCTTGAAAGGGTAGATTTTAAGTTGTATAATATAATTCTTAGTGATCATTTTAAAAACATTTATTTTATATTTCAGAAACTTCCAGATTCTGGTATACCAATTTTTGCTTTTCTTCTGCATACCCATTTAGCAGGTAGGTCAATTATTTATTCGATGCTAAGATTAAGTGCTTTTAATTATTTTTTTTCATATTAAGAAACGACAATAAAAACGAATAATACACTAATTTGATGCTTTTTTAAATGTAATGGTTTTTGAAAAAAAGAAAAAAAATGATAAAATATCATTGACAGAATATGCAAGGTCTTACTATTCCACTTGAATTTTCATTTTCTGTGCCTCCAGCGCCTCACGCTAAAACGCCCATACAGATTTGCTTAAAATTTGGTTCAAGCATATTTATATTTTACTTAAAACGTAGCCCTGTTTTATTAATCCTTTCCCCCATTGCTGCATCGAAAAGTCGTCTCTATCAGTCAGAGTGCTGAATGTATTCCTAGTCTTATTCCCATGTTTCTTAGATTACAGAAATAATACTGATTTCTATAGCTTAAAATAGGAATATAATTATATATATATATATATAAGTCCTTTCTTATCCTCCCTTACAACTTTCTATGTTTCCGACTCGACAGAAGGATGTTCTTCTAGTACATCTGAGGATCGGGCATACGAGACTTACCCATCGATATTTACTGCTGAACGCTCCAACTCCCCTATTTGATAAGTGTAACGTTGTTTTAAACATTCATCATATTTTAATTGAATAATTCTGCTTTTCCTTAACATCGTCGTCAGTGCTTTTTATCCTCTTTAAATTTCACGTTCCTTTTCATATTTCCTTGCTTTTAAATGACAATGATCTTCTACCAATTTCATCCGTTTTACGTTTCATTCATCAGTGTGGCCTTGCCACTCTCCTGTAATTATCAGGTTTTAATTTTCTTCTATATAGTGTAGATGATTTACTATCATCTTAATTTGGACACTGTCTGTTCTTTTCTTGATTTCTGTCCTTTCTCTGTCCTTTCTTATCTAGGCAGTTAGTTTTCATTTCCTTTTCTTTTTATTATTTTAATTTTACCTTTCTTGGCGCAGCTTATCCAAAAATGCTTTTGCACCATTAAAATCGACTAACCAACCAACATTTTACAAACAGACATGAAAAGTAATAAATTGAATATCTTCACTTTGCATGAAGATCATAATTGCTTATAAAATCAGTTCTTTTGTAAAATCTTGGCTTCAGCGAAATATTGAAGAAGTAATGCACTTCCCCTTGCTTACAGGACGTGAAGTTACGATTCGGCATTATCGTAATGGAACAGAACTTTCACCAATTGCTGATAATAAATATTATGATTTCAATTTTCAAGTAAGTTAGTTCAGTTTTTTATTATTATCATTTGATGTTTTTTCTTGTTGGAAATTGTAACTGTTTTTTTTTTAATGACTTTCTTCATATAATTACAGGCAGTTCAGTTATTGGACGAAGAAAGAATTATTCTCCCAGTAAGTACTTCATGACTTTGTAGATCTACATCTGTTGAAAAATAGAATTTAACAAAAGTAATTAAAAAGTTTTAACATTTGAGCCCAGACAGATTTCTTCAAATCCCAAACTTATTTAAAAGCAATCCCCTAAAAATGTGTGCACTTTGTAATTGGATGTTGCGTGGTTCTTAAATTACAGTGAGACAAACATTCGAAAATGCAGACAGTCACAAATTAACCTGGGTAAAAGTATAAGGAAAGCGATCCAAGATTTGTTCAAGATTCACATATCCCTGAATCTTCGACAAGGAACTTTAGGGATATGAGAATGTAATATTGTGGTGGTTTTTTTTGTGCCCTAGTTCGTAGAAATAAGATAAACAAGTCTGATGGTAGATCTAAACAGGTTCTCTTTTATTGAGGGAGTGCAAGGGTTTATATAGGTTTATTTACATTGATTGATGATTGGATGGAGGGCTTTAACAGATGATTGGTAGGTTTAAATGATAACTGAAATTAACAGAAGGATTTAAATTTACAGTGCATTGTGGGAGCCCGTCCAGCCGTTGGAATTTAATAATAAACAAAATAGGATTAACAGTTAACGGTTGGAATTTGAAATTGCACAAGTGATTCTGATTAGATAAATAAATGAATAAGTAAAATTAGAATACACAGGATAAAAATAAATATAAATACAAATATAAAAACTCATCAAAATATGTCAGAATGCATTCTTAAGTTTTCACGATCTCGTGACTATAGTGAATTAATTGATGTCTATGCTAGACCCAAAAGATGTTATCGAACTGTCCCTCTATTCAACCAATCTGACAGCACATGCCATTTTGTTATATTTCGATGAAGTTAAGAGCACATTAATATGTCGAAGTTTCGAAAAGATTAAATACTATTTGCGAATGAATGAACCTACATGAGAAGACGTGATTTGGCCCAAATCAATAAAAACCTGTACGATGTATCGACATCTATTTAAATTTTGAGCTTTCTACAACATTTTGAGTTGTCGTGACCACAGAGACAGAACACTGAAATAGTATTTGACTTAAAATTGCATCTACAAAATATTTTGTTTTTATTGTAAGCCTTTATTCCTCTGAGGCATTTCAGAATGTTAAGGAGATCTAAGAAATGTCACATCAAACTAATAGTAACATGCGATAGCTAATTGAGTTGCGATTTTAAGAGATACGTTGTTAAAAAAGATTAATTCAGTTGAACATAATGCAAACTGTGATTAAACATAAATCAGCGACTCCAGCGATGGTTAAAGTAAAATAGCGAAAATGTAACAGAATAACGGAATAGGCAAAAGCTTTATAACAAATAAAAATGAAAAATGCTATTTCCTGGAATATTTTTTCCAGCGAAGCACCAACGTCTTTTTAATAGTAGTGGTTCTTGCAAAATTTAGATGAGTTTTTTAGTTTATTAGCAGTCACAAAGACTGACATTTACCGATTAACTTTAAAGTATATTTAAGGAGACACGTGCGAGCTAGTGGAGACAGCCATGATGGCAAGTAGTTCGATAACATAACCAATAGCATGATTGATTTTTACTAGTTTTTAAATTTCCACAAAAAATGTTAAACACTGTATTATATATCAGTACAAACTTAAAATAATTTCACATCAGAATGATATTTACAGAAAGGTGGAACTATGTTTCGGGCTGACGGATATTGTGTAATTTGGTTCGATGACGTCACTCCCGATCTTTTTCTGAAACTGACTTTGATGACGTCACTTCTGATCTTTTTCTGAAACTGACTTTGATGACGTCACTTCTGATCTTTTTCTGAAACTGACTTTAGCGAATTTCAAGATAAATAATTTTCATCCCAAAAATTTGATATCGCTCCAAAAATGCGTGAAAACGCGCATTGTTTAAAGGTATCTCTTCACTTATGTTCTTATGTTCTGTTACGAAGCCACATTGTTAGATTATGGAACAGTAGAATAATCGAACTGAAAAGCTAATAAAAACTTCTTATTTTAAAACTAATTCCTTACATTTGCTGTATTTTAGAGAAATGTTGTATCCAGAGTCGTAAGTATCAGAATTCAAAGACCAATCATCTGTAAAGGCTGACACATTTTACCTAGTTTGGCTAATTCATTTGGAACTCCTTAATTTTATTGAATTTATTTACTTTATTTAGGGAGATTCACTCGCTCTTGAATGCATCTACAACACTGAAGAAAGAAATGCAACAACACTAGTAAGGAAATTCTTTATTAATTATTTAAATTAAAGATTTACTTTGAAATATCACCAATTAATAATTGAAGAACGTAAAGTTAAAATTTTTCTGCTAAATAATAAACCCTATTATTTCAGTTAAGGAGTTCAACATATTTCAGTTTTTGAGTTAATGCGTCAACAATTTGTGACTTTTGAATTTTATTTTATTTTTAATTTTACAAGGAGACCCTTACTAGGGTGGGTGCCTTGCGAATAATTTGAAATTTTTCTCGTCTATCTAAAGACAAACTAAGGAGACACTTGATGAGACACGTGCCTTTAATTTCCTATTTTTTTTACTAAACTTTTCGAGCTAATTTATTACTAAAACTCCTCCATAACTAAGAATGATAAAGCTTTTAACATAATATATTTTTGTTTTTCATTTGAAGGGTGGTAAATCAACTAGAGAGGAGATGTGTATGGGAGTTCTAATGTATTATTCCTCGTTTACATTAGCAAGGTGTGAGAGTTCTATTAATAAGCCTGCTATAAATGATCTAATTGGAATTAAAGAACTCTATCCAATAACTCATCCAATGTAAGTATTTGAAAGTTTTGTGATTGTTCGTAGCTGCCGTTTCATCATTCTTTTTTTAAAAAAAAATATTCCATAATTATTCGAGACAAATTTACACTGCGAAGAGGCCGATAAAGACCTAATTAGATAATTAATTTGTAAGCCCTAATTTCCGTTTTTATTCTTTATACTGTTTTATTTCTGATTTGGATCCGATGGTTCAGTGGTATACGTACTGGACTATGGGATGAGCTGGGTTCAAACACCGGCGGAGGTCGTTTTTTTTTTTTTCTTTTTCCCAAAGTTATTTCTTCTAGGGAGGAGGGCGCTGCGTTTCTTCTGTAAGATAGGGATCGGGATTCTTTTCCAGGGCTTGCAGGCGGGAGGGCAATGGAAATCTCAACTTCTCCCTATTGGTCAAATGTGGCGTCGGAGCCTTTATCTTTGGCAAAACCCTCTAATCGAAAGAGGGAAAGAATAATTAAAGTGTTTCTGAAGTCTCAAAGTCGTCTTGTTGGATTTTTACCTGAAATCTTCGTCCCTTTTTTTATTATTGATAGAAGCTAGCAAAAATTAGTATATGTTATCGATACCCAGCTATCTCAATGGTTAGGCTTTATTGTTCCTTAATACTAACAAGAATAAAGAAAATCCAGCAATTATAGTTATTTTTGATGAAAGTAAGAGTTCAATCTATTATTCTAAGGATTCTTTTTGCAAGAAGACCTTGTCAGATTGATGTTGCGGAATTAATTGAAATTTTCCTGGTATATCTATTGACACACTAAGATGACACGTGATGACACTACTGCCTTTTTTACTTGTTTTCTGCTTCATATCTCCAACGAAAGTGACTAAAAAGGAATTTTTACTATCAAAAACTGTCAAATAATAGCAGCTATAATCTCTATTCCGTGTTGACCGAGCAGTTTAAAGCGTTTTAATGAAAAGTAACACTTCAGTGACAAGTTTTCTTTTTAATTAATTTAGATACAATCAGTTTGTTTGTTTTATTTAGTTAAATCATTTTTGTTTGTCTAAATTTTGGAATCGTTTAAAATGTGAAAATTTTCTGGTCGAACGCAAAACTAATGCTTGTAGGATGCATACATATAACCAACATTTTTAATATCTATTCATTACAATACCTATTTTATATATTAAAGTATTCATTAAGTGTGACTTTTAATTGTTGTTCACTTACATTGTTTATTACTTCTAATATCATTCATTCTGCTCCATATCGCACGATGGTGAGCTTCATAAAATAAAGGAAAAACGGATTTCAGCTCTATCAAGCAAGTCTATAGTAAGCACAGAGAAAGAAGAATGACCATAAAAGAAAAAAAAAGAAAAACAAACGGATCACTTAGTTGAGCTTGGAACTAATTGCTGAAGAAAACAACATGGCGGAGTCATAAGAACAGGTTCATGTAAGGCCAGCACAGCCAAGCTAGAGGTGTAATTTGAACATTTTCCACTATTTTAATAGTCAGGGTGATGGAATATGTATTTCCGAATTACTAAGAAGACTGCTATTGCTACAGATTTGTCCCATTTGACGGTAAAGAGATCTCAGGAGCGAAAACGGACGGGAGCTGCAGTTTGTTTTCTTCGACGGGGTATTTCCTTTTTTACTCGTCCAAAGCCACTTTTGGATATGGATGATATTTATAAAAAACGTGAATAATAGAAAAAAATAACGATATACAGTATAGATACATTAAAGATGCAGAGACTAAAAAAATAAAATGACAATGTTGTTCTCTTCTACCGGAACTTTGCAGAAAAATAGAAATGATTTACGATGCTTTGAGATAGATATCACTGAGAATACATGGAAGTATTAATCCATAACCTAAGGTTTTCTTCTTTCCCCGACCGTCGTGCAATAAAAATGATTATTCTACATTCACACTTGAGAGTATTTTACTTTCACTCTTGACCATCGACGCACGAATTAAAGTTTCTGTAAGTTTGCAAGCTTTTCTGATAGTAAACTTTCTTTTTTGGTCATTTTCTCATAAACAGCTACATTATTTTTTGTATAGATATAGGCCTACAGAAAATTCTGGGGCATCGACGTATTAAGATATCCTTAGGTTGGTTTTTTTTTTTTTTTTTTTTTTTTTGTAATGTTTTGAAAACTTAAAAGACCACTTTACACCACTTTCCTAATTTTTTTTTAAACATTGTTTGGTGAGACCAAATGTTTTACTTAGTTGCTTCCTTTTTTTATCTTACTTTTTTTTAACAAGTTTTCAATAAATTTTGAAGAATAATCAATATTGATATTCTTTTTATTTGATAATAGTGCTATAGAAATTAATATCTAATTTTTATTTCTAGGGAACCTATTAGGATTAAAGAACCCACTCATCTGAATAATACACCTGTTGCAGAGTATCTGAAAACATTTAAATGGTCTGATGATTTAGTTGCCAAACTCCAGGAAAGACTGATAAAATCCGATCATATTCCAGAATGCACTGATGACGTTGGTGCAGTTGAAATCAAAGTAAGTGTAATTATTGTTAAAGTGTGTAAAGAAAAACTAATCCAATAATTAAATTGTATTAGTAACGAAATTAAGGGGTGACTGCTACAGTGTAGGAGACAAAATAAGCAGTAAATTAAAATCAATTTTAATTGAAGTTTTTGAATTCAAAAACTACAAACAAGTTTTAATTTGAAAGCGTAAAGAAATGACAAAGAAAAATGGAAAATATCTGAGTTATCATCGGTGAGAGTTTGGGACGGCCGTTTCGTCTTTTTTGTGGACTCGTCAGCCAGACCCACTCACCAGATGAAATGCTCAGATAGTGCAAAAGTGATAAGCGAAACGACTCAAACACCCGGTTGTGGTCCTTTCCAAAACAAAACAAAAACCAAAATAGATACAACTTCAAATCCTTACCTGCGAACGTTCAGGCGCAAAGGAATTTGAATATTAAAAAAAAAAAAAAAGCTGAACCCAACCTGGTTTAATTTAAACAAAACTTTTAACGTTGCAGAAATAAATATAAAAGCATAAAGAAATGACAGTATTCAATTTGCTTTATCGTTTAAAAATAAACTCAATGACGTGTCGAGATAGGTGAGGTTATAAACCGTAAACCCTTTGCTTTAAGAGAAAAATATAGGAAAGAATTGATGGCATTTGTTTTGGTTCGATGATCTCAGATTGCGCCCCTAATAATTTTCATATCTCCCATTCAGATTTCTTCTTATTGGAACTATTATTGATTTCATGAAATCCTGAATTTTATATTATGGCTATTATAATATTCGTTCCAGGCCTAAAAAAAATTTCTAGCTAGTTTTCTGTAGGCCTAGTAATGTGTTCGAAACTAAAATTAGTTAACTGCAACAAAATAGATCGTAGTTAAATTGGTTACTATTGGCTTATAATGAGTAAAGAATATTTGAAATTGAGGCTAATACACTGCCAATGAAAATACTGCATTCAGTATATCAGATAGAAATAATACAGGAGCAGCAATCCCAGTAGCGATCGCATAATGATCCACGGCTTCTATACAGAGTGAATGTTAAAATCCCGGAAACTTTACAACTCCATAGAAAAAATAGAAGCTCTCTATAGATTTGGGAGATCCTATTATAATAAAAATAGACCAATCATTGTCAGATTTATTTCATTTATTCTTTATAGACTTAGAAAAAGCTTATGATCAGGTGCCGAGGCAGGAAATCTGGAGATGTCTAAGAATAAGGAATGCTCCTGAAAAGTATGTCTGACTTATTCAGGAATTGTATCGAGACGCGAGAACAAGAGTTCGAAGCTGTCTTGGAGAAACTGAAAGTTTTATGGTGAAAGTGGGGTTGCACCAAGGTTCAGCCCTGAGTCCGTTGTTATTTAATATTGTAATGGATGTGTTAACAGAGAAGGTACGTGAAGAGCTTCCTTGGAACTTTATGTACGCAGATGATATCGTTTTGTGTGCAAAATCACAGAGACCAAAGAAAAACTGGAGAGATGGAGAGGCGCTTTGGAGGCCAGCGGCCTTAAAATTAATAAGAGTAAGACTGAATATATAGCATGCAGTACGCGGGCTCAACATCAGGAACTATCAGGCTGCATGATGCTGACATTAAATGTGTTAAGCACTTTAGATACCTGGGGTCGACGGTGGACATGGATGGAAAGACGGAACTAGAAGTCAAATTGCAGAGCCCAAGCGGGGTGGAAAAACTGGAGGGATGCCTCTGGCGTACTTTGTGATAGAAAGAAGTGAAATTGAAAGGCAAGGTATACAAATCACTAGTGAGACCGGCACTGCTGTATGGAACCTTGCCTTTAAAAAGATCCAATATCCAATACCTGAAAGTGGTAGAGATGAGGATGCTGAGATGGATGTGTGGAGTGACGAAGAAAGACAGATTAAGAAATGAGTATATTCTGGGAACTACGAAAGTGGCAACTATTGAAGATAAAATGCAAGAAAAACGACTCTGATGGTTTGGACATTTAGTAAGAAGAGAAGAAGATTATGTGGGGCACAGAGTAATGAAGATAGAGATACAGGGGAAGAGAAAGAGAGGACGGTCTAAGAAGAGATGGCTAGACTTGGTTGAAGACCTCAAAGCCAAAGGGATACGGAGAGAGTTGGCGCTAGATAGGAAACGATGGAAGAAGCTCATCAAACACAGCGACCCCACCAAAAATGGGAAAAGCTGCAGAGGAAGAAGAATTGTCAGATTTATTTCAAGACGTGAAAAGGGAAATTTGCTGCATATAACCAATTCATAGTATAACAATTCTAGTTGAAGTCAATATAAAAAATGAAGAAATAAAAAAAATAAAAATAAAAAAAAATATTTTTTTTATAAGATACCAGACTTTAATAAAACTTATAAATTAAGATCAAATTGTAGAGGAGATCTATAACTTGAGAATCACACAAGCTAGAAACGAGTTCTCTGAGGATATGAGCTAGTCTTGGCAAGACCTTTTTAACGAAGTATAGATCATGACTCCATTATATGTCTTTCCTGAGATATGAATTTCTAGCGACGGACGGACAGATAGAGCGGGGATATAAGGCTTCTCCTGCTCTGAGGTAAGCCTTGAATAGATTCTATTTGAGAAAGTGAACTCAAATATTTTTAGTAAATATTTTTAGCTCTTATATTGTGAATAAATGAGGAATGTATTACATTTATCAAAGTCTCTAATATGAATTTTCTTTTATTATTTTTATTATTTTATTTATGTTATTTGCTGATTTTTATTTTATTTATTTTTATTTAGGATTTAAAAGCAGTTCGTTATTCAAATTCAACTCCTTATAAAGAAAAAGATCCCTGTTAAGGAAAATAAACCTAAGAAGACGCTGAAGATCATTCATAACTTACAGAATTTTAATTCTCTAATCATTTTATAGAAGCATGCATTCGTAGTCATTGTGTGTAGAAGCAAATCATTTAGTCATTTTAAGTACCGTATACTGTATATAATTTTAAAATGTTAATAAAGTATTTGAAAACAAACTTACACGGAAATTAATTGTAAAAAATAATTTTAACCTCACGATGACATAAATTACTGGAATTGCTCTTAAATAATTCCACAAGGCTGTTCACTGTCCTTTCTTTACTGTAGAACTTCAAAATAATTTAGGAGTTTATGCTTGTCTTTTTGCTTTAAGATTTTTATCTTTTTAAGCAACATTTCATGTTTTGACGTTTCACGTGAGTAGCTTAAAAGCGCTGAAACTACCTCCTTTCTATCTTGATAACAGATGTTAGACCAGCTCATGAGAGGTGAAACGCCAAAGCAGTTCAGTTCTGGTTTGTTTAAAGGGTCTGAGTGTCTGGAATTGTGAATGGTTTTAGGGAAAAAGCGTAATAGTCCTAAATTACTGAGAGGAGTGCAGGAAAGAAATGACAGCTAAGTGTGCTAGAAAATTATAATAATAAAAAATGGTAAAAATATTAGTAAAAAACAATTTCACATCGTCCAAAAGTGGATTGCAGATTATTAAAAATATTGCCGCAATTATTTAGCCATAAAAACTTATATAAATGTTGATATGACATTACTAATTTATTGAATGTCATTAACACAGAATTCAAAGGAAGATACAAGACTAACGTAAGGAAGCTTAACAGAGGTATGAAGGTTTTTCCGTAGCAAAATGGCAATGGCTGAACGAATGATCTAGAAAAATCTTGGCAACAAATAAAGATAACGAAAAATATTAATTATAAAAATTTCAGATCATCATCTCATAAGCAGCAAACTTCTCTAAGTGGATTATCACCGATATCATAAACCAGCTAACACCTTTTATTTAATGCCTTGTATCTGTAAAATTCTTTCAACTTACGTAAAATTCTTAGGACTTTTAATTTCGAATGTTTTTTACATAAATCTTTTTAAAGTCAATAGAAAAACCTTATTGTTTATTTAATTTTTTTTTTTTTAAATGAATAAAAAATTCAAATTTGTCGAAAGGGACATGATACAAACTTGTCAAAAAGACTTTCAAAACATGTAGCACAGATTTCTGCATTTCTGCACAAATAAAATGAGACATTAGTTTTGTCTTTTTTTTTCCCGTTATTAAGATTGGTTAATATATATAAAAAATATTGAAAGTGAAAAAACGAAGAAGTCACACACAAAAAATAGAAAAAAAAAAGGAAGTACATTAACGTAAGGAAAAAAACCAAACAAAAAAAAAAACCAACCCATTCCGACATTCAGAAAAAAGATTAAGAGAAAAAAAAAAGATATACGGATACGAATCAACAACGTCCAGCGAATGAATCCGAAACTTGACCCATCAAGACATGGGTGACAACTGAAATGAAATGGTTGCATTTCAAACATTTAAGCTAATAGCGGAAATCCAATGAAAACCATGCCAAATATCTCGAACATGGGGGGGAGGGAGGGGTCGTTGATCCCTGAAAATACCCCATTTACCCCAAATACCCCAAACGCAATAGCTAACATTTTTGGTCGCTATCACAATAGCTCCCAAATGGGTCGCTAACAATAATAAAAATATCGATTACTAAAAAGTATTATTCTTTTCATTCTAGAGTAAATCGGAATCTAAAACATGTTGAGATAAAGCTTTCAATACGTTTTAAAGAAAAAAAAATAGAAATTTAAATGAACATAAGTAAATCTTTTGAATTTGGAATTTCCCAGGAAAATTTTACGATTAGATCTTTTGACAATAGAGAATTAAAACGAAAACGATAAAATAATAATAATAAAAAAAAACATCATCAATAAAGAATAAAATAAATAAATAAACTGCGATAAATGGAAATACAATAATCTCTTGTGTAATATCGTGATTAATTGGTTCAGAGAAACAGAAGCTTGCAGTGGAAAACCGAGCTAATGAAAATATTATTAGAATGGATTACACCCTGAGAATTGTAATTCGTTACTGATGATCATTTGGTTCCCAGAAATTATAAAAAATGAAAAATATTATTGATTAAGATCTTTAACGTGTGCACGTTTTTGTTACAAATTAAACAGATTTAAGCACACATGACTAGGGCTAAAAAACTTATTTACACATTAAAAATACATGTCATAACCGGTTTCATCCGATTCAGAGTGACCTGTTGGGTCACTTAAAAATGCTCTGATTTGGGTGAAACCGGTTGTAGCATGTATTTTTAATGTGTAAATAAGTTTTTTAAATCTAGTCATGTGTGTTTTCCATCTATTAATTTGTAACAAAAATGTGCACACGTTAAAGATCTTAATAATATTAGTGTGTTTTCCGTATGTTTAATTTGTAATCAAAACTATTATGTACATGCCTGTGATCTATAGAAGAATTTCTTTGTTTAAGTCATTTTTATCATATATGATGAAGTAGCTTTAAACAGATTGCACCGACGATTCGTTCATATCTTTATGTATGCTGTTGGCACTTACTCTTTCAACTCTTAATTAATTGTGGAATGTAGTAGCCCTAACTTGTAAAAATAAGCTGCGAGACAAGAGTAGATACAACCGCGAGGTCAGTACTGTAAAACTGCAGTGGCCCTATCGTACAAGAGCAACTCTGGTTCTCTTCTATCATAGTTCTGCACTCTTTCACGGAACAATATCCAATAGGAGATTTTGTTTTCAAATAAAAAGAGCGAGGGATCGTTCATATGGTAGTTGTGTAGAATACCAAAACAGTGAAATTAAGACGAATTTGTTTTTTTTTGTAACCAAACGATTCCAAAATTTTACATACTAAAAATGTAATCGATCTAAAACTTGTTTTTGTAGTATTTAAGTAAAGTAGCATTAGTTTTGTAGTATTTCAGTAAATATTTAGTTGGAACTCATTCGCGGGCGGCGGATGTGCACATTTTATAGGCAAGAACTTGTAGCGCTGTTATGATACGAGCAAAAAACCCATCTGGCGCCAAGAAATGCCATCTACGATATCTCGTTTGGAATAAAAAATAAAAAACAAAACAAAACAAATTTAACATTTTCATTTTAATTAACAATAGGTTAGGTTAATTGAGGTCTGATCGTTTCCAGAATGTTTCGTTTGGAAATACAACTGAAAAAAAACAAAAAACAATAAACAACTTTTCATTTCGGAATGACCCTCAATTTTGCATTCCTATCCGCCATCCTCAAAGACCGCCATTTTTCTTTTATAAGGTTTTATATTTCTTAGATGCTTCCGCGAAGAGTCCCACCTAAATTTCTAATTTTCTTAAAATAAAAAAAAACAACAACAACAAAACAAAACCCAGAGTAAATCTAATATGTATTTCGGAATCGTTTGGTTCCAAAATAAAGAAAATTCGTCTTAATATCACTGGTTCGGTATTATACACAGTTACCATTCATATTTGCAACATAGATAACGATTACAATTGGTTTTAACTTTCGAATACAAAATTGTAACAAGACAGCAAAACAAGAGCTGATTAAACAGCGTTACAAAAGATTAGTAACCTATTGTTACTGTATTTTAATGAGGTCTAAATTGATAAACAAAGGATACATTAGTTCCTTCAATTGAAAGGCAGTGGCATCAGAAAACTAATGGTAATAAAATTGATCAAATATTGTCAAAATAACAAAAAAATAATAAAACGCTTAAAAGAGTTTTTTTAAGAAAATTATCTTGCTACAATGACCATGTCTGAGATTTATTTGTGTAAAAT
The DNA here is from genome assembly GCA_023159025.1 of Thereuonema tuberculata. NCBI lineage: Eukaryota > Metazoa > Arthropoda > Chilopoda > Scutigeromorpha > Scutigeridae > Thereuonema > Thereuonema tuberculata. The sequence goes on from JAFIDM010000002.1 coordinate 37,796,438, forward strand.
AGTGATGCATTTTATATTTGAATTAAAAATTAACAAATCATCTTTAGAATGTAAATGCCATTAAATTAAAAAAATTAAAATATATCAGAATAATGCTGAATGTTTTAAACTAATTTGAATTATTTCAAGCTATTTGAAGAATACATTTATAATTAAATTAAATTCCTTTTCTTTTTAGGAACTAAATAAGATGGTAGTGAAGGGA